>NW_019167949.1:2675621-3085410 GCF_002303985.1 Durio zibethinus | reverse complement strand
GTCTATCTCTACAAAGTATGGAAAAAAGTAATTAAAAACTTTAAAAAATATGCAACAAAGATGGAGAGACGGTGGCTTGCACAAGTTCAAGCCTTCCTTCTCACTGAGAAAGAAATAATTATTTTATTTGTGAACACCCTGAAAGTATCATACTATGAGAGATTGATAGGCAATACAACCAAAAACTTTACAGATATGATGATATCAGGTGAGATCATTGAAAACGCTATAAAAAATGGTAAGCTCAATGTAAGAGCGACAAGTGAAGCAAGAAAAAGTGAAGCTCTAAAAAAAAAGAGAATGAAGCTCAAGCAGTGAACTATATGGGGTAACAATTCAAAGGTTTCACACCTTATCCTACACCAGTCTACCAAACCCATTACCCTTCTGAAACCATGTTATATCCATCCCTCATTCATATTGTCATAACGTTTAGATCCGAAGATCTATCGCCAGACATTGACTTTAGGGAGTCGCCACCAATCTTTTTTATCTAGGTGCGATTGGCCACCTAAAGAATCTGTCCTTTCAGGGAACACCTAAGCTTAAGGGTCCCTAAAAGAATAGGTTCAGGTCTGCTAACCAGAACAGGGTTCAAGAGTTCGGTTACGTGTGAGGAAGGTTATAGTACCCTCACAACGCCCATCAAAAGATGGTACCAGCTTAAATTTGTGTTATCCAAAAAGCCTTAAAATTTTACCAAGCAATTAATTGTTGGAAATTATTCTCAATTGACTCTAATACTTTTAGCAAAAAATTAAAAAAATCCCCTCACCTTAAGAGTATGCAAGAAAAACTACTGTTTCACTTGCAGAGGCTCCGTCGTCGGATTATTTAACATTAAAAAAATGAAAAGGAAGAAAAGAATGATTGTTTTTGTGCAGAAAAAATTGATACTTTTAATTTTTCTCCAAAATATTTTTTAGAAATTTATTTTTTAAGGAAAATTGATACTTTCAACTTTTCCCCAAAAATATTTTTTGGAAATTTTGATTTTTAAGGAAAATTGATACTTTCAACTTTTCCCCAAAAATATTTTTTTAGAAATTTTGATTTTCAAGGAAAATTGATACTTTCAACTTTTCCTCAAAAACCTTTTTTTTGAAATTTTATTTTTAAGAAAAATTGATACTTTCAACTTTTTCCCAAAAATATTCTTTTGGAAATTTTAATTTTCAAGGAAAATTGACACTTTCAACTTTTCCTCAAAAAATATTTTTTGGAAATTTTGATTTTCAGGGAAAATTGATACTTTCAACTTTTTCCCAAAAATATTTTTTGAAACTTTTATTTTCAAGGAAAATTGATACTTTCAACTTTTTCCCAAAAATATTTTTTGATTTTTATTTAAAGAAAATAGAACAAAATACAAGTGAAAATAAATAAAGATAAAAAAAAATAAAGAAAAGTAAAACAAAAATAAAAATAAGATAAAGATAAAGATAGAAAAATATCAAATAAATCTAATCTAATAAATAAAAATAAATAAATAAATAAAACAAATTAAAAAAAAACCTGGAGCGGCTCGGATCGCTGCTCGGCTCAGCTCGGTTCAAAGAAGAAAAAAATGACTCGGGGGGCGGCTTGAGAAGCTCGGTTCGGCTCGGCTTGGCTCGGAAGGGGCAGGCACGCGCGGGTCAAAAAACGGGTCGACGCTCGGATCGGGTCTCGACAAAACGCGCGGATCCTCTGGGTTACTTAAGGCCAAAACGACGTCGTTTTGAGAGGGTATAAAAGACACTTCTCTCGATTTTTTGACAGAACCTCCTCCCCTCTCTCTCTCTTCTCTCTAAAAGGTCAAAAAACTCCGGTTGAATATTCATCGAATTTTGAGTTTTATCGTCGGAATCTGGGTTTTTTCGAAAGTTCGTCGAAAGTTCACCGGAAGGTAATCGGTTTCTGGAAATCTTCGTCGAAGACTGGGCAGGTCACCGAAAACTTCAAGATTGACCGAAATTTTTGCCAGAAAATTTAAACTTCGTCTGAAAATTCACCGGAATCTGGAATTTTCCAAAAATTTCCAGAAAAAAAATCGCCAAAAATTCTCAAAAAATTTCTTCTCACTCCCAGAACACTCCTAAACCTTTTCTTAGCTCTCTATACGTCCCTATTCTATCAATCAGTAGCTTTTGCTTACTGTTTTCTGTGTTCTTCATTCTGTTCCAGAGGTCACTTTTATAGGAATTGATCAGGAGTTCCTGATCAATCCCAATTCTTCCTTGGACGAAAATTCAATCTTTGAATCCAACTAGACTCTTCTGATTGAATTCTCATTCACAGTGAGATTCTTCAACTTTCAATCCTAGCCCTCAAAAATCAAATAAAAAAATAATAGATAATTAGAAAAGATAGGATAAATAATAAGAAAAAATAATAATAATATCATATTTACAAAAAATCAGATAAACGGAACAAAAGAAAAAAAATATTAATAGATAATACAATAAGATAAATCAAAAAAATATTAAAAAATAAAAAATAAGAGAAATAATAAATAAATTATAATATATAATAAATATAGAACTATATAAATAAAATACATATAAATATATTCTAAATAAAAAATAAATAAATACAGATATATATATTAATACATAATAATAATAAATAATAAAATACATAAAATACAAAAGGAAAAAAATAATAATAATACAGGATAAAAATTGAATTTGGCCTTACCCATTTGGGTCAGGCCCAATTGATCTGGGCCTGGATCCAATTGAGTGTCTACACATATCAATCATACCAGTCATTACCACAACCAACTTATCCACTCCGTTTTCAACCATCTTTTCAGACACCCACCTACAATCATCCTGCTGCACTTATCAAATCAGAATAGAAACCCAATCCTAATAGTGGTTTAAGAACCTCGAGAAATACCTAAGAAAAAATTACTTTCGATCCCATTCCTATGACATGCACAGATTTGATCCTCGACTTGTTGAGAAATATCTACTTGCTCATGTTATCGTTGAAACCTTGAAACCTCCATTTTCTAAATGGTATGACCCCAATGCACATTGTGATTATCATTATGAGAATCCAGGTCATTCCACTGAATATTGTACTGTAAAGTGCAAGGGTTAATCAATGAAAGAGTATTAAATTTTGATACCAACCAATAAGGGACTCCAAATGTCAATGGGAATCTTCTACCAAATCATACCAGACCATCAAGAAATACCTTAATTGATGGGCAAAGAAACCACGTAAAGGAAAAAATAAATGAAGTTAAGACTCTGATGGCTAAGGTGTTTGAAGTATTGGTCAAAGCTGATATGTTGAAGCCAATAGAACCTCAAAATTACTCTGAAGCAATTAACTCAACTGAAAGTTACAATTATCACAGAGGTGCTCTGGGGCATTCTATCGAGAATTATCATCAATTTCATCAAGAGGTGTAAAAATTGATGGATGAGGGTCGAATAGAGTTTTACCAAGAGAGAGAAGAGTTGGTGAAAGCTGAAGTGTCTACCATTAATTTAAAAAATAAGTTTGTATGTAGATCGATAACTATCTATTATGATGAGAAGCCAACATCGAAGCTAAAAAAGCTCGTCTCCCAACTAGTGGTGACAATTAAAGTTCTTAGCTCTTTTCCATATCAGAATGATAAAGTAATACCTTGAAAGTATGATTATGATATCGTAGTCAACCCAGATATTACCAATATAAAAGGTGTAGGAGGCATAACTCGAAGTGACAGGTGTTATACCCTAGAGGCTCTAAAAAAAGCTAAAAAAAAGAAAGCCAAGGTAAGAGAAAAAAATAAAAGTCAAAGTGATCTTGATGCAGCCCCAAAAAAAAAAATCAAAAGCTAGTATCTGAGAGTGAAGTATGTGAATTTTTAAAGTTAATAAAATATAGCGAGTATAGCGTGGTAGAATAGCTTAACAAGATGCCAGCTAGAATTTTACTATTGTTATTATTGCTCAATTCAAAGTCACATCGTAATGCTTTGCTTAAGGTGTTAAATCAAGCATGTGTCTCACAATGCTTCTGTTGAATATGTAAAACAGCTTGTTGGCAATCTGACGATTTCAAACTATATCTCTTTCAGTGATGAATAGAATCCTCTTAAAGATAAAAAAAGTACCAAGGCTCTTCACATTACTGTGAAATGTAAAGGTCATATAATGGTTGAGGTTTTGATTGATAATGGCTCATTCATCAATGTTATGCCTGTGACTACTCTGGTAAAACTTTCTATTGATGGATCTTATATGAAACTTAGTTATATGATAGTGAGAGCCTTTGATGAAATTAGAAGAGAAGTGCTGAGAGATATAGAAGTGTCATTACAGATTGGCCCATGTACTTTTAACATGAAATTTTAAGTTATGGATATCTCTCTTTCATACAGTTGTTTATTGGGTAGGCTATGGATCCATATGGCAAGTACTGTTTCATAATCCATATATAGCTGGAGGATCTAAATTGTATTAGCCACACTTGTGTATGATAACTAAAATGATAGTAAAATAGCTTATCAAGATGGGATGACGACCTAAAGTCGAACTTGGAAAGAAACTGTAAGAAATCACGAATCCATTAGTCATATATGAAAAGAGAGACAGATTTGGCTTGAGATATAAGCTAACAAGAGGGGATAGAATAAGAATGGTGAATGAGAAATGAGATAAGGATAGCCAATCTTAAGGGATATGAGCTGGAGTCAGAATTTATGGTCATTCCATATATTTATGATTCTTTTCACTCGAGAGGATATATTTATCTAGATTTACCAGGAGCCCTAAGTGTAGGATTCATGAAAAAATTTTCAAAGTTGGCCATTCAAATGGTAGATGATAGAGAAAAAAGAGTCGAAGTAAAGAGTTGTTTGTGTACCTTTGTCCTCTAGATTTTAAGTTGGATAATTAAAAAGTTACAGAGCTGCCTGTTGTCTTTAAAACTTTAGAAAAGTAATGTACTGTGAAACTTTAAATCCCTAATTACTTTCTAAGAGTATTAAGAGATCTTTTACGGTGTGTTTATGTTTGTCGTTTTAATAAAAGACTTAAAAGATGCATCCATATTTCTTCTATTATTTTCATCTTTATTTTACTTTCCATTCTTTTTTTTTCATCATTTTTTTTCCATTTCATATTTGTGTGCCAATATTCTCTTCATCTTACCCTTTGCAAGGTCTCAAACAATGAACACAAAGATAATCATGGTAATAATCTCGGATTTGATTTTGAAAACTTAATTTATGTTGATGAACTTAATAATTAGGAAAATTCAGATAACTATACATTGCCTCTTGATTTGTTAAAATTAATAGAACATGAAGATAAGCTAATTGAACCCCATCAAAAAATTATGAAATTAGTGAATTTGGGATATGGTGAAAACAGAAAAGAAGTTAAAGTTGGTATACCTCTTTTACCAGCTGAAAGCCAGAGCTAGAAGAGCTACTCCAAAAATATATAGATGTGTTCGTGTGGACTTACCAGGTTATTTCAAGACTTAGCACTGATATTGTAGAGCATAAGTTACTTTTAAAACCAGGATGTAAGTCGATGCAGTAAAAGCTAAGGCGCATAAAACCAGAGATGCTTCTGAAAATTAAAAAGAAAGTGAAGAAACAATTTGATGTTAAATTTTTGAAAGTGACAAAATATCCTGAATGGGTAGCCAACATAGTGCCAGTTCCTAAGAAGGATGGAAAAGTGAAAATGTGTGTCGATTATCGAGATTTGAATAGGGTAAGTCCTAAGGATAACTTTTCTTTACCTCACATCGATACTCTAGTGGATAATACTGTTAGGCATTCTATATTTTTTTTTATGAATGATTTTTCAGGCTATAATCAGATCAAGATGGCTCGAGATGATATGGAAAAAACTACATTTGTGACCATGTAAGAGACATTTTGTTACACAGTCATGCCTTTTGGGTTAAAAAATGTTGATGCCACTTATCAAAGAGCAATGATGACTCTTTTTCAGGATATGATGCATAAAAAATAGAGGTATATATGGATGATATGATTGTAAAATCTCATGAAAGAGAAGATCATGTAGTCAATCTCAAAAAGCTATTTGACAGGTTGAGAAGATTTCAGATAAAGTTAGATCCTATTAAATGTACATTTTATGCCAAGTCAAGAAAACTATTGGGCTTTGTGGTCAGTGAAAGAGGAATCAAAATAGACCCGGATAAGGTACAAGCCATCCAAAACTTATCTCCTCCTCGTGCCTCAAAAAAAGTATGAGGTTTCCTAAAAAGATTAAACTATATTGCTCGTTTTATATCTCAACTCACCTACAAGTGCGATCCTATTTTTAAGCTTCTTAAAAAATATGATCCAGGAGAATGGAATGATGAATGGCAAGAAGTTTTTGATAAGATCAAAGAATACTTGTCAAATTCACTTATGTTGGTGTCGTCAATCTTAAAAAAACCTTTGATCTTGTACTTAACAATACATGAAAATTCAATGGGATGTGTGCTGGGGCAAAGAGATGAAACTGATAGGAAAGAATGAGCAATATACTACTTAAGTAAAAAATTCACTGATTATGAGTCCAAGTATTCACCATTAAAAAAGATATGTTGTGCATTAACTTGGACAGCTCGAAGGCTTCAATAATACATGCTTTATCATACCACTTGGCTTATAGCAAAGTTAGATCATATTAAGTATATCTTCAAAAAGCCCTTATTGACAGAAAGAATAGCGCGGTGGTAAGTTATGCTTTCAGAATATGATATCATTTATATGACTCAAAAAGCTATAAAAAGAAGTGTCGTAGCCGAGTTTCTTGCCGATCGTGCTGCAAAAAATTATGAATCAATGAACCTGAAGTTCCCTGATGAAGATGTGATGGCTATTGAAAAAAATGAACCTATTGAAGAGTCTTGGAAGATGTATTTTGATGGAGCTGCTAATGCTTTAGGTCATGGTATTGGGGTAATTTTAATATCTCTTGATGGGCACTATTATCCCATTACAGTCAAGTTAAATTTTAATTGCACAAATAATGTGGCTGAGTATGATGTCTGTGTTATGGGTCTGCAAGTAGCAATTGAAAAGAAAATAAAGTATTAGATGTGTTTAGAGATTCAGCTCTAGTCATCTATCAGTTATGAGGAGAATGAGAAACCAGAGATTCCAAGTTGATACGGTATCATAAGTACATTTCTTAGTTAGTTAAACAATTTAAAGAAGTTCAATTTGAGCATTTACCTAAAGAGAAAAACCAAATTGCTGATGCATTGGCTACTCTAGTTGTAATGATTAAAATAAAGGTAAATACTGAAATCTAACCCATCAAGCTGGATGTGAAGGATGAACTAGCACATTGTTCAAGTGTTAAAGAAAAAGTTAATGGGAAGCCATGGTATTATGACATCATACAATACATTAAAAGCTAGCAATACCCAAAACATGTAACAAAAAATGATAAGAGAACTATTAAAAGGTTGGCTATGAGTTTTTTTCTTGATGGAGATGTCTTCTATAAAAAGAGGTCGAGATCAAGTACTCTTAAAGTGTGTAAATGCAGCTGAAGCGAAGAGGATTATTGAAGAAATGCATGATGGAGTTTGTGGGGCATATGCAAATGGTCATATGATGGCTAGACAAATTATGAGGGCTGGATACTATTGGTTGACAATGGAGAGTGACTGTATTGATTATGCCAAAAAATATCATAAGTGTCATATTTATGCTGACAAGATCCACACTCCTCTAATAGCGTTACATGTTTTGGCTCTTCCATGGGCATTCTCTATGTGGGGTATGGATGTCATCGATCTCATCACTCTAAAAGCTTCAAATGGACATAGATTCATCTTTTTTATGATTGATTACTTTACAAAATGGGTAGAAGTCGTATCATATGTTAGCGTGACCCGATTTGTGGTATGTAAATTCATAAAAAAAGAGATAATATATAAATATGAGCTTTCAGAGATAATTATTTCTGATAATGCCAAAAATTTAAATAGCAAGATGATGAATAAAGTTTGCACTCAGTTCAAGATTCGTCACCGTAAGTCAACACCATATCATCCAAAAATGAATGAGGCAGTAGAAGCTGTAAATAAGAATATCAAAAGAATCTTAGAAAAAATGACTGATACTTATAAAGATTGATATGAGAAATTATCATTTGCTTTGCATGCTTATAAAACATCAGTCTGAATATCTACTAGGGCCACTCCGTTCTTTTTGGTATATAGAATGGAAGTTGTACTACCGATCGAAGTAAAAATTCTCTCGTTGAGAGTCTTGATGGAGGTAGAATTAGAGGAAGCAGAATAGGTTCAAAATTACTACAAGCAGTTGAACCTCATTGAAGAGAAAAGACTTATAGCAATTTTCATGGTCAATTATATCAAAAGAGAATGATGAGAGTACATGACAAGAAAATTCATCCCCATTGCTTTAGGGAAAGAGATTTAGTGCTGAAAAAGATCATTTCAAATCAACATGATAATCGAAAAAAGTGGACACCAAATTGGGAAAGCCTGTATGTGGTGAAAAAGGCCTTTTCTGATGGGGGCATTGATTTTGGTAGAGATGGACGGAAGTGATTTACTTACTCCGATAAACTTAGTTGCTGTGAAGAAATATTTTGCTTGAAAGAAAAAAAAAGTAAAAAATGAAAAAATAATGACTCATCTAAAGCTGAAAACCTGAAAAAATGGGGCTTAGATGCGAAGAAGAAGCATCATTCCACAATATAGGGGCAAATGTAGTTTGATGAACTCTGAAGGATCAAGGAAGTCATCTAATTTAGTTTTAAAAAAAGAATCTGGAAATATTTTATTCATGATTATCTTATGATCATCATTTGGGCACCTTTGTTTCAACTCAAATACTTTGCCATGCACTTGTTACCAGTCTGATAAAATATGCTATCTTTCTTTTGAAAATAACACCTATCCATTCCTTTATTCTCATTTTTGTCCGCCATATGAATAGAAGAAATGTGTGATTGCATTTTATAGGTCTTGGACTTAAAATGATGAAAAAAAAAAATAAACATGAAAGATCTTAGCATTACTTTTTAAAAGTTGACAAAGGTAAACAAAAAAGGATGAGAAAAGCATGACAAGACATTGATGTTACAGACTTTTGAAGAAGAAAAATATTATGGTCAGATGTTAAAAATAGATTGGTCGTATAAGAATTCTGATAAAAAAAATCAAAAGTGAGAGATTTCGAGAACCTTTTTACTATAATGAATAATTTTGATTGCATTACATGCATTACATTTAAAGCACTCAGTACATGCATCTATGAGTAGTTTTAATAAAAACAAAGACTTTCCATTTTCTGATCAAACAAAAGATTTCAAAAGAAAAAAATTACTTGTTAAAATAAAAGAACTCAGTTTTGAGAAATGATGAGATTTTAAAGTTGTTGAGCCTTTGCTGGGAGGAGCTTTTTCAAGATGAATTTTAAAATTGTTGAGCCTCTGCCGAGAGGAGCTTTTCAAGATGATTTTTAAAGTTGTTGAGCCTCTGTTAAGAGGAGCTTTTTCAAAATAAATTTTTAAAGTTGTTGAGTCTCTGTTGAGAAAAGCTTTTTTTAAGATGAGATTTTAAAGTTGTTGAGCCTCTGTTGAGAAGAGTTTTTTAAAATAAGATTTTAAAGTTATTGAGCCTTTGCTGAGATGAGCCTTTTTCAAGATAAATTTTTTAAAGTTGTTTAGCCTCTGCTAAGATGAGCCATTTTCAAGATGAATTTTTAAAGTCGTTGAGCCTCTGCTGAGAAGAGCCATTTTTAAGATGAATTTTTAAAGTCATTGAGCTTCTGCTGAGAGGAGTCCTTTTCAAGATGATTTTTTAAAGTCGTTGAGTCTCTGCTGAGATGAGCCCTTTTCAAAATAAATTTTTAAAGTCGTTGAGCCTCTGCTGAGAGGAGCTTTTTTCAAGATGAATTTTTAAAGTTGTTGAGCTTCTGCTGAGAAGAGCCTTTTTCAAGATGAGATTTTAAAGTTATTGAGCCTCTGCTGAGAGGAGCTTTTCAAAATGAATTTTTTAAAGTTGTTGAGCCTTTGCTGAGAGGAACCCTTTTCAAGATAAATTTTTAAAGTTATTGAGCCTCTGTTGAGAGGAGCTTTTTTCAAGATGAGATTTTAAAGTTGTTGAGCCTCTGCTGAGATGAGCTCTTTTCAAGATGGATTTTAAAGTTGTTGAGCTTCTGTTAAGAAAAGCTTTTCCAAAAGAGATTTTAAAGTTGTAGAGCCTCTGCTGAGAGGAACCCTTTTCAAAATGAAATTTTTAAAGGTATTGAGCATCTGCTGAGATTAGTCTTTTTCAGATTTTAAATTTTTAAAAGTTATCGAGCCTCAAGTGAGAGGAGCATTTTCGATTAAAAAAAAAATTCGTTTGAATTTCAGACAAAATTGTTATCTTTATCTTTGCCCTATTACTGATTATCAGTAATGTGCAAAGAGGGGCAGCTGTGGACATCAATTTGTCCAGAAAAAAATAAGAAATACAAAAAAATATAAAATACGAAATATAAAAAAATACAAAAAATAATACAAAATACAAAACAAAAAATACAAAAAAATAGAACAAAAACAAAAAAAAATCAAGGATGGCAGTGGTGCCTTCCCCAGCACCACTGCCACCATGCCCTACACCCATCCCTTACCATGCCCTACCTTCACCCCTCTGATCACCTAACCCTACCACTACCAAATGTTACAAAAAAAAAAATAAAAGAGGCATGGAGCTCATGCTTACACCCCACGTCGAGCCCCATACCCTTCCCTTAAGAACAGACACGGCCAGAGCTCTATAAATAGAGCTCTTAGCCAAACCAAAAGACAAACAGAGAAGGAGGGAGAGATTCTACCAAAAATAAAAAAAAACTAAAAAAAATCAAACAGTCCTCCCCGTAGGGAGAAACCCATTGTCGAGCTTCCTGCACGAAAAAGAAAAAAAAGTCAGTTTAACAAAAAAGAGTCAAAATACAAATAAAAAAATAGTCTCACATAAACTTTGAAAGCAGAGCTGAGGATGTGGGGACTATTTTTGGTGAAAAAAAGGTCAGATCTATGTTCAGGAAGTCGAAAAAAGTTTGTGAATATTTTTAGAAATTTATGACACCGACGACGGCAGTCGGAGCTCGCTGTCGGGAAGGACTGCGGCGACCGTCGCAACGGGACCCAAGGTCGACTGAAACAAGAAAAATGAGAGAAACAAAAAGTTTTTTTTTCTGAGGAATGAAGGAAATGAGTGAAAAAAAATTCTTAACTTTTATATAAGCTATCATTAGCCAAAACGACGTCGTTTTAATAACGCCCAAAACGATGTTGTTTTAAGCATCCAAGATTCGCATGTCAACCCGCAACCCGACTCGGGGTCCGTGCACCCGACCCACGACCCACTTCCTTCATCAGCCTCTGACCGGTCGAACCGAATCGATACCGAATTGCTGAACCAACCAGACCACGCCCAGACCGAGCTGAACCGCACCCAAACCGTTGGACCGAATCGTCGAATCGAACTGCCCGTTGACTGGTCCGGTTCAGATAAAAAATTTTTTTTGAATTTTTTATATATTATTTTATTAATATTTATGCATATTAAATATTTATATTTGTTAGATTAAATGATGAAATATGTGGTTAAATTTTTTTTATAATTTTGTTAATTTTTAAAATAAACTTTAAAAACAAAATAATATAAAAATAATTTAATAATAATACTAAAGTAATAAAAAATGAGAGAAAAAAAAATTTTTATCCGATGATGAGATTCAAAGGTATTCAATGTAGTAATGCCTAAGAAATCTTTAGGTGAAAAGATTTTTTTAAAAATATTACCAGTGTATTGGAGTATTTTTAAAAAAAATTTCAATAAAAATAAAAATTTTCCTTTTTTGGTTATAAAATAATAATAAATAAAAATTGATTAATATATTAAAATATAAGTAATAAAAATGAGAAGAAAAGAAAATTTATCTTATTATAAAATAATAATAAATAAAAATTGATTAATATATTAAAAATATAAGTAATTAAAATGAGAAAAAAAAAATTTTATCCGATGATGGGGTTCTAAAAGTATTCTGAGTAGATATGCTTTAAGAAATCTCTAGGTGAGAAGATTTTTTTTGTAAAATATTACCAGTGTATTAAAATTTTATAGAAAATCTTTAATATAATGAAAATTTCATTTTTCTTCAAAATTTTAAATAAGAATATTAATAAAATAATTAATAAATTTTCTAATAAAGGAAAATAAAATGTGTGCATCAACATGGTAACATTTTGCATTGCATGCATGATATTTTTTTATGAAAAGTAAATTTGAGCCTCCGAAGATGAGATTCTAAGGTATTCTGAGAAGTGATGCTTAAAAAATCTTTAGGTAAGAAAAAGTTCTTCTAATATTACCAACGTACTGGAACATTTAAAAAATTATTTTAATAAAAATATTTTAATTTATTTTTCTCGAGAATAAATTTTTTTCTAATAAATAAAAAATCAATGAAATTATTTTTCGAACACCGAAAATTGGACAATTTTTATCAAAATCAAAGGATAACACGTTGTTAATTGGTACCGTTTTTTAACGGGTGCTGTGGGGGTGCTAATCCTTCTCCACGCGTAACCGACTCCCAAACCCAGACTGTTTCGCAGACCGTAAAATTATCTTTTTAATAAATTTTAATTAATTTTAAAACTTTATTTAAAAGGATATATTTTAATAGGTGACCAATTGCACCTAATCAAAAAAAGATTGGTGGTCACTCCGTTATTTTTTTATTTCGTTTTCAAATTCGTCGAACAGACACAAAACCGTTACGACAATATTAATTAGACAATTCTTGCTTTTGAGATAACTTTGGTACAAATGGTAATGACACTATCTATGGAAAACCGTATCGTCTTAAATGAACACAAAATTCAAACCCTTAACTATGGAAGCTAGTATTAAGGAAAAACAATATAACATTTTATAGTCAATAATTAAACTGACTTTATAAATAAAAGTCATTTTTCCTATTAAAATGCCTTTTTTTTTCAAAGGATAAAATTGTGAGCAAACCTTCAAGCTATCATAACAAACAATATATCCTAATAAGCATAACTTAAAAATCTTTACCTAACTTATTTGTAACACATTATTTATGAAATAGTAATTAACTATTTTTAATTGGTATTTATAAGCACTTGTTAACGGGATTCTAAAAATAATATTAACTACTTTTAAATTTCTAATTAAGACACATTTTAGTAAAATCATTTTGTAAGAAAAAATTAATATTTTAAATTCATTAGAATTGTCCACTTAGCAACTTTTATCAGTTTTTTTTCCTTTTCACTTTTTTTTTGAGATTTTAGTTTTTTATTAGATAAATTCTGTGAGAATATGAAGTCAATGAAGTATCACATGTCACCCTAATTTGTTTTTCTTTTTTTTTACTTTTCGTCAATTTTAATTCGATAAATTTTGTAAAAAAATTATTAATAAAATAAGAAAATAAAAAAATTTGACTCGCGATAATGTGCAAATATCCGTATAGTTATATATAAAAGAGAGAAATATATATTATCTTATTTTTTAAAACCAATATTAATATCAACAATGATTTTCAAAATCATATTATATATTTTTTTTTATTTTTCAAGAATGTGGAATGTGGCTTTTTAAGCAAATGTCACATATCTTCAGTTGAAGGGCATTTTCTAAAAGGACAAAATTGTGAGTGTAAATCTCAAGGCTCATATAATGGACAAATTTTCATAATGGATATTGTTGATCCGTTGTGTCAGTAATGACATTGTCTATGGAAAGCAGTATCGTACTAAACGAATATAAAATTCAAACCTTTAACAATGGAAGCTAGTATTAAGGAAAGATAATCTCACATTTAATAGTCAATAATTGAACAGTGGCTTTATAAATAAAAGTCGTTTTTCCTATTGAAATGTCTTCTTTTTCAAATGATAAAATCATGGGCAAACCTTTAAGCTATCATAACAAACAATATATCTTAATAAGCATAATCCAAAAATCTTTACCTAACTTGTTTGTAATATATTATTTATGAAATATTAATTTAACTATTTTTAATTAGTACTTATAAGCACTTGTTAACGGGATTTTAAAAATAATATTAACTACTTTTAAATTTCTCATTAACGTACTTTTTAGTAAAATCATTTTATAATAAGAATTTAATAATTTAAATTCATTAGAATTTTTACATAGCACCTTTTACGAGTGGTTTTTTTTTTTTGTTTTTTCCCTTTTCACTTTTTTTTTATTTTCTTGAGAATTTGGTTTTTTTATTAGATAAATTCTATGAGAAAATAAAGTTAATGGAAGTATCCACATGTCACCCTAATTTGGTTTTTTTACCTTTTTTTTTATTTGGTAAAATTTACAAAAAAAATATATAATTAATAGGAATGACAAAATAAAAAAAAAAATTGACCCATAGTAATGCGTGAATATTCATCTATTTATATATAAAGGAGCGAAATATATATTATCTTATTTTTAGCAACAATACTATTATCAACAATAATTTTCTAAATCATATTAATTTTTTTAAAAATTTTCAAGGGTGTGGATTGTTGTTGTTTCAAAAATGTCACATTTCTCCTATTGAAGGGCATTTTCTTAAATCACAAAATAGTGACTATAAATCTCAAGAGTCACAAAGCGGATAATATCTTATAATAAATATAATTCAATAATTTTTAAATTAATAATGTTGATCCTTTGTATCAATAATGACATTATCTATGAAAAGTCGTATCATCCTAAATGAACACAAAATTCACACCATTAACTATGGAATCTAGCACTAAGGAAAAACAATCTCACATTTGATAATGAATAATTGAAGTGTGGGTTTATAAGTAAAATTCATTTTTCCCTTTGAAAGTTGTTTTTCCTGTTTAAATGTATTTTTTTCAAAAGATAAAATTGTATCTTTAAGTTATCATAATGAACAATACATCCTAATAACCGAAATCCAATAATCCTTATCTAACTTATTTTTAACACATTATTTATGAAGTAGTTATTTAAATATTTTTAATTGGCATCTATAAGCACTTGTTAACAGTATTTTTAAAATAATATTAATTACTTTTCAAATTTCTTATTAAGACACTATTTAGTAAAATTATTTTATAATAAGAAAATGTTAATTGGCATCCAATGAAATTGATTAAAATTATATTTTATAATAAAAAATGTTAATGAATATCCAATATCATTGATTAATATGATATTTTATAATAAAAATATTAATATATCAAATTACACTTATATTTTTTTAAAAATGGGTGATTTGGTAAAATATTATTTGATGGCTAATGACAGCGATTTGAAAGCAAATTGTTGGTCAGCTCGATTATAAATAAGGAAAGTCAAGATTTTTTTGAAAGAACAAAACTGGCGAGTAAGCAAAATCCGACGTGGCACAAATAAGTGAACAAAAAAGAGGTACGTAGCCAACAAGTGTTATTCTCTCTCCAGAAATTCATAACGGTTACAAATTTTTACGTTATCAAAAATACCCTTTTTCATTTAGTTCCACTTGCCTTAACTGTCATGGAAAGGGAACTAATTTTGTAATTTTATTCCGTAAACCAAATCCAAATTCGATACGGAATGTTTTCAGCGCCTTTAAATAGCGTGGGTTCTTTTGTTTCCTTCACTGTAATTCTTACAAGCTCTGCTGTTTTTTATTTCAGAATTTTTAAGATATTTTGTTTTTATAGTTCCAAGGAGGTCAAATGGCTCAACAAGCAACAAAGGAAGCGTCGACAAAAAGCCCAGTGGAGTCCGTTGGGGTTGCCGTTCCCCCTCCACCGCCATCTTCCTCCTTACCGAAAAATCAAGAAAAATGCATCGGCGGCGGATGCGGCGTCCAATCCAGTGTCTTGAAACGAGTTTTCTATCAGAACAACGCGAACTTCGGACGAAGCACGGTTCCGTCGCGGCTCATGTACTATCGCAATGGTTCGTGGAAGAACTTCTCGGCCGATGTTGTAGAAACACTGAAAACCTGTTTCGTGGAGCGGAAACCAATTACCGAAGCATTGGTCGACGGTGCAAAGTATATTTTTGATTTCAAGAAAATGGTTCAGACTGATTACCTGACAGGAAATTGCAGGTCAATTTCTTGGATCGATGAAAATGACAAGTGTTTTTTTCCTAAAGAGGTTTTCAGCGAAGAAGACTTTATGGAATCCGAATATGAAAACGAAAAGGATGATAATATTATCTGCTATTACAAAACTAAGAATAATAATTGCTATCCTAAGATTGAGATTGAAGTTAAGATTCATCCAACTTCATCGAAGAGAAAGCGAGAGGAGGAGGCTGAAGTGAGTTCCACTAACATAGCCGTGGGAGGAGCTCCTAAACATCCTCTTTTGGAGGAGGGAGGAGCTCCTAAATGGCCTAATACGAAACCGTTGAGTGAAGCAGCGAGAGATTATTTGCTTGTTAGGGGTCATTTCTTGAACGGAATAAGGAAAGTAGATCTAGGGGCTAGGCTTACTTCGATTCATCAGTATAAGCTGGAAGGTCATTTTGATAAGGCTTGTCTCGAGGCTTTTCGGAAGCAGATTGAGATTACTAGGGCTGCAAGAGGCACTTCAAATATGGCTTATGCATGGTATGGAGTGTCTGCCAAGGTTGTGGAGAGTATTTTGGTTCATGGGTTTGGATTGCTCTATAATGCTTATGGGATTGGCGTTTATTTGTCTACTTTTGGGCTGCCACACTTGAGGTAATTCTTTACTTCTTTTGTTTATTGTCCAGTTCGTTACTTAGCTTTCGCACAGTGGATAAGGCTGCATTGGCTCAGTTACCAGTGAGTTTGAGATTTGATCAAGTTAGCTTCAGAATTAATTTAAGTCATGTTCGTACAATGCTAATTTTTGGTTTGTGCAGCTCTGGAGCTCAGTCTAGTAGTAATTTCGTATCATATATTCATGTCATATTTACAACAGGATGAACAAACAGCCTAGTCTTGATCAATTCGCCTTCATAAGTTTAATTACTTTTTAATACGTAGTTTTCTTTGTTTTTTGGTATTTTAACTTTTATACTGTTTATTTTGATCTGTGTTTTATATCGAATTAATTGTTGTAGCGCAAAGCTAGTAGAATTCTGAGATAATGGTGTAAAACATCTTATTCTGTGCCGGGTTATATTGGGGAATGTTGAGAAAGTGGAAGCTTGGGAATTTCGACAGTATCTGTCCATCTAGTGTTAATTTCGAACACTGGTTCTGATGATCCTAGAACCCAAGTGGTATGTGGTGTGAGTCAACTAATGCTAAAACGCATATTCTTCCTGATTGTTGTGGAGTTTCAGGCCTTCTGGTAACATCACGGAGGTAACTCTTCTACTCCATATGATATCCTTTTTTCTTTATATATTTTGGAGTTATATATTTGCGTTTATCTTGTAGTCACCGGGCAGAGTAAGGTATGGAAGCATTGTTTTAAAAATTAGGGACTCTCTTCCACTGCAAACTCCAGGAATATTGATTTCATATAACACATTCAAGGTAAGGAGGCTGCATGTCTAGTAGATGAACATGTTTCTCGCTGCTTATAATGAAAGTTACCTTTAAACTTTAAACAAAATTTATATTTCCAATTGTTGCCACAGGCTGGAACGATGACCAAGGAAGCTTTTTCAAGGAAGTTACGACTTGTTGCTGGGGAAGAGGTTCTGAGATCTGCCATTCAGGAAATTAATGCTTCTGGACAGTATTTTTTATGGAAAAAAAAATTGTCAGTATAAAATTTAGTCACCCACATTTACGGTGATCAACTTTTAAATTCGTTGTTTGTCGTTGCAAATAAACATCACTATTGCATTAGTGACGATTTTTATTAAGTCATCATAATAGTTTTTTGTTTTTAACACAAATTTTAACAATAAAAGTATTAGAATATTTGATTAAAATAAATTGTCACAATAGCTCAATTTATTGTGATACTTTTTTCGACTCTAAAAATACTAAAATAATGATGAAAACATTGCCATAATAGCATGGTTTTCTTGTGACGATAATATTGATACTAAAACTATTGCAATAGATACAAAATTATCGTCACTCAAATTATTTTTATTAGTGACAATTTTTTTCTCACTAATATTCATCAAAATAGTATCAAATGATTAATGTTACAAATATTAAACTAATTTCTAACAATAACTATTGTCACTAATAAATTAGTTATTATGATAATAAAATTTGTCAATTTATAAAAAAAAAAAAACTATCATTAGTGACTATAATAAATAAATTGTCATAAAAAATTGCATTTGCAATTATTAAATAATAGTCACTAAAAAGTTATTTCAAAATAAAATATGATTATAGTGACATCAAAATGTAATTACCTCATCTATTTTAAAAATAAAAGAAAATGATGACAATAATGATGAAGTAAAAATGCACTAGGAATTAATCCATTACCTACTAAACATGCAAATATATCTTTCACTTGTTTTAATTCCATAGTTTGTTTCTGAATAGCCTTACCTTGAGCCATAAGTTTTTCACATTGAGCTTCCATATTTTTTTTAAGTTCGATGTTGTCCTCATCTTTTTTTCTTTTTTTTGTGATTTCAGTAAGCCTTTCAACTTTTTTTTTGTATGTTTCTTTGCAGCCTCAACTTCAGCAATGATATGACTTTTTTCTTAAAAGATAAATGTGATCTCTCCAACATCTACACCACACAAGTAATTTGACTTTGTTCCCCAAACAAGGGCAAAATGCTCCACTCGTGGTATCAATGTAGATGAAATCTTTTCTTGAATTTTCTCACTCTCTTCTTGAAGTTTGTTCTATATGGTATAAATAATAATTAAAAAATTTCAAATTAATAAACTTAGTATTAAATCATAAATAAAATTTTAAATAATTTCTATACCATTATTTCTTCCCTATTTGGAACAAACCAAATTCCATTCGGTCTCATTCATGTTGCCTTCCAAAATATCACAACATCTGGCTATTTTTCATAATATTTATATTTCTGAAGTATAAAAAAAAAAAACCAAGTATAAGCTATTAATAAAAAAAATGATCTAAAATAAAGATGAATTTGATGTTTTATAGTATCTTAAAATTGATTTTATCATCTCATATGTCTTCTAAACAATTGACTTTGTGTCGACAATGGATCCTATTTATTGATTTCCCCTATTAGTTGTGTTTCATTCATTTTGAGCCTACATTATGGTAAAATTTTTTTTTTATAACATAAATAACAAAATATAGTTAAATTTATTGAATAAGCAAACTATCTTAAATTTATTTGTAGTCCATTTATTGGTGAATAACCATTGCCAATCATTTGGATCCACATCAATTGGATAATTCTTACTCTTGAGATAGCTTTGATACAAATGATAATGACACTATATATGGAAAGCCATATCATTTTAAATGAACACAAAATTCATACCTTTAACTATGGAAACTAGTATTCAGGAAAAACAATATAACATATAATAGTCAATAATTAAACTGTGAGTTTATAAATAAAGTCATTTTTCCTATTGAAATGCCTTCTTTTTCAAAAGATAAAATTGTGAGCAAATCTTCAAGCTGTCATAATAGATAATATATACTAATGAGCATAGTTCAAAGATTTTTACCTAACTTATTTGTAACACATTATTTATGAAATAGTAATTTAACTATTTTTAATTGGTATTTATAAGCACATGTTAACGGGATTCTAAAAATAATATTAACTACTTTTAAATTTCTAATTAAGACATTTTTTAGTAAAATTATTTTATAAAAAGAAACCAATATTTTAAACTCATTAGAATTGTCCATGTAGCACCTTTTATGAGCTTTTTTTTTTTTCCTTTTTTTCCTTTTCAATTTTTTTTGAGATTTTGATTTTTTTTATTAGATAAATTTTGTGACAACATAAAGTCAATGGAAGTATTCACATGTCACCCCAATTTGTTTTTTTTTTCTTTTTTTTTAATTTGGTAAATTTTGCAAAAAAAATGATTAATAAAAATAAAAAATAAAAAAATTTTGACCCATGGTAATGCGCAAATATCCATATAAGTTATATATAAAAGAGATAAATATATATTATCTTATTTTTTAACAACAATATTATTATCAAGAATGATTTTCAAAATCATATTAATCTTTTTTTTTTAATTATTTTTCAAGAATTTGGATCGTGGCTTTTTAAGCAAATGTCACATTTCTTCAGTTGAGAGGCATTTTCTTAAATGACAAAATAGTGAGTGTAAATCTCAAGACTCATGTAATAGATAATATTTCATAATGGATACAGTTTAATAATTTTTAAATTAATGTTGATCCGCTGTGTCAATAATGACATTGTCTATAGAAAGCCTTATCATCGTCCTAAACGAACACAAATTCACACATTTAACAATCGAAGCTAGTATTAAGGAAAGATAATCTCACATTTAATAGTCAATAATTGAACGGTGGCTTTATAAATAAAATTCATTTTTCCTTGTGAAATACCTTCTTTTCAAAACATAAAATCATAGGCAAACTTTCAAACTATCATAACAAACAATGTATCCTAATAAACGTAATCCATAAATCTTTACCTAACTTATTTGCAATACATTATTTATGAAATAGTAATTTAAACATTTTAAATTGATACTTATAAGCATATTAAATTCTAATACGATTAACAACAAATGTATCACATATATGAATTTCATTTAGATTACCTGCTTTCACATTCTGTTAAAATGATGAAGTAGCAAGAATTATAAAATCTTGTGAATTAGAGATTTTGATGCTTACTTCTTTATTATCATGAAAGGTATTGCAGCATATTAAATATTGAATATCATCAATTTCAATTCATAATTTTAGATTTTCTTTTTGTTAATATTTATGTTTCATATTTAATGTTGGGAATGAATTTTTCATAGGTCTTACTAAGTGATGTATATGATGTTTAGTTGAATATACATTTGAGAATGTTAATGAAAATATCAAAGTGTATCTTATGCTTCATGGAATTCTAAATGCAAAAGCAGAACGCAAAAAAAGATCCCAGAAATAAAAATACATATGGTCAAAATGATAAAGTAATAGAAATCGGTAAGATTTTATAAATATAATATCTATCTACATATTGAAATGAAAAATTATAATATAAAATTAAAGTTGAAATTGGATTAATAATTCAAGACCAAAAATAACAAACAAAACAGATCAATTGTTTACAAACTTGGATTGTTATAGGTGTTCATTCCACATTAAAGATAAATAATCAACTTCAAATAATTTGGCTGATAATTCAAAAAAATAAAAGTCATAAGATTTTAAGACATTATTAACAACAAATTTTTTCCATTTCTTTGTGAGCGTTTTGTTCCTATTATTGGGTTTGCATCACATAGTCCAAAATTTGTTCGATGAAAGAGCATAAAGTCATAGATGTGCGTTTGGTCAGATAGTAGTGGTATTTGATGGAATTTTCCTATTATAAAAAAAATTATTGCAAAAGTTATCGTGAAGTTTACAAAAAAAAAAAATTAATGAAATGTATTGTTACATAGTTACTTATAAGTTGTCTATTATAATAATGAAATAGTAGAATAGTGTATGAAAAGAGTGTATATGTGGTTTATTACCAAAATGTAAGATCTTTGAACATTTATCTCTTTCATCAAGCAATAAAACTTTGGAGTATCATTATCAATGGATTCATTATATCTAAATACGTCATGATGATAACTTTGATATTGGTCATTTGATTCATTATTTGAATCTTCAGCATCAATGGTTGAATAGAATTTGGTTGATTAACCAAAAAAGAACTTGCGTCATTGATTTAATTTTGATTCATTATAACAAAAAAGAAAAGATAAATAATACAAATATACGAAACAATAATGGTTTCAATTTGTTAACTATTTATTTGATGCTATGAAAATAACTAGTCTAATAAGAAGGAAAATCTCAAAAATCATACTCTCATTATATTTGAAATTCAATAAATCTCCAGGTTTGAGAGAATGAACATCTACAAAGTGTTTACCTCCATTTTGTAAGTATAGTTGGCCTTCAATTTTGGTAAGTTACATTTAGAATAAATTTGAAGTAGAATCCTTGAGATAGACAAATGATGGACTTTCAATGATTAATAAGTTTGTGCTATTAAATCCTTTAGGAAGTTTCTAAAATACAATTTTGTCAAAATTTATTAGAAAAAAATAATTAAAAAAATAACAATAGATATATCTATAAATCCTTTAGGTACATCTAAAGTTACAATAGGTATAAAATAGCATATCTATTTCAATTTTCATAGCAATAAATTCAGTTAATCACAAATTAATTATTTTGTAGATTCTAAAATGACGTATAAATAAATGATTTATTCATTACCAATAACAGATTAACAAATATGAAAATAATATTAGAACCATCATAGTTACAAAATAGGTGAAAATCAAACATGACATTATGGTTAATAAACTGTTAATAAAGTATTAAAGAATTTATCTGTTTGGAAAAAAGTTCATTGTTTATAATCATATTGTAGTTCAACTATTTATAAAAGACTCCAAATTCATGGTAATTATAAGAGACTCTAAAAAAAGATACATCTTCATACAAAATTCCATATAAAATTATAGTTGTAACAAAAATGGGTTAAAATAAGTTTATAACATAAATTGTACATTAAAAGTAAATCTATTTTATTATATAATATGATTAAAAAGGGAATAAAAAATAAAGAAAATATTGTGTTTAGGTGACTTTTACCACAACATTTTGAATAATATCCTCTTCAACCAAGATGATAAAGAATTGAAGGATTTCATTGATAGTCCAACGTTTGTTAAAACGATAGTTGGCCATCTTTGTTGGGAGAAAGGGATTTCCTTCTTTTTTTTTTTTATGGTTTAACTATAATAAAAAAGGATAGGGTGTGTTATTTTGAATAATGCAAGGAAGTTATTTAGTTCTTATATATGAATTTGATTTTGACATATATATTTAATAAGGTTGATAATGGAATGTTAAAGGTTTATGAGAAGTTTAGATTGCATTTAATACATACTTAATTTATTAAAAATTATTTAGATAAGTTAACTGGTGATTGATTTACATGAATTTAATGTTTATTTCAATTTTCATAGTCAAATTTTAACCAATAGTAAAAGTTGGAATAAAAAGGTCGGTATAAATTAGGTGTGCAATTAATTTTTATGATGTTTATTTTATTTTTAATTTTGTTTGGAATAATTTAGAAGAATGATAAGATTTGGAATTAAAAGATTGCCAAATTGAAATTTAATAATTTTAAAAAGAATTTAAATATAATATTCTCTATTGGAAAAAAAGAATAGGTGTGTGTGTGTGTGTGTATATATATATATATATATAAAATCATTTAAAATTAGATTAAATATTTATTGAATAATTCAAGTGTTCTTTTTTTAGGTATCAATAATTATTTGCTGATTCATATATAGAATTTTTTAAGAATATTTATAAATACAACAAAATTTCATTTATTAAAATTTGGGATATTATATTTATCACAATAAATTGATTTTACCTAAAATAATGAATATTCATAATAGATTGAATGAAATGAAGTTTATCAAGTTTTAAAAATATTCAATTGATGCATGTATATTTTTCTCTATATATTCAAAAGTGATGTTTAGTGGGGAAACAATCAGTATTAAAATAAATGAAACTTTAAATGTTATTTTGATTAATTTCAATATAAAATAAATTTAAAAAATTTATTATTGGTTGAATTTAGCAATATTTTTTAGTTAATAAAGGAAATCAAGAATATCTATTCTGATGTTGTTAATGATAAAGGTGAAAAGTAAAGTAATGTGTAAAATAAACTTGTTTTATGTAAACGGAAAACATTGATAAAAGAATTGAAGCTCAAAGGTAATCAATAATTATAATAATAATGCGATTAATAAAGCACAGTTAGAGTAAAAGGTACATCAAAATCTTTAACATGTGCAACCTTATTAGCATTGTTAATATAGATAAATTTCAAAGCTAGAAAATAAGCATAAGTTCAAAATGTTTAAATAACATAATATATAAAGTAAAACTTAACTAAAGAAAGCTAAGATTATGGCATATATTTATGATGGATTGTAATATTGAAGAAGCTTTCATTAACCATATGAGAAATGCGGATATCATCAATCTTTAAATTGTTGTCTGTTGCGAATTTCTTCCATCCAGCAGAGAAAATTTTATTTTTATCATTTGATTTGAATCGCATAGTCCAAATTGTGTTGATACCATAAATCTTTAATATGATATCCACATCATGGTCTAGTAGATATTGTTCACAAAATAAAGTAAAGATATATTATATGAAATAATCATTTAATGTTGTAAATCTATTTTGCCAAAATAGCAAATCATAATCATCTAGATATAATATTTTGAGTATATCAATTCTTAAAATACAGTAAAGTATAAAACTAACAATGGACTATTTATTACTAAGAGGTATAATGATTTAACATTTGCTTTTGTCATAATACATAAGAAGATCAAAAAGTGAATATCATCTGCATCTTCATCATCCTTGTCATCAAGATCAATGTCATTCTCATTATCAGAATAAGAGGATTAATCATGTATATCAATGATTTCAGTGGCATTCCTTTATTGACTCTGTGAAGAACTTTCTCTATCTCTTCAATCTTTTTTAGCTATAAAAAGTTATAAAATTTAATATTAATTGAATTCATTTGTAATAAATATACCACAATTGAAATATATATAGGACCTTTTCTCTTTTGAAAGTCATTTACTATAATTATGGAGTTGGATGCAACATACACATAGACATCAAAAGTGTTGTTTTTGTTGTATTTGAAAGTTAACAAATCACCATATTCAAACAATGTGCATTAACAAACCTCCTCCATCCATTTTTGAAGCATAAACAATTGTCAATTTGATGTAATTCCACTTTGAATGCATTTAGAAGCAACCCTCTGAGGTACATAGTATTTGGAGTTTGAACTTTCATCAAATGCTTTCGGGCATACTTTTTAGAAATTTTTTGAAATCACATAAAATTTTTACGTATAATGTTAAAATATAAATGAAATACATTTTGCATATTTGATTTATAATTCGATTTTGAATTATGAAAAATGTAAAAACGGGGGTAAAAACTCTATTTTTTTATCTTTATGTATACATGAGTATAATATTGCAGATTCCATTGGAATATAAGTATATAAACGAATAAAAAAAGAATAAAGGTTATTTTTGAAAATAAAAATAAAAGAAATATATATTTGCAATTTGCCTATATAAATTTGAATAATAGAGAAATCTATTAAAAGTGAAAAATAATATATATAACTATAAATTTATATATAAAAATTTAATAATTGCATCAATGAGAAAAATAAAGGTTACTTTTCAAGAAATTTTGTTGTAATAGAATTGATTCAACCATATTTAACAACAAATTCCATCAATTGTAAAAATAATAATAATAATAATAATAATAATAATAATAATAATATTATTATTATTATTATTATTATTATTATTATTATTATTATTATTATTATTATTAAGTTTTATACAATTACCAATATATCTATCAATAGAAAATTATAAATCTATCTAAAAAATAGCAGCAAAAAACCCAGATTTACAATTAGAAGAAAAGAAAAAGATAAAAATGAAAATAAATCATGTAATGAAAAACTTAAAATACATATAGATCTTGTAACATTGAAGAACAAAACAAAATATAATAGATATCAAATACAAAAAAAAAAAAAACTATATCGATCATTTATTTACCAAAAAAATCTCAAGAGATGTGCTTTCGAAACAAAAGGAGATAAAATTTTGGTGCATGATCAATATTCTTTAAGGTCTCCATTGGTGAAATTTGATGCATGTTTACTTTTTAGTGGGAGCAAATAAGTGTTTGCATGCAGAGAATATAATTTTAAAGTGATGAAAAAATATTTGTTAAGATTCTTTAAAAAGAGATATCAGATGTTCAGATGGGTTTATTTAATAAATTTTAACTAGTTACATCATGATGTTATGATGGGAAGTAAGAATCCTATACTTCAATTTCTATGATTGTAAAATTCTAGCCTCTATGTTTATAAATCAATAAACATGATATTTATTGTTTGAACACCACGTTTTTAATATTCAAAATGGAGTAAAAATAATTCCTACTTTTTATTCATTATCAACCATGTTTTGAAATAAATAAAAAAATTCCTCTTAGATTATCAGCAAAGATGTTTTGGAATTAATAAACATGGTATTTGCAACCAAACCCTACAATTAGAAATATCATTATTTTTTAAAAAATAATATTAATTGCTACATTATCCACATTATAGACATTATTAATATTAAAATAATTTATATTGGGATACTACCACATGATAAATCAAACTCAACAAAACATGGATCAAATGATCCACTGCATTTTAAAAAATGAAAACGTTATTTTTTTAAATAAAAAGAATAATAAAAATGTAGAATTACATTCATTCACCACGTTTGTACCCGAACCAGTGTTCAAAATGATAGGAAATAATTTTATCAATATAGATTTACCACCTAAACCTTTTACCAACCCCTCCAAATTGTCACTTTAGTTAAATTAATGAATAATTACCCTTCTTTTTTACTCAGATCTTTTTTATAAAATACAAAAGAAAAAACCCCAAAAAGTAAAAAAAGAAAGGAAAACAATGAAACAACCATGTTGCACATTAGAAAACAAAAGAAAAGGCAAAAAACAAAGGAGTAACACTAAACAACCACATAGCACTCCCAAAGAAGAATCCTATGTTCCCAAAAATAACATCAATAGTTTACATTTTTTTTTACCACAACATTTCTTGTGGTATAAACGTGCTATTAAATTCTTTGAATACCACATTTCTAACATAATGAATAGAATAAAAGCAATTCTTATATCAAACCTTTTTTTTTTATTCTTTTTTAAACATGTTTCAAAGCAAAAGAAAAAAAAACTTGATTTTGGACAATCATTAAAGACGTTTTCCAATTAATAAATGCAGTGTTTATAACCAAATGCTAAACTTTTAATCACCATAAATATTTTTTTTAAATTACGTTATTTGCTATGTTATCCATATTATAAACATGGTTGATATAAAAATATTCATGTTGGGAGACTACCATGTGGCAAGTCAAAGTCAATAAAGCATACATGAAATGATTCACTATGTTTAAAAAAAAAAAACCAAAATGTAGTTTTTTTATAAATAAAAAAGAATTAAAAATATAAAATTACAATCATCTAGCATCTTTGTATCCAAATTAATATTAAAAAAACTAAAGGGATAATTTTATCAATATAAACTTACCACTTAAACCTTACAGAAAAATAATAAAAGTTTGTTGAAACAAAAAATAATTGCAAACAAATCGTTTAATAAAATTAATAATATAATTTAAGGAAAAATTAAAAGTAAAATGATTGTTGAAAATTGTAATTAAGATATCCCAAAAAATGATCATAAGATAATTGTTTATATCAAACAGTTGAAAAAACATTACAGAAATAATGTTAAAAAATACTCAACATTCTTAGTTATAAATCGTAAATTAAATAAAAAATGAAAATAATAACGATTTAATCGATCATTAATTTCTTTACATCAATCAAAATAACAATTCATTTACTGTGATCACGTCCAAATTATATCATTCAATATGGTATACCTTACAGGCAAATTATTGTCCCTTTTAACACAGATGTTATGTAACTAACCATCAAAGAATCGCATATTTTCTCATTTTTTCCTTTTTTATTTTTATTAACAAAATCAAAATCTAGTAAACCCCAGATAGATTAAGGTGTCTATAGCTGTCCCTCTTTACACATTTTTTGTGAAATAAGAATTATGTGAAAACGTAGACAATCCAATCAACTCAATTCGACACATTCTTCTCTTTTTTTAAGTATACTCACATTTTCTAAAAACTCCTTTAAACAGAGGCTCATAACTTTGTAAAAATAAATGCTCCTTTAAACAAAGGCTCAAAATCTTTAAAAAATAAAATAACGTTCATCTAAGTAGAGGCTCAACAATTTTAAAAAATAAAATAAGGCTTCTCTAAACAGAGGATCAATAACTTTAAAAAATAAAATAAGGCTCCTTTAAGTAGAGGCTCCTCTAAGCAAAGGTTCAACAACTTTGAAAAATAAAATAATGCTTCAACAACTTTGAAAAATAATATAAGGCGTCTTGACAATAATGTCCAGAAGAGTCATAAATCATGTCTGAAAAATTTTAAGAGATTATACCCAGAGGTCTTATAAATTGTTTCTAATACTAAAAAGTACCATTTTTTAAAGATTAAAATCTTGCCTCAAAGGTAGTCTTTTTCAAATAAGAAGTTGAAATTCTTTTATTGGAAAGTTTTCATATTTATTTTCTCCATAGGGAATCTTGAAATATCCCTGCTTCATGCACTGGACATTTTTACATGCAATGCACTAATCATTCAGAAATGCAATGCATGCTATGCCAATGTTGATTAATTAATTTTTCTTCAATTATGGTACTCAAGTTTCTCAAGCTTTCTTCTTGGGCCGTGAACCTTTCAATCTTCAGGTACTAAGATCAAAACAATGCAATTATCAATCATCCTTTTCATTTAACTTCCATCTTCTCTTCTTAAAAAAATATTTTTTTCCAAATTCACAAAACTGAACATTTCACATTTGTCTTTATCACTCTCAACCTCTCCAAGGTAATGTAAAAATCTTTCATGTTGTTATTCATTTATCAATCATTATTTCAATTTTAAAAAGTAAAAATGCAATCATACATTTCTTTCATTATAAGGTACTAGAGAGAAAAGAATAGGAATGGTTGGGAAATAAATGAAAAATAATCAATAAAAGAGAGAGACAAGGGATAAAGTGAAGTATCTCTTATTAAAACAAATGGTAGCACAACTTTTGCCATTGAACAGAGTAAAAAAGGAAAAAAAAGTTATAAAGATGGGTATGAGGTAACAACACCCAAAATAAACCATCAAACAATCATGATAACATATCTTGAAGTTTTTTTGAAAAATTCAACTACCCGATTGCTTTAACAACTTAGAACTCACCAGAATATGCTAGCTTCCATACTGGTGAATTTTTAAATTTAATATTGTATTTTCATTATCTAAGCTACATTTTTAGGTGTTCAACTTAGATAAACTCCTTTTGACTCAAACTATCTTTTTAGGTTTTTGACTTGAGTATTTTTTTTTTCATTTTTTTTCTTTTTATTTTTTTTTCTTTTTTTTTTCAAGCATAGTACTTTTTACAGTATCAAAATTTATAAGATGAGGTAAATCATATCTATCCATCTCAGTTAATATCAATGCTCCACCTCAAAAAGCTCGTTTCACAACACATGGTCATTCTCAATTCAAAGTCCATTTTCTTCTATTATCGTGTTGGTTTGGGAAAAATTTTTTTAAGACTGATTCTTCTTCTCAGAAATAATGAGGTCAAACCTTTTTATCATGAGCCCTCATTATTCTTTTTAATCTAGTTAACCATGACACAATGCTATTAATCTTTTTACTTTAATGAAATTTAACTGCTTACTGTGCTCTCAAATCCATTCAGCCTCTTTCAGCCTAATTTTCTTTAAAACCCTTAAGGAAGCGATTTCCACTTTCACTGGTAATACAACTTTTATCCCATAAACTAAGAAAAATAGTGTTGCCTCAATAGAGGTATGCATTGATGTTTGATAAGCATGTAGCGCAAATGGTAACTTTTCATACTAATCTTTATAGGTTTCAATCATCTTTTCAAGAATTTTTTTATATATTTTTATTTACCTCTTCAACTGCTCCATTTATTTTTTATGGTATGGTGTTAAATTATGATGCTTGATCTTATACTGAGCACATATTTTTTGCATCATCTTACTGTTCAAATTCTTGGCATTATCTGAAATGATTCTTTCTAGAAGTCTATATCTATAAATAATCTCTCTCTTTATGAACTTACAGATCACAGATCGTGTCACACTTTTAAATGATGCTATTTCACCCATTTCATGAAATAATTTATTATTACAAAAATGAACCTATGCCCATTAGAAACCTTTGAGGTTATAGGACCAATGATAACCATACCTCACATAAAGAACGGCTAGGGTATTGCCAAAACATGTAAAGCAAACAACAAAGCATGAATCTTATTAGCATAGATCTAGTACTTATGATATTTTTTTAGTATAATCAATACAATCGCTTTTAATTGTTAACCAACAGTATCATGCTCTTATGATTTGTCTTATCATCATATATCAATTTATATGTGCCTCACATATTCCATCATGCATCTTTTTAATGATCTTCTTTGCCTCAACCTTATTTACGCATCTCAATAATACTTGATCATGATTTTTTTTGTACAGAACATCCTGATCTAAGAAGAAACTCATAGCTAGTCTTCGGATGACCCTTTTATCATTAAAAAGGGTATTGTTGATTCTTAATGTACTGCAAGATATCATAATACTAAGGCTTTCCATCTTCTTCTTCTTTTACATTAGAACAATAAGTTGGCATATCCTTGACATCTAACTTAATGGGGCTGAATATTGGTATTATCACTAACTTAAATCATTACTGCCAAAGTAGCCAAGGCATCAACAATCAAATTATCTTCCCGAGGTAAATGATCAAACTGAATATCTTTAAACCGTTTAATCATCTCTAGGATATACTTGTGATATAGAATGAGTTTCGAATCTCTTGTCTCATGTTTTTTTTTTTAGTTGATATATAATTAGAGCTAAGTCTTCAAATACTTTCAATGCTCTAACTTTTCTAACTTTTCTATCTCTAACAGCTTGTAAACCCATGATGCATGCATCATATTCAGTAATGTTATTTGTGCAATTAAAATTCAACCTCACTATTGTATAATAGTATTGTTCCTATAGAGAAATCAAAATTGCCCCAATGCTATATCTTAAGGTATTGGTAGCTCCATCAAAATATATTTTCCAACACTTCTCTTTATGCTATTTTTCCTCCAGTTGAGAAATAACCATCAAATTTTTATCAAAAAATTCTAATCTCATTGGCTCATAATCCTCAATAGCATCATTTTCAAAAAAATTAGCTATAGCACTTTTTTTATTACCTTCTGGCTTACATATATAATATCATACTCTGAGAGCATTACTTGTCATCTAACAATTCTTTTAGACAAAGAGGGTTTCTCAAAGATATATTTAATTGGATCTTATTTTGTTATAAGTCAGGTGATATGATAGAGCATGTGTTGTCTGAGTCTTTTAGTAGTCCAAGCTAATACACAACATATTTTTGTCAAAGAAGAATACTTGAACTCATATTTTATGAATTTTTTACTCAGATAGTAAATAGCTCTCTCTTTTCAACTAGATTCATCTTACTGCACCAACACGCATCCCATTGAACTTTCGTACACTATTAGGTATAAAACCAAAAGTTTCCCTGAAATAAGTAGTACCAACACCAAAGATTAGACAAGTATTGCTTAATTTTATTAAAAGCTATTTGGCATTTCTCATTTCATTCTTCAGGATTATTCTTACATAAAAGTTTAAAAATAAGATCACACTTATAGGGTAAGTGAGAAATGAACCGAGAAATATAGTTCAGTCTTCATAGAAAACCTCGAACCTTTTTTAGAGTACTTGGAGGTGACAAATTTTGAATGGCTTGTATTTTATCTGGATCGACTTCAATTCTTCTTTCACTGACCATAAAGCCTAGCAACTTCTCTGACCTTACTTCAAAGGTGCACTTAGCTAAGTTCAACTTGAGTTAGAGTTTTCTCAACCTTTTAAGAGCAACATATCAAAGAGCTATGGTGATACTCTTTCATGACATGATGCATAAAGAGATAGAAGTATATGTGGATGATAAGATTATGAAGTCTAAAAAAAGAGAAGATCATGTCACCAATATTTTGTAAACCAAATGACATAATTTTGTAGCAAAATGTCCCCTATATAGTCATGAAAGTGGTTTTTTCCATAGAGTCTGCAGCTATCTTTATCTGGTTATACCTTGAAAACCCATCCATAAAAGAGAACATTGAATGCCTAGAAGTATTGTCTATCAATGTGTTAATATGAGGCAAAAAAAAGTTATCATTTAGGCTAGCCTTATTCAAATCATGATAATCTACGCACATTCACACATTTTCATTTTTTTAGAGACTGATACTATGTTGGCTACCAATTCTAGATTTTTAGCCACTTGTAAGAAACCTACATCAAACTATTTTTTTACCTCTTCTTTAATCTTTAGCAACATTTTGGGTTTCATTTACCTTAATTTCTATTGGACTGGTTTACATTCTGGCTTTAGGGGTAATTTATATTTCATTTTTTTTGTACTAAGCCTAGGCATATCCTAATAAGACCAAGCAAACATATCTATAAATTCTCGAAGTAGATTTTTTAATCATAACATGTCTTTTGATGAAAGTGAAGTACCAATTCTAATCTCTTTCTTATTCTTCTCATCTTCTAAATTCACCAATTCAGTTATCTCCAAAAGAGGCTCAATTGGTTTACTTTCTTGCTCATTTAATCTCATTAGGTTTGGAGGGATAACATATTCTTCAAAATCATCTTTGTTATCAAGTTCATCAGTGTTAATTGAATTCTTAAAATTAACCCTTTTATTGTTATCATAATTATCTTCCTGTTCATTTAAGGACCTAAAATTAAATGAAATGGGATATATTGTCAAAATATGTTTAGAAAATGAAAAAATGAAAGCACTAGAAGAAATGAATGAAAATGCATCCTTCTTAATTTTTATTAAAATAATAATAGATAAATGATCAAAACAAGAAAAATCACCCCAATGCCTTTGGGTATAAGCTATTAGGATGTGCAATTACATTGAATCGTCTCAAATATAGTAGGCATTTTGATGATGCTTCAATTATCCAGCTTTTAGTCTGGCAAACAAGGGCATACCCATATTTCTTACTCATACCCATTTTCATCTCCAATCGTATAGATAGATAACTCAGTGAAAGCCTTTTCCATGCTCAATCTAAAATCTTCATTTACATCTGGGTACATAAATTCTCCAAGCTTGAAGATATCATAAAGGTGCGGGATGACTATTAACCTTACTATGATTTTTTCCCTTCTATTTGCTTGTCTTCTTTTTATCTTTCATTTTTCTACTTGATAGCCTAAGCCCAACCCTTCATTGTTGTCCATTATCATCAAGAATTTTTTTATCCCTAACAAATTTCTTCATAATCCTACTCCAAGATACTAACCTTTGTTGATAATCTAACTTACCACTATATTTAAAAATTATTGGCTTATAGCTCCTTTGTCCACAGAGTTAACCAGTTCAAAAGACTAATAAAAACATTCTAGTGCATTTTCAGCAGCCTTCACATATGGGGTATTTAATGGCTGAGTCACCAGTTTATCTTTCTCTCCAAACATTACCACCAACTGACCTTCCATATTAAACTTGATCTTTTAGTGTAGGGTAAAAGGAATAGCACTTACCATGTGAATCCATGGCCTTCATAATAAACAGCTATAAGATGGAGAGATATCCATCACTTGAAATCTTACATTAAATGTGCACGACTTAATTTGTAAAGACATTTTTATATCTCTCATAACTTCATGCTTGGTCCTATCGAAAGCTTAAAGGACCATATGGTTACTTTTCATATGTGAATAATCAATAGATAGCTTTGCCAAAATTGATATAGGCATGACATTAATAGCAGAACCATTATCGATAAGGACTTTAGCTATAATATGGCTCTTACACTTGATAGTGATATATATAGAGCCTTCATATTTCCCTTTCCTTCTGAAAGAATCTTATCATCACTAAATGCTATGTAATTTGGCATGATCAGGTTTTTAGCTAAATGGTTTACATACTAAATAGACATATTATGTGCTACATATACCTAGTTCAGCACTTTCAGCAAGGTATTTAGGTGTGGTTTCGAATTTAATAACAATGATAACAATTAGATTTACGCTGACATCTTATTCAATTATTTAACCATAAAATATTCATTTTATTTTACCAACTTTAAGAATTCACAAGCCTCTTTTTTTGACATCAACTTTTGATATTCTTCATCAAGCACTACTTTCAGATTATTTTGTTCTTCTCTTTTCTTGGTTTTTTTTTTTTTAGCCTTTTTTAGCATTTTTAGAGTGTAGCATCTTTCACTCGAGTAATGCCCCCTACACCAGTTATATTGACAGCATCGGACTTAAGTGCATTCTTCTATTGCACTTAAACTATCGTGTCACAGCCATATTTTCAAGACACAACTTTATTGTCATTGTAAGGGAATAGAATAGGGACTTTAAAAATTATCAACCTGGGAACGAGCTTATCTATAATAAACTTAAGCCTATCCCACAGTAAATTGTTATCGACCATGGAAATAGTTATGATGGCTTGTCATCATAGACACTTCAACATTTTTTAAATCTTTTTTTTTTCATAAAACTGAATCTGATAAAAATCAATGAGCTTTTGTATTTCCTGGTAAAACTACTCAGGGTTTCGATAGAGTAGCCAAATGCCCCACTATTATACTTGTAATTGCTATTTGATACATATTTTTTATGATAATTGTATGGACTTACTGGCTGTATCATGTCAATTTTCTATAAAGCATCAAATAGTTGACTGAGAGGTATTTTTATTTCTGTCACTCTTTTTTTCAGGTGATGCTCTTATTCCTCACTCAGAGCATTAATGTTGTGATTAGGCAAAGGATTGCTACTAACATTTGGTGCTTCAAAGTAGTACGATTATCGATGAAATGACTAACGATCTCATAGTGATAGTCATAATGGGCTATAGGATTATACCATTTGAGATAAGGTGACTTTAATGGTTCTAATCGACTAAGAGCAATTAGATGATTGTTATAGAGCTCTCAATATAACTCTACATATATCATAAGGATTGGATCGAATACGAGATTTTCGTGAGTAGTTTGTTACTCTCATGTACCACTTATTGGGCTAGTCGGACGGGTCTGAGGTCTTGAGAAAGGTTAAATATTGGCCTATATATGGCAGTTTAAAGTCTGAAAGGAGGTTGATAGGTCAAAGAGTAAGATAGTTATGGGATTAGGTGGTATTCGTAATGAGAGGCATTATTCATAATAGGGTAATATAGAGAGTAGCATTGTGGTTTGTAAGATTAATAATCCTTGAACTATTGTCTATCAAAGCTAATAGCTTGAGCTTTAGTCTTTTTTTTCTTTAGGGTTTTTTAGTGGATGCTTCCCTTTCTTTTAACTTGTTATTCTTGATGGCATTCTCGATGATTTCACCTAAGATCACCATATTAGTTAAATTTTTTATTGTATTTCCTATCATCCTTTTATATAAAAGAGATTCCAAAGTGTTGACGAACAATACTGTGGTTTCTTTTTAGTTAAAAAAGGTTACACTTGAAAAGCTACATCTTTTTACCTCTAGACATATTTTTTGAATGACTCATTTACCATTTTCTTCATATTCTACAAAGATAAACGATCAAGGGTCAAATATATGATATGTCGGTATTGACTGATTAAGTCACAAGCCATATCGCTTCAAGAACGTATGCGGGTTCTGTCAAACTAGACATACCATCTAGCAACAAAGCCAGTAAGGCTATCTTGGAATACATGCATCAATAGCTTTTCATTATGGGTATAGGCTGCCATCTTCCGATAGTACATGGTAATATGCGTCTTTGGATATCTTGTACCATCATATTTCTTAAACTTCAATACTTTAAACTTTAGATGAATAACCACATCTGAAACTAGACAAAGCCCAGCAACATCGATAAAACCATAAAACCTAATTTCTTCCACTATCCATAACCTCTCTTTCAGTATACTAATCTTTAATTCTTTTAGAGATTCAATCACTTTTGCTTTCTCTCTATTTTTTTTCTTTAAATCATCAAGATCGAGAACTTGAATTAGTTCCATTATTTTTTCATTACAAATAAGAATTACATAGCTATGGTAATGCCTTAGGTTCGAAGTTGATGGCATTTCGGGATATGTAAGGTAGGTGAACTATTATGGTGGTACCTCTTATGTAGACTGAGCTTGAGGTGTACCAAAACTAGGTGGATATAGGGGGTTAACCACCTCTTGTGATAGATGATTCTATTGGCTGGTATTCTTTTCTATTCTCTTTCCCTTGTTTAACTTTTTTAGAGCATTCAAAATTTTACTCAATTTGTTTTCAAGTTTTTCCTTAGCTTTTTCTATCTTTTTAAGATGATGAAAGTTTTCTAACTCTATTTATCTAGCTCAGACCCTTGTGTTGTATCAATGAGTGAAGTTTCTGCTCAGTAAAGCTATCCTTAAACTTTGAGTACCATAATTATATGATTATTAAAAATTATATGCTCTATGTTTGATATGTAAATACATGCATGAAATGTCCTAATATTTGCCACATCACCATTATTGATAAAAAATCTCAATTTGAAACTTTATTTAACAAAATTTTAAAACTACATCCTAACAAAGCCAAAACAGTATTTTAAAGTTTTAAACATCATCTTTTATTTCCTAACATTATCCTAATGCTTTCTTATAAATTTTATAGCTCGCTGATAATGATTTTATGCCTCATCTAGAAAGTCAAGCAATTGCCACCCATGAGCTCCCACTGGTTGCATAATAGCCTTTAAATCTTTCACTTCTTCTTTCATTTCTGATGCTTTGTTTGCAACAATGCATAGCTAATCGAACAAATGCCTTAGATGTTTTTATTTTTTTTGTACATGTCTTTCTATAACTCATTTTGTTTAGCTTGTCTTTTGCATTCATTAAACAAGGCTTTTACGTGTGCTATGTACTGATCCATTATTCTTTGCAACATCTAGCTATGTCAGTGTGCCCTAGCAGTAGCTTTTTGTACATCTTTCACCCTTGCTTTTAATAGTTCATTTTCTTTTAAGAGTCGAGTAAGCTCGGGTATGACTGACAAATGTGTCATGTTTAGATCATTGAATAGAGCTTTTTATTAATCTTTTTGCTTCGTGAGGCTCTAAATTTTCTATTCTTAAAGCCTTAAACTCTCTTCCATTTTTAACTTTAATCGTTTATTTTCTTGTTTTAGCTCATCTTTCTCATTTTGGAGTTTTCTTTTGGCCGTTTCCACTTTGAGTAAAAGATCTTGAAAAATCAACTTTGGGGAATGGTCCATTATTTATTCTTTAGGAAGCATAATATCCTTGCTCCTCCTTATATGCCACATAATATATTTTGAGGTGACATCATAAGTAAGCCTCCCCTGGCTAACCCTGATGGTTTGTTTCCATGCCTTTTCTATCATTTTGATCATTCCATATGCCTATTTTTCAGTGAAAAAAAAATTTCACTGATTAAGTTCATAGGTTTCTAGAATGAATTGCTCACATCCAGATTATCTTATTACCAAAATTGAGGCATAAGTAACAGCACCCCATCGACCCAATAAGAACACCCAAGGTTGATTCCCACAACTATATAACACAGTGTCATAACGCATCGAAGGTGCTCTCTAAATTATCTTTTGGCTATCCAACACATAAAAATAAGAAATCCATTTTTCTTTTGACTTTGCTTTAGGTCATGTGTTGCAACAAAACTCCTTGATTGAAACACTGGAATAAAGGTATAGTTTATGAAACTAGCTTTCCTCACACTCAATGTGACTCTTCATCCATACATAAAGCAACTGTAAGTACCCATTAAATCGACCTTTACCATTTCTATGACAAAAATTCAAGGAATTAATGGTTTTTACTAAAATAGTTGATGCTGCATTAACTTTGTATGCTAACTGATCAATAAAGTCTATCACTGTGACATCAACATGTCCAATGACTTTTGAAAATATTACTAATCTATATAGAGCTATGGCTATTACCACCATCCCCTGATCATCATTCAAATACCCCTGGATAAAGTTTCATAGAAAATTCAATGGGATAGCCTTACTTTCACCTTTTATCTTGACACATGCATCAACTTGAGGCAAGCTAATTCCTAGTATTTGCACCAACCTTTTATGATAACCCACCTTATTTGACTAATAAATCTTGTTTGAGTTTGGCAAATCAAAATGAAGTAAGACCATATACTCTTCAATTGTAGGCAACATGTTTACTTATTGAAGACGAAACACGTATAAAAAAGATCTTAAACTGAATGATGGCTCTAATCAGATTATTATTTACATCCATTTGGAGCAGTGAAGTTATGTCTCTATATTTGTTCTCAAATGCCTTCTGACTTATTCTACTCATGCATTCCCAAACATTATTTAAGTCAGTCAGGTCATTTTATTAGAGATCGAGATTAACTCTCTATAGCAATAATGAAACAAAATCCTCAAGCAAGTAATTTTTTTTTTTTTTACTTTTTTCTGACTTAATTTTTAATTGATGAAGAGATTCACAACAAACTGATGTAGACTTTGATTGCATTTGGCTTTTCATGGATGTAAGTGTGAGATATGATTTATCAATAATTGATACATGGTAAATATTCCATATGTGAGAATGATGCAAATGACAATGTTAAAACATGAGCATGAAAATGATGCATAGAATTAAATGATATGAAAATGATGCAGATGCATAAAATCAAACAAACAAAATAGTTAGATAAACAATTACAAGTTATTCCTTCTTGTGTCTTAATTTCGGGATACATCTATCAATTGGTAGGAAGGGCTCTATCTTAAGGCTAACCTCTTAAGTGTAAATTATATGCAGGGTTAGGTGACTTTGACCACTAAAGGTTTTCAAATTGTTTCTTATATCATTGTCCATCATAGACTAGTAAAGCAATCTAATCCTCACCCACCACAAGCTACCAATGAAAAGAATTCAATTTGAGTGGGAGTATTTCGCTAGCCATTACGAAAATTATCATCTCACAAGAGCGTAAGTACTTTACTCTTTCCTAAGAGGGACAGAAATCGAGTATAGAGCTCATATCATGCAAATGTATGTGACAATGTGTGTGAAGGAACATATAATTGTCAACCCCATAAATCAAACAAGAAACAATAAAAAAAAAACGTTAGTAAACAAATAATTACAATGTAAAACCATTAGATCAAATGATAGGATATATTTAAAATGTTATGGCCTGACTCTCTATAGCATCCTCGATGAAGTCACCAAACTGTCATAACATATAGATCTGTAAATCTATAACCAGACTTAACAAAAAGAGTCACCACCAATCTTTTTTAACTATGTGTGATTAACCACCTTAAGAAACTATCCTCTTAAGAAGCTCATAAACTTGATTGAGGGTCCCTAAAAGAATAAGTTTAGGTCTACTAACCAGAATAAGGTTCGAGAGTTCAATTACATGTTGGAAAAGTTATAGCACCTCCACATGCCCATCCAAAGGATGGTACCATTTTATTTTGAATTTATCATAGGGTCTCGATTCTAATGGTTTTAATCTCTAATATTGAATATTAGAAATAATTCTTAAGATTCTCCATCAATCTTACAAAATTCTTAAAAATATTTTCTCATCTCAAAAATATTCAAGAATCACATTTGTTTTCTTAAAAAAGCTCCATCGTCAGAAAATTTTTTTTTTTTGTCGAAAATATATCCAATTATTTTACCATTTTGGCCATATTAGAAATATCTTTTCTTTTTTTTCTTTTTTTTTTGAATTTCTAAATTCTCCACTATTTGGGCTTATTTAGAAATTATTTTTATTTTTTTTGAAAAGAAAATAATATGACAATTATTTTTCTTAAAATTTTATTTAAATTTTTTCACCATTTGTGATAAATTTAAAGAAATTTCTCACCTAGAGATTTCTTAAAAATTTTACCATTTGAAATTTCTAAGAGTCTCATCATTGGATAACTGTCAAATATTTTTAATCAAAATTTTTATTTGGAAAATATTACCATTACTTTTATTGAGATTCCCTTTAAATTATTTCACCATTTAAAACAAATTTAGAGAAATTTCTCACTTAGAGATTTCTTAAAAAATTTATCATTTAAAATTTCTAAGAATCTCATCATTGAGTAATTTGTATTTAATTTCAAAATTTTTATTTTTTATTTTTATTATTTTTTTTGTTTGAAAATAAATACTAATTATTGTTATTGAAACTTTATCTAAATTATTCTACCATTTAAGATAAATTTAGAGAAATTTCTCACTTATGAATTTTATAAAAATTTACCATTTGAAATTTTTATAAATTTCATCATTGGATAATTAATATTTATTCTAAAAAAAATACTTTATTTTGTTTTATATTTTTTATATTTTTTCTAAATTTTAATCACGCAAAAAAAAACTTTAAAAGTAAATAAATAAAGTAAAATAAAAAAATAGTAAAATAAGATCAACTCAACTTCAACGGCTTCAGTGCAACTCGACTTCAAGCTCAGAAGATGGCTTGGAGGCTCGGTATATGGCTCGACTCGGTTGGAAGGCTTGGATGGTACGTGGGTCGAAAAAACGGATTGACATGTGGGTCGAGTCACCCGCTAGAAAACATGCGGATCCTGCAGTTTGTTATGCTCCAAAACGACACCATTTCCTGAGGATATAAAAGCTCCAAGTTTTGGTTTTTTCGTCAAACCTCCTATTTTCACTCTCTCTCTTCTTTCTTTTTCCCCTCTATTTCTCTCAGGATTCAAGAACTCTGGTTAAATCCTTCATCAGATTATGGAAATTATGTCGAAATCTAGATTAGTTTGTCGAAAGTTGGCCAGAAGTTTACTGATTTTTTAAAATCTATCGCCAAAAACTGAGGAACAAGCCGGAATCTAGAAATCTACTAGAATTACTCACCGGAAAAATTCCAAACTCCGCCAAAAAAATCCCACCGGAATATGGAAATTTCTAGAAAATTTCTAAAAGCAAAATCTTTTTTTAAACCCGCAAAAATTCCCAAACAAATTTTCTGATTCTTCAGCATGCTTTTTTCTGATCTCTGTGCTTCTGTATGTCTCTATTTTCTGTATGTCCATAATTCTTCAATTAGGATCTGTATTTATAAGGTTTTAATCCAAAGAATCTTAATCCAAATAGAAATCTCAAATTTAACCCAAATTCAAACTCAACTACCTATTTTCTCTTTTTTTAATTTTTTTTTTTTTATTTTTTATTTTTTATTACAAAATTCAAATATAATAGACCCGGACATATTGAGGTGTCTACCCTAATGAAGTTCTATTTTTCGTATATTTACAAAACTTATCTTATGAATATGATGTTAAAGAACTTTTGCTCTGGACAGATTAAGGTTAGGATCTAAAAGCATGCAGTGAAGTGCACTGAGATATCAAATCATGGACCCACGGGCATGATGGCCTGCTTTCATTATGATATGCACCAATCCAAAGTCCAAAGTTGGAGTTGTGAATTACTAGCAAGCAAAGCAATACCCATCCGCTATTGAGAGAAACCTTTCAAATTGAAAGTTTTAAATGTTAGAATACGACCAAAAATAGAAAATACCTTCAAATGATTCTCAGCAGCATCATGAAAAAAGTTGGCACCCACCAATAAATTGTGGCAACGCAAGAGAACAACAGACAACAGCATTCTTCATCGAACCTTCCCTAAGATTAAGAGAAAAGGATTGCATGACAAAAACATCAAAGTCCCTCCCAATTAGTGGCAACTTTGCTAACGATAATTTTAAAAGTACCTCAATTCCAAAGATTTTCAGTCAAACAAAATACTATATAATTTCTCTGGAAAAAGTAAATAAAATTTTTTTAAAACAAAAATTTAACAAGGCAAACCTACTTAGAATGGGTTTATATTTCCGTATAGGGACATAACAAATTAAGTGGTCTTTATATGATTTTTTATATGATGATGCTCTTGAATTTAAAGTTTAATTTAATTCATTCACATTAATTTATTTTAAAAATAAAAAATTTATTAAGTCTAAAAATTTAAAAAAAAAAAATCATCCATCAATTTTCAAGGTTTGTGTAATTGTTTAATAAACTTCATTTTTATACTGATTTGCTCAGCAATTGTTTGTGAAATATTGCAGGACATGGGAAAATGCCAGGGAATGAACATACATTAACAGACATTCTCTTGAGCCTTGTGCAGAGTCGATGCAAGAAAAGATAATACTAGTAACTCTCTAAAACCTTCAGGAATCAGGATGTTAAAAGATGGCATACTGTTCCAAACTCCAAACCATCAGATGGTCTCAACAATCATCTGCAAGTTGATGATGTCTCAGTGCTTGTTTCGTTACCTTGCATAGAGCACCATGTAATTCCTGCTAGGGGCTGGAGGAGGGTGCATTTCAAAGCACAAAAGATCCCAACCTCCAAATTCTGTAATTACATCAGGCTGGTAGATTGTTTGTGAAATATTGCAGGACATGGGAAAATGCCAGGGAATGAACATACATTAACAGACATTCTCTTGAGCCTTGTGCAGAGTCGATGCAAGAAAAGATAATACTAGTAACTCTCTAAAACCTTCAGGAATCAGGATGTTAAAAGATGGCATACTGTTCCAAACTCCAAACCATCAGATGGTCTCAACAATCATCTGCAAGTTGATGATGTCTCAGTGCTTGTTTCGTTACCTTGCATAGAGCACCATGTAATTCCTGCTAGGGGCTGGAGGAGGGTGCATTTCAAAGCACAAAAGATCCCAACCTCCAAATTCTGTAATTACATCAGGCTGGTAGGATTGTCCCTACTAAATAGTTTATGATGTAAACAGATCTATGGAAATCAACTTGTGGTGCTCCATTTTTTTGTTCTTACTCTGTAATTACCCTTTTGCTGTTACAGGTAACATGGTAACAGGAGAGCATTTGGTGCAATCGACCAACATCTACCGATAATAGAGTGCAGAATGAAGGCGTGCTGAATTTTTATTTTCAGCGATAAAATCCGATCTATAAAAGAATTGTAATTTCTTACAGAAACTGGAACTAAAATAAACATAGACAAATCCACCTCGAAATTTAAGAGAGGTTAAAAACTTACATATTTATCTGGGTGCATTCAGTTTCAGTTTCAATTTCAATTTCATGTCATTTAAACATTAAGCCAATAAGTAAGCACAAAAACCCAGAGAACCAAACAAAAAACCTCAAACAAATACGACACAACCGACATAATGATAAACAAGAAACTACCCACTTGAAACAGGTGCCTGTAGAGCAGAGCCAGTGAGACCAACCTCATTAACACCAGCGACAACATCGTCACCATCATCAGCATCACCGCTCGAAACCAGGGTCCAATCAGGAGGGAGTGGAGGCAAAGGAGCGTAAACGGTGGGTTTCCTCCTTATGTCCCATGGCTGCGTCTTGCGCGGCCTTGTCTTCATGTGATGCTTCGTTGCCTTCTTCTGTGGCCTCGATGAACATTCTACCACTAACCCACCATTAGATTTTGTTTTAAATGAAGGTACAGAGGGGATGGAGTTGGGAAGAAAGGTGATTTTGGTAGCTGAAGTAATGGAAATTATTGGCATTTTTTCTTTCGGCTTGGGTTTGCTCCCTCTTTGTCTGGTCGTTTTCTTCCTTGCTTTCGGTTACATAAAAAAACAATAGGGAGGGTGAGACACTGAGAATCAATGAAACGGGCGTCTTTCCTGTCGGATCACATGCGCTATCCTTTTTTCCTTTCTCACTTTTGCATTTACCTTTGTACTACAATTCACTGACACGAGAAAATTTCAATTACTTTGGGCCTCAAATTTTGGTCTTCTCTGTTCCTTTTTTGAACATTGGGCATTTGGGTCAAACCTATTTACTTTTTACCTATACTTTTTTAGAAAGGTTAGTCCTATAAAACGTTTCGTTGAGGTAAAATTTCATGACATAATAAAAAATAAATTAGTAATGATATATCATCTTTTTATTTTAAATATATCTAAAACAATTTCCTGATAAGTGTATTTCAAAAATCTTTACCTAACTTATTTGTAACACATTATTTTATAAATAGTAATTTAACTATTTTAATTGGTACTTATAAGTACTTGTTAACGATATTCTAAAAATAACATTAATTACTTTTAAATTTCTAATTAAGATATTTTTTAGTAAAATTATTTTATAATAAGAAATTAATATATTAAACTCATTAGAATTATTCATGTAGTACTTTTTATGAGTTTTTTTTTCATTTTTCCCTTTTTATTTTTTTAAATTTTTTTTAAGATTTTGGTTTTTTTTATTAGATAAATTATATGAGAAAATGAAATCAATGAAAGTGTCTATATGTCAACTCAATATTTTTTTTACCTTTTATTTTTTTAGTTGGTGAAATTTATAAAAAATGATTAATAAAAATAATAAAATAAAAAAATTGACCTGCAATAATGTGCAAATATTTATATCGTTGTATATAAAAGAGAGAAATATATATTATCTTATTTTTAAACAACAATATTATTATCAACAATGATTTTCAAAATCATATTAAAATTTTTACCTTTTAATTTTTCAAGGGTGTATATTGCGGTTTTTTAAGCAAATGTCACATTTCTTCTATTAAGGGGCATTTTCTTAAATGAAAAAAATAGTAAGTGTAAATTTCAAGACGCAAAATAATATTTCATAATGGATACAATTCAACATTCTTAAATTAATAATGTCGATCCATTCTATCAATATGACACTATCTATAGAAAGTCATAACATGCTAAAAAAATACAAAATTTACACTATTAACTAAGCTAGTATTTAAAAAAATCTCACATTTAATAGTCAATAATTGAATGGTGACTTTATAAATAAAAATCGTTTTTCTTTTTGAAATGCCTTATTTTTCAAAGATAAAATCGTGGGTAAACCTTCAAGTTATCATAACAAATAATATATCCTAATAAGCGTAAATCTAAAAAATTTTTATGTAACTTATTTATAACACATTATTATGAAATAGTAATTTAACTATTTTCCATTGGTATTTATAAGCACTTGTTAACAGGATTTTAAAATTAATATTAACTACTTTTAAATTTTTAATTAAGACGCTTTTTAGTAAATTATTTTATAATAAGAAATTAATAATTTAAATTCATTAGAATTGTCCGCACAACACCTTTTTATGAGTTTTTTTTTTCCCCCTTTTCACTTTTTTTTTTTTTTAATTTTCTTGAGAGTTTGGTTTTTTTATTAGATAAATTTTGAGAAAATTAAGTTAATGGAATTATCCACATGTCACCCTAGTTTTTTTTTTTTACCTTTCATTTTTTTTTTAATTTGATAAATTTTACAAAAAAAAAAAACAATTAATAGTAATAACAAAATAAAAAAATTTTGACCTGCAATAATGCGTGGATATTCATCTAGTTATATATAAAAGAGAGAAATATATATTATCTTATTTTTTAGTAACAATATTATTATCAAAAATGATTTTTCAAATTCATATTAATTTTTTTTTTCATTTTTCCCCTTTTCATTTTTTTTTCTTAAGAGTTTGGTTTTTTTATTAGATAAATTCTACAAGCAAATGAAATTAATGGAAGTATTCACATGTCACCCCAATTTGTTTTTTTTTACATCTCATTTTTTTATTTGAAAAATTTTACAAAAAAAAAATGATTAATAGAAATAATAAAATAAAAAATTTTGACTCATAATAATGCGCAGATATTCATCTAGTTATATATAAAGGAGAGAAATATATATTATTTTATTTTTAACAACAATATTATTATCAACAATGATTTTCAAAGTCATATTAAATTTTTTTATTTTTATTTTCCAAGGGTGAGGATTGTGGTTGTTTAAACAAACGTCGCATTTCTCCTGTTGGGGTGCATTTTCTTAAATCACAAAATAATGACTTTAAATCTCAAAGGTTATCATGCAAATAATATTTCATAATAATCGTAATCTAATTAACATTACAATATATCCTAATAACCATAATCCAATAATCATTATCTAACTTGGCTTTATAAGTAAAAGTCGTTTTGTATGTTGAAAGTCATTTTTCTTGTTAAAATGTTTTTTTTTTTTTTAAAGATAAAATTGTAGCTTCAAGTTAACATAATAAACAATAAATCCTACTAACCGTAATCCAATAATCCTTATATAGCTTATTTTCAACACATTATTTATCAAATAATTATTTAAATATTTTTAATTGGTATCTATAATTAAGCACTTTTTAACTGTATTTTAAAAATAATATTAACTGCTTTTCAAATTTCTAATTAAAACACTATTTAGTAAAATCAATTTTATAATAAAAAAATGTTAATTGGCATCTAATGACCGATTAAAATTATATTTTATAATAAAAATGTTAATGAATATCCAATATCATTGATTAATATGATATTTTATAATAAAAATATTAATATATGTCAAATTACTCTGCTATTTTTTAAAAAATGGGTGCTTTAGTAAAATTTTATTTGATGGCTAATGACGGCGATTTGAAACAGCCCGATTACAAATGGAAAGTCAAAAGTAGGAAGATTTTTTGGTTAACCCTTTTTTTCTAATTAAATTTCCTTTGGGCCGAAGAAAGAACAAATTGGCGAGTGAGCAAAATCCGACGTGGCACAACTAAGTAAATGAAAAAAACGGCTACGTAGCCCGCAAGACATTCTTCTCTGTCCAGAAATCCATAACCGTCACAAATTTTTTACGTTATCAAAAAAATACCCTTAAACTTGCCTTAACTGTCATGGAAAGGAGACCTAATTTTGTAATTTATCTGTAAACCAAGTCCAAATTCTACACGCAATGTTTTCAGCGCCTTCAAATAGGGTGGGTTCTTTTTTTTACTTTCACTAATATTCCTACAACCTCTGCTGTTTATTGCTTCAGACTTTTTAAGACATTTTGTTTTTATAGTTCCAAGGAGGTCAAATGGCTCAACAAGGAGCAACAAAGGCGGCATCGACGAAGAGCCCGGAGGGGTCCGTTAGGATCACGGTTCCCCCTCTACCGTCATCTTCCTCCTCAACGAAAAATCAAGAAAAATGCATCGTTGGCGGATGCGGCGTCCAATCTAGTACCTTGAAACGAGTTTTCAATCAGAACAACGCGAACTTCGGACGAAGCACGGTTCCGTCGCGGCTCATGTACTATCGCAATGGTTCATGGATGAATTTCTCGGCCGATGTTGTAGAAACACTGAAAACCTGTTTCGTGGAGCGGAAACCAATTATCGAAGCATCGGTCGACGGAGCAAAGTATATTTTTGATTTCAAGAAAATGATTCAGACTGATTACCTGACAGGAAATTGCAGGTCAATTTCTTGGATCGATGAAAATGACGAGTGTTTTTTTCCTAAAGAGGTTTTCAGCGAAGAAGACTTTATGGAATTCGAAAATGAAAACGAAAAGGATGATAATATTATCTGCAATTACAAAACTAAGAATAACATTTGTTATCCTAAGATTGAGATTGAAGTTAAGATTGATCCAAGTTCATCGAAGAGAAAGCGGCAGGAGGAGGCTGAAGTGAGTTCCACTAAACATCCTCTTTTGGAGGAGGAAGGAGCTCCTAAATGGCCTAATACGAAGCTGTTGAGTGAAGTAATGAGAGATTATTTGCTTGTTAAGGATCATTTCTTGAACGGAATAAGGAAAGTTGATGCTGGTGTTAGGCTTACTTCGATTCATCAGTATGAGGGGGAAGGGCATTTTGCTAAGGCTCGGCTCGAGGTTTTTCAGAAGCAGATTGAGGTTACTAGGGCTGCAAGAGGCACTACAAATATGGTTTCTGCATGGTATGGAGCGTCTGCCAAGGTCGTGGAGAGTATTTTGGTTCATGGGTTTGGATTGCTCGGCAGGGTTCCCTTGACTGATCTTTATGGGATCGGCGTTTATTTGTCTCCGTTTGGGCTGCCACACTTGAGGTAATTCTTTACTCCTTTTGTTTATTGTCCAGTTTGTTACTTATGGTGATGTCTCCGTTTTTTGTTTTCCTTTTTTTTTTTTAATTGAAAACAAAAATAGGTTTAGCTTTTTAAAAATAGTTTGGCACTATTCCACACAAACTATTTACAGAAATTACAATTAACCACTATAATAAGTTATAATTATTATATTAATAAAATAATATTTTATTAATAAATATTATATTAATCATATATTAGATTAATAACATAATATTAATATAATATAGTAATAAATAATATAATATATAATAAATAAATAATATATTAATAAATATTATTAATAACAAATGAAGCTTAAAATTTTTAACCACTTTCTCTTGCATGTTTTTGTTTTTACATTTTTGAAAATAAAAACATTTTATCCAAACATGTTTTTAAATTCAATAAATTAAAAATAAAATAAAATAAAATAAAACAAAATTTTTAAAAACATAAAACACACAATAATACTAGATGAACCCTTAGCTTTCCCACAGTGCATAAGTCTGTATTGGCTTAGTTACCTGTGAGTTCGAGATTTGATCAAGTTAGCTTCAGAATTAATTCAAGTCAAGTTCTTACAATGCTAATTTTTGGTTTGTGCAGTTCTGGAGCTCAGTCTAGTAGTAATTTAGTATCATATATTTATGTCATATTTACAACAGGATGAACAAACAGCCTAGTCTTGATCAATTTGCCTTCATAAGTTTAATTACTCTTTAATACGTAGTTTTTCTTTTTTTGGTAATTTTAACTTTTATACTGTTCTTTTGATCTGTGTTTTATGTCGAATTAATTGTTGCAGTGCTAAGCTGGCAGATTCTGATGATAATGGTGTAAAACATCTTATTCTGTGCCGGGTTATATTGGGGAATGTTGAGAAAGTGAAAGCTGGATCTAAACAATGGCATCCTTCTAGTGTTGATTTCGACACTGGTTCTGATGATCCTAAGAACCCAAAGTGGTATGTGGTATGGTCAACTAATGCTAACATTCGTATTCTTCCTGAATTTGTTGTGAGTTTCATTCCTTCTGGTAACATGCAAGGTAAACTTTTCTACTCTTCTTGGTATCCTTTTTTTCTTTTATATATTTTCGAAGTTAATATTTTAGATGTTTTCTTGTAGGTCAACCAGGGCAACTAATAGCCGTGGGAGCATTGTTTTCAAAACTTAATCGCTCTCTTCCACCTGCCAAACTCCAGGAAATATCGATTTCATTTAACGCATACAAGGTAAGGAGGCTGCATGTCTATTAGATGAACATGTTTCTTGCTGCTTATAATGAATGTTAGCTTTAAACTATAAACAAATTTTATATTTCCAATTGTTGCCACAGGCTGGAATGATGACCAAAAAGGATTTTTCAAGGAAGTTACAACTGGTTGCTGGGGAAAAGGCTCTGAAATGTGCTATTGAGGAAATTAATGCTTCTGAATGATTTGGAAGTGTTGAACTGTTACTGATTTCATTTGCTTATCCCATTGAAAATAAAAAAAGAAAACAAATGTAATTGTTGCCTCACAACTAGGATAGGCAAGAAATAGCTTAGACCACAGAAACAACAAAAATAAATTCTGTTTATTTTCTTAGGGGAGGGGGGGGGGGTTCTTTTTTCCTTTTTCTTTTAAGACATGGTACATGTAACAATCATGATTGAGACAATATAAAGTTTATAATTTCAGTTTGCTAATTTTTTTCCTTTTTACTGTAGATTTTATTTTGTAGTTTACTTCATCCTAGGCAGTTTCACCTATGTCTAGTGGGTTTTTTTTTTTTTGCACTCGAGGCTTCGTCTATTAATTTTTAAATACTAACAAGTTCATTGGTTTTGAGTATTTTAACTTTGGTGGTTTCCATTGCATCCTTGTTACTATTTAGAATAGCATATGATGTGTTTGTATCAAGTTGTATTTTTCAGTTTTTACTATCATGGTTTAAAGGGTTTTATTTACACCCGCATTATGATCTAGAGTATGTTGTTGACTTTTTTCCCCCTTTTCTTCCTTTAGGCTTTATCTAAAGCTTTTTAATAAGCAATGATGTTTGATTCCTGAAAAGTTGATTGTTTACATTGTGTCTTTTGCTTTAGTTCAAAGAGCCAGATGATTACAGATACCAGACTACTATGGTCTTGTGAAATTGTACCTATCGCTTTTGCTATTGTAGTTCAAAGAAGAAGTAGAAAGTAGAAACTATGATCTCACTCCTTGTTTGATTATTTTTTAATACACATCACTTTGGTCATATTTTAAGATATGTCTTTGGTAGTATTTTTGTCCATTTGGTTTTATCTGAAGTATTGAAGCAGCAGATGATCCAAGATGTATGATCTCATTCCATGTTTGTTTATTATTTTTTTAATACACATCACTTGCATATTTTAAGATGTGTCTTTTGGAGTATTTTTATCCATTTGGTTTTATCTGAAGTATATTGTTTTATATTGTCTGCAGTTTGAAACAGCAGAGATGTTAAACTGGGTATTTAGTCTCATGTAAATTAACCAGACCTATTGAATGAGGAAGGGTGACCCACTCGAATGAGAAACAAAGCCATGTTAATTAAGTGCTGAGCTTGTTTTCAGTTAAGAAGGTTATAACTGTATTGAGGTGTTGATTTGCCGCTACCATTTTTATATATTTATTTATTTGTTGTGATGATTATCCATCTTTTATAAAGAGTTCACTGGGAAGGGTTTTTTTTTTTTTTGTAGCCATGACGAGATTGTGGAAGTTGCACGAGGCATTCAAGATGGCAGGGGGTTTTGCCAAAAGGCTTAATAAGGTTTGAATAAGTCATTTTAGCATGCTGTGTGATTTCTGTTTTGACATAATTGCTTCGCTCTTGAATTGTCATTATTTTTTTCTTAGCATATAAATGTGGTTTTATTGGTGTGCTGTTCACTCCAGTTCGTTCTTGCTTTGCCAAGATTTTTGACAAATCATGATCAAGTTGCATTGATCCTAAACATTTAATTTTATCTGGTGCAAAAGGTAATATCTTGCCAAGATGAACTAGAGATACTGAAAGCAGTTTTTTGCTTTCTCTTCATGCCCTCCACTGCTGAAGGATGTTTTGCTTAGCGCATTTTCCATCAATTGGGCTGCCATCAGCTATTAATGGCATATATTTCCAGAAACATAGGTCCCCTCAAACCCTCCCTTTTTTTCCTTTTCGTTTCTTATTTTCATGTTGCTTGGACTGCTGATAGCCCCTATGCTTGTTATTGATTGGGGCGTTTTGGATTCATAGTAAGTATTGGGTGCATTGGGATTTTAGTTGTGAAATTACAAGAAGCCAAAGAAATGAACTAGTTTATGATCCAAAGCTGTAAAATCACTTCATGATTCTCTTTAGTTTTTAGTTTTCAACACTATTATTTTCACCTTGGCCAGTTTCAAATATGTCTAGCTGGTTCTTTTTTGGCACCTTGAGGCTTCATCTAAAGCACAGTTGTTGGAAACAATTCATTGATTTTGACTTTTGAGTATTTAAACTTAGGTGGTTTTCATTTTATCTCTGTTTCTGCTCAAAATAACTTATATGTAATGTGGTTTTATCATGTTACATTTTTCGGCTTTTGGTATCATAGTTTAAAATGTTAGGAATAATAACTCAAATTTTATAATAGATTTATTTAAAATTTGTTAAATATTACTTGATTGACAAAAAAACTTATAAAAGAAGAATTCTAAAAGAACAATAAATTCTTAATAAGCAAGTTTGACTTACAGAAAAAGAATTTCAATGAAAAATATACTCTTAATAGACAAGTTTATATACTTATAAATAGGTGAAGTCTCTAGAATTAGGTATAAAAAAAAAGATGTAAGAGAGTTATAGAATTTTATGAGATAAACACCAATAGCAATATTGCAGATTTAACATCCTTATGGGTGTGTATGTTTGAATGATTAAATGAGACTAAGAAAGTTTACATAGGCATGGTATATAAAAATAGATTAAAGAAAATTGAGAGGGTTCATGTAAGTATAATGAATGAGTATATATGAATATGTGTTTGTTTGTGTTGAAAGAATGTACATGGATATATGTTTATTTGAGTTGAGAATATTTCATAGGGTTAGAAAAGATTGAGAAAACTTATGGGTATTGATTGTTTAGTGAGATTAATTTGATATATGTTTGTAACTATTTACAACTAGTGGATCTTGATTCTCATCCGTTAACGTAGATCAATTGGATCGAATTACGTTAAATTATTATTTCTTGTGTGATTGATTAATTGTTTGATTTCACTTCTGCTGGTAATTAAGACCATTTGGCTTAACAAATAGTATTAGAGCATTATTTGAGCCAAGGAAAAGGCAATCCTAAAGGAACTTGATTCAAGAGAAGAGTTTAAGTTCATGTTTTGAATTTTAAGAATCGATTTGCATGAAGTGTGAAGGCATATAAGAAAAAATGATTATAAGACTTCCATTGTAGATGGAACCAAACATGTTTAGCATGAAGGTAAATGATTTGATAGAATTTGAATAAAGGTGGAGATTAAATCAATCTCACTAAACAATCAATACTCATAAACACTTTCAATCTCTTTTAATCCTATAGAGTATTTCAACCTAAACAAACACATACCTATATATACCCATTCATCATACCTATGTGGATCTTTTTAATCTCCTCCAGTCTATTCCTATGCATCATGCTTATGTAGACCTTCTAAATCTCTTCTAGTCCACTTAAACATACACATCCATAAGAATGTTAAATCCCTAAGAGTATTATGAATGTCTATCCCATAAAACCTTATAACTCTCTTACATTTTTTCTTATAATTTTATAGAGACTTTGTCTATTTATAAGTATATAAACTTACCTATTAAAAATCTATTTCCTCTTATAATTTTTTTTTCTATAAATCAAACTTATCTATTAAGAATTTTTTTTTTTCTTAGAATTAGTATTCTGTAAGTTTTCTTATCCATCAATAAATTTATTATGAAATTTGAGTCACTATTCCCAACATAAAATAGATTTATTTGAGCCTACATCACGATTTCAAGCATGTCTTAGGATTTTTTTTCTTTTTCCTTTAGGCTTTATGTAAAGCTTGTTAACGAGCAATGGCCTTTTGATCATATAAATGTTCATTGTTTAATTTATCGTCGTTTGCTTCAGTTCAAGAAGCAGATTATAGATATCAGACTACTCTGCTTTTTTAGAAATTGTAGTTGAAAAGGGTTTATTTGTACGAGAAAGAACAAGAAACTCTGATCTCACTGCATGTTTGTGTTTATTTTTCAATTATGGGATAAACATGTCCCTTAGGGTCATATTTTAAGATGTGTCCTTAGTTGTATCTTTGCTGCTTTTTGAACCAGAATATATTACATAATGCTGAAGAACTTTTGCTTTGGAGAGATTAAGGTTAGGATCTAAAAGCATGCAGTGAAGTGCACCGAGAGATCAAATCATGGACCCACGGGCGATGATGGCCTGCTTTCATTATGATTTGCACCCCTCCAAAGTTGGAGTTGTGAATTACTAGCAAGCAAAGCAATATTGAGAGAAGTCTTTCAAATTGAATGTTTTAAGTGTTAGAATATAACCAAAATAGAAAATACCTCCAAATGATTCTCAGCAGCATCATCAACATGTTGGCACCACTATAAATTGTGGCAACGAAAGAGAACAACAGACAACAGCATTCTTCATTGAACCTTCCAAAGATCAAAGAGCAAAGGCTTGCATGACAAACAACATCAAAGTCGCTCCCAATTCGTGGCAACTTTGCTGCGATAATTTAAAGTACCTCAATTCCCAAAGATCTGTCAAACAACATATATTTCCTTCCTCTGGAGTAAGACTTTGATTAATCATGTAAATGTAAAATTTAAATAAAAAAAATTAGTAAGGCAAAACTACTTAGAATGAGTTATATTTCCGTAATAGTGAATACGACATTTAAGTGGTCCTTCATTTTTATATGATGATAACTTTAGAATGAAGTTGTGGTATCCAATTTTTACATTGAGAGATTTTGAAGATTTGTTATTATATATAAATAGAAGTTTAAATTCAAACTTACAAAATATCTTTTGTGAGTCATGAGACTTTCAGATCAAAATGAATAATATTTTTATATTTAATGCAGATATTTACAAATAAAATTAAAACGATTATCAATTAAATGAAAGTTAAGTACTATATCGTAAGAATCACCTTTAAAATTTTACTAGAACTAAGTGTTATTGTAACAAGTCCAAAGTCAAACTCCAAGCTTGCATAATTCCAGGACCCAGGAATAGACTCTTCCACATCCCATATCAACCTAACACAAGAAATGGTACACGCAAAAGAGTCTATTCCTATATCTTAAAACCGCACAAGCCTAAAATTTGAGTTTCAACCCATGACATTATATGATGAAAGTCACATTTAAAATCTCAACGTTTGATGAGATTTTATATGTGCGATTCTATACTTTTATTTATGTTTTGTGTTGAGCTTTATACGAACATCAAGTTTTAATAAGAGAAATTTATGACACTTTAATTTCATATCAAAATATTATAAAAATCTCATGATATATAAATACAAGCTTAAATCCAAACTAGTGAATCATTTTTTATGAGATAAAATTATAAAATTTTTGAATTAAAATAAATAATATCTCGTAAGTTGATGCGAGCTTCTACAAAAATTATATTTTCTTTAAAGGTGAATAAGACATTTAAGTGATCCTTCATTTTTTTTATATGATGATAGCTCTTGACTTTGAAATTCAATTCAATTCATTCATGTAATTATCTTTAAAATAAAATATTTATTAAGTCTAAAAATAAAAAATATATATCATCCATCAATTTTCAAGGTTTGTGAAATTGTTTAATAAACTTCATTTTTATACTGACTTGCTCTGCAATTGTTGGTGAAAACATTGCAGGATATGGGAAAATGCCAGGGGACGAGCATACATTAACACACATTATCTTGAGCCTTGTGCAGAGTCGATGCAAGAAAAGATAATACCAGTAACTCTCTGAAAACCTTCAGGAATCAGGATGTTAAAAGATGGCATACTGTTCCAGTATGCCCAAACTCCAAACGTTCATATGGTCTCCACAATCATGGCAAGTCAATAAGTATTCAATTTAAAATCAATTAACAAAAAGTAAAGTGATTCAATTTGAATATAAAATTATAAGATAATTAAAATTTATTAGATATAAGATAATTCATTTTAACAGATTTTCATTACATGTAAGTGAAAATAAAATAAATCTTTCACATGATAAATTAAAAAAAAGGTAACGGGAAGAAAGTCATATCTTTGATACCATGTTAAACATAACTTAAAACCAATAGATAGTAAATAAAAAGACCAAAATTAAATATAAGATTATAAGATATTAAAAATTTATTAAACGTGAAATAACCAACTTTAACACAAGTCGCAGTGCTTGTTTCGTTACCTTGTATAGAGCACCATGTCATTCCTGCTAGCGGCTGGAGGAAGGTGCATTTCAAAGCACAAAAGATCCCAACCTCCAAATTCTGTCATTACATCAGGCTGGTAGGATTGTCCCTACTAAATAGTTTATGATGTAAACAGCTCTATGGAAATCAACTTGTAGTGCTCCATTTTTTTGTTCTTACTCTGTAATTACCCTTTTGCTGTTACAGGTAACATGGTGACAGGAGAGCATTTGGTGCAATCGACCAACTTCTATCGATAATAGAATGCAGAATGAAGGCGTGTTGAATTTTTATTTTCAGCGATAAAATTCGATCTATAAAAAAAAAATTTTGTCATTTCTTACAGAAATTGAAACTAAAATAAACATAAGCAAATCCACCTCGAAATTTAAGAGAGGTTAAAAACTTACATATTTATCAGGGTGCATTCAGTTTCAGTTTCAATTTCAATTTCATGTCATTTAAACATTAAGCCAATAAGTAAGCACAAAAACCCAGAGAACCAAACAAAAAACCTCAAACAAATACGACACAACCGACATAATGATAAACAAGAAACTACCCACTTGAAACAGGTGCCTGTAGAGCAGAGCCAGCGAGACCAACCTCATTAACACCAGCAACAACATCGTCGCCATCATCAGCATCACCGCTCGAAACCAGGGTCCAATCAGGAGGGAGTGGAGGCAAAGGAGCGCAAACGGTTGGTTTCCTCCTTATGTCCTATGGCTGCGTCTTGCGTGGCCTTGTCTTCATGTGATGCTTCGTCGCCTTCTTCTGTGGCCTCGATGAACATTCTACCACTAACCCACCATTAGATTTTGTTTTAAATGAAGGTACAGAGGGGATGGAGTTGGGAAGAAAGGTGATTTTGGGAGCTGAAGTAATGGAAATTATTGGCATTTTTTCTTTCGGCTTGGGTTTGCTCCCTCTTTGTTTGGTCCTTTTTTTCTTTGCTTTGGGTTAAAAGAATACGGAGGGTGAGACTGTGCGATCAGTGAAATGGGTATCTCCGCACCTTTGCATTTGGATTACGTGCCTTATCCCTTGTTCCTACCCACTTTTGCGTTTACCTTCGTACTACAATTCACTCACGTGAGTCAATTTCAATTACTTTGGGCCTCAAAGCTTGGTTTTCAGCATTCTTTTTTTTGGATATTGGGCCTTTGGGTCAAACCTATTAACTATTTGCCTCTATTTTTTCAGAAAGGCAAGTCCTTCTATAAAATGCTTTGTTGAGGTCAAATTTCATGAAATAATAAAAAATAAAAAGATAATCTAAAATAATTTCTTAAACTATTTTTCAAATTAATAATTGTACCTATTTTTTATATTTAAAAATTATGGTTTAGTTATTTTTACTTTTCTCTCTTTTATATTTTTAGATAGGTAATAACTTTTCTATATTTATTAAATAGTAAAATTATTTATAATTTTTTGGTACAAAAGAACTTTTAATTTAAAAATAAAAAAGAAGATTATAAATATTAAATTTTGAACCTCAAATATATTGAATTTTATTTTTTAAATGCAATTACATAAACTTACTAAATTAAACTTCATATTCAATTATTTTTTATTTTACTCGCATAATGAAAACGTCAAAAAAAACTAATTTATGAAAATGTTGTTTTATCAAATTAAATCCAGTTTTTCCAATATCACAAATCATCTTTTACGTACTCACTAGCCAAATTTATTAAACCAAATTTTTTTAAGGAAAATTTTAACTTTAAACTATGAAATTTTAATAACGAAATGATACAACGCCACTTCTTTAAAACTCTACTATTATTAAGTTTGAGAAATTAAAACTGGATGACGAAATCGTGAAGCAAGAATTCTTAATGTCAGCTAACTGATATATAGAGAGAGCTATGTGCCAGTTTCAATGGTGAATATATTGTAGATGGATCCACTGTCTTCAATGAGATTATTGTTTGATTAATTTTTTTCATGTTCTTCCTCGACATCCAACAACTAATTAATACTATATGTGATATAATATTCCTTTTTTTTTTTTCAATTTTTTGTGATTGCACATTAGTGGCATCTTTGTTGAGAAACTGATTTCAAAATTAGACATAAGTACTTAATTTATTTTTTTGCCATTCGTAAATACTTAGAAATGGAGATAAAATGGGCAATCGGATTTTCTTTTAATTTTTAAGTTAAGATAAGAAAGATTGTTATATTCTAATATCATGGCAAGATTCAACAAGAATTTACATAGAACTTACACATTGTTCACCAAAAATATATTTGTAACTAAAATTAATGAAGTGATCTCAACGTTTATACTTTAACACTCAAGTTCGATATCAATCTGAAGGTGGGAAGGAAAAAGAAAAAGAATAAAGGCTTAAAACTTTTAAAATTCAAGATGGATCATAAATATTTAGATAGGATTATTTATACATGTGTGATAGAGATTTTTGAGCCTAAGTTGTCTGAGGTCAATATTAGAGAATTAAGATTGATTTTGTAAGTCCAAATTAATCCGACAGTTAACTGCCTATTCAGGATATGACAAGTCAGCAATTTAAGGTATTAACTTGTAGGTTGTTAAGTTGGTTAAATTGACATGAACTTCAAGATTTTAGATTGATTTAATATGTCAAGTTAATCAAAATAATCAAAATACCTCAACTTGTCAATCGACTTACACTAAAAAATAAAAACTCTATGTTGCTTTTTGTATGCTAATATATCCCTAAAAAGATTTAAATCTTATAACCACAATATTTATAGCTTTGGTGTTTGTTAGGCAATAATTATAAATGGATTTCCAAACTAATTAATAGTATTTGCATTTAATTGTAATTACAAAAGTGTGGTGAAAAAATATTATCTTCGGTTGTAAACCTACTAATGGGCTAAGCGACTCACTCGAATTCAAAAGTTTCTCTTAAATTTTAAAAAGTTTGAATATAAATTTTAAGCCCGTTAAAAGGGTATGGGCAAGTAAATGAGACTTGATAAAAAAAATAAGATGATGTTTAGGTTTCATAATTTAAAGCTTAGGCTCAACTTGATAATTAAAAAAAAAAATTTTATAATGGAATAAAATTCATTTGCTTTATTACTTATATTAGGATAAAATTTAATTTTTTATACAAAATATTAAAACAATGATTCAATTTTAAATTGTTTTCAACAAAATTAAATTTGATTTAAGTCCAAATTACTCATAAATTTAATTAAAATTAATTAATTTAATAATTTTAAAAAAATTAAAAAATATTTATTTTTTATTTTTAAATACTAATGCTTTGTACAGCTTTGAGTTTTATTATTACATGTAAAAATAAATTTAAGTGAAAAATGAGATCCAAAAAATTAAATTGAATTAAACCTGAACTTACTTAAAATATTAAAATATCATATTAAATTCAAACTGAACGATTTAACCCATGAGTAGTTATATTTAGTAATACATTAGGATCATATTTATGAATCAAGCAACATGTAAAAAATTAGGAGACAAAAAGTTTGTTTTAGTTTTCTTTATAGTTCATGACAAGCAAGCTACTATAATTTTACATCTTAAATCTTGAATCAAAATGTTTGCTAACTACTTAAAAATTTAAGATAATTTATTTTTATAATCGAATTTTATTCAATAATTAATATATTTTTAAATTACATATTTTAAAAAAATAGAGGGCTAAAAATTAATACTCCTTATACTATTAGAATAATTACTACTACTGAAAATAAGATGGCATCAGTACGACGTGGGTAAGGTCAAACTGTTTCTCGCTAAAAGGACCATACCCAATGACCCACGTGTCTACACCATGCAAATCCTCTCTGTAAAATCAGCAATCAGATTTGATCCTAACCACTTGATAAATGAAACTCCACACCCCCTTCCCCTTATTCCACATCGACGTACTCAATTCACCCTATCGAAATCTGGGACCCATCATATAAAAAAAAAAAAAAAACTGTCAATAGCACAGCCCTCGTGTGGCACCAAAGATTCACTGTATATAATATAATATAACAAACAAAAAATACAGAATTTGTCATCCTTAATCCATAAGTATTTTTAAAACGGTCATTTCATTATTAATTTTTTAATTTAATTATTTAAATTTGAGTAAATATTATTTTAATTATTCAGTAATTTTTAATCATAGGTAAAGTGACATTATCATATTAATATTAGATTTTATGTGATATTATTATATTATTTAATATATATGTGACATTATGCTATAAAAATAATGATTAGCGTTACACGATATTTAATATTAATAGTATTACGTTAATATATTATTAAAATTAATGATTAAGTGATAAAAAATATTTACTTAAATTTAAATAATTAAATTTACACATTAAATAATAAGTAATATTTTAAAAACATAATTATAAATTGAGGGAGTCCATTTATATTTTACCATAATATATAAAAAACCAATTCTTTTCACATTATTGGAAGGAAATACGGAAGGGTATTTAGTCCATATGATAAATAAAAAAAATGTGGAGCCCGTACAATTTTAGTTGGTCAGGTGAGAAGAAGAGAAAAGAGAAAGAGAGAGAGCGAGAGAGGCGAAGGGGCCTCACCCTCAGCTCAGATAGCGTCAGCTTCTCCAATGGGCCATTAACGCCAGCCTGTACCCTCTGTCCCCCCCATCCCCCCTTCTACCCCGTTTTTCTGCAATTGAATATCAATCTCAAACATTTTTCTCATTAATCCCCTCCCAAATCCAAACTCTTATATAAATACCACAAATTGTGTTTTTAGATAAAATTCAATAATCAGGAGAAAAAAAATACGAAGACAGTTTTTACTTCCTACCATTTCCAGTTTTCCAAATCGCATTACCTTCGTGTTTTCCCATGTAACCTCCATTCACAATCTCAATATTTTTTTTGTTAAAATCGTTCTCTTTTTTATTTATTGCTACATAAGCAAGACTATAAGTTTTTGAAGAGAAACGCAAAAAATGGACCCTTGCCTTTCGTACGACTTACCGTTGGCAATCTGGCGTTGAAAATTCCGGTTGCGTCTAAACCGGCGCGGTCCGTTGTTCACCTTCTTCGTCGCCGTGTTTTTTGTAAGATTAAGCTTAAGAATTTCCCTTTCCAAACCGCTGTCGTTCCCTACATTCCGCCGCAGAATCAGTTTGCTGACAACCAGCTACAAACCTCGCCGCTACTTTCCACCTCAGCAAGCCGATATCGATAAACTCGCAGCGAATCGATCTTTTCCGCCAAGCCTTGCCTCAAGATCGCTATCTACACTGGCCGGAGAGGCACCGCTTGTGGGGTTAACTCGGGCGTCTGTTAGGGAAAGTGTCGGTGCCGCTGGATATAGCGGGAACTGATCTAGGCCCTGCGTTTTCCACAATGGCTGGATTTTGGTTGGTAAAGAAGCTAATAAAGGTTCCTCTGCTCAGTTTCACTTGAATGTTAAAGCGGAACCCGACCCTAGATTCGTTTTTGAGTTTGACGGCGAACCCGAGTGTAGTCCTCAAGTGTTTCAGATCCAAGGAAATATCCGGCAACCGTCTTCACTTGCAAGTTCAGTTTTAGAAATACTGGTGACCGGAATCAAAGATCCAGGTTGGTTTTTATCCTTTTTAATTAATTATTTTTCAGGCTTTTTGTAAAGTTTGCTACGAAATTTGAATGCAAAAATTACGGAAAGCAAAATTAAAGAAAAAGTTACCCAGATTATGACTTCAATTGAAAAATAATAAAAAAATGAGTTCTTGAAAAAAAAATTTTCTTTGAACTTTTTACTGTTTAGTTAGTTTGGAGTGTTTGTTCTTTGCTTGTAGAGTGATTTTGTTTGTAAAAATCGGACAGGTCGTTACAGTCAGAGCCAAGTAGCTCTCGGAGTTGGTTAAGCTCGTTTGGCAGCGACAGGGAAGGCTAGGGAAGGAACGAAAAGGATGGTCAATAACGGTCCACGACTTATTCCGGCTCACCTGTAGCCGCCGCTTCAATGGTTACCCCCTTTGTGGCTCACCAGGTTCGGACCGAGTCAGTCGTTCTAATCCCGGCTCATGGCTAATTCTCCGTCCGGAGATGGCACCTGGAAACCTGGGGCCGTCTCGAGGCTTGGCGGGGAAGTGGCTCTTTCTGATGGAACTTGGGTTTACCGTTTTGAAACTAATTCCTGATATGAGCACCGCGGCTATTGTTCTAGCCGAGTCGACACTGAGTTCGGGTAAGGGAGGGAAGTTTGTTATTGACTGCGGGGGGCGGCAGCGGCAATGGTGGTTCCAACGGGCGAGCGATGATGGGAGTTCGACGTCTCGGCGTGTAGTCCGAGGAGCAGCGGTGATTTCGGGTTACGGAATTATGGCCGTTTTTGCGTCTATAGAGGGTTCGTAATGTCGGCTCGCGTGGAAGGGGAAGGCAAGTGTAGCAAGCCTTGCGTCGAGATGAGTGTGCAGCACGTGAACTGTTAGGAGGATGCAGCTGCTTTCCGTGGTTAGCTGCTGCAGTTGATTTGAGCATGGATGCTTGCATTCTTTTCTCTCGGAGGTTAAGAAAAAGAGCTCTGTAATCACCAGGATTTACTCGGCTGATTCCAATTTTTCGTTACCCCCACTCTCGTCGTTTTGTCGTTTTTTCCTGGTTAGTTTTTCCTGAGTGGATGCGTTTTAGGATCCATCGTGGAAAGTGGGAGGTTTTTTAATTTTTACTTTTTTTTTTTACCACTAACAGCCAATCTAAACCTCTGTACAGTGAAGTGAAAGAAAGGGAAGGGGAGGTAGATTGTTAGATTAGACAGGCACGCTTTGTTTTTACTCGTGTGGCTTGTGTTAATTTTTTTTTTCTTTTTTAAGATATTGTAGTCAAGCAGACTTCATAGTGTTTTTAACAGTGATTATTATTATTTATTTTAATTAGATTTCGATTGATGAGCTGTAATACTATGGTTCGTCAATTTTCTGATTTATCTTCGCCCTTAAGTACTATTCTCTTTAATTAAGATTAATGGGTGTTAATGATTGTTTATTTGTATAATTGTATGTGATAAACATATCGGAAGGATGAACGAGTGGAGTGGGGGGTTGTTGGGGTTTAGGCAAAGGGATATGTGCGTGCACGTTACTACTTCTCACTGGATTTTTATTTGAAGAAATGTTTTATGGATGATAGCTGTAATCCGCTTTCATTTGTAGGCAGAAAGAGAGCCAGCCACGCCTGTTTTAAGCGTGTAAGTGGGGAAGGAATTAGAGCATACTTTTGCATAAATCATGGTTTTGTAATGAAATAATCTCTCTTTTAGCCCCATTAATTATTGAAGGGAAGATTAGCTTACTTCCAATAGTTTTGGCTACAAAAATTCCAATGTACCACCAATGGGTTCATATTGTTATTTTGAAAAAAAGTGCTGGTTGACCTGGATTTGGTTCAATTGAATTTCTGTTGTATAGCCAATTTGGTTTTTGAAGGACATGGGACCATTCCATGACCTTAACTTTAAAAGGAGAGGGAGGGACGTGAAAAGGGTCAGAGAAGCATGTGGTGCTTTACTGGTGGTACTTCTACTCTGCACGACTCTGAAAGCAAAATAACTTAAATTTTTACAGTCGTAAAACAAAGTACCAAAAGCTAAAAAATATGTTTCACTGACAGAGGCCTGAGAGCTTTTGTTGGATTGGCAGTTTTTGAGGGTGATGATTGCTCCGTCGGGACACGAGACTCGAGAATTAGGACATAAGAATCACGTCACGTCTTTGATCGAGTGCTGTGAACGTGTTTTTTTGTGTGGAGAGGTCGGAGGGTGGTGGGGTTTGTACCTCTCTTCACATAAATAAAACTGTCACAGCTTTTATTGGGAAGTGAAGTGCCATGGTCGGCACGCTGTGCTTGATCCTGTCATAATTGACCTGAACAATAAATGAAGTGGTATGTCTTGATGCTATCATAACTGACTTGAGCAGTGGATGAAGTTTTGTAATTGAGACAGTGATCTATAGCAGTGGGCGGGATGTGTAAGTCTGAAAACATAGTGTCGATTGAGTTTGCGAGCAATGTCTGGCCCGGTCTCAAGCTGGGCGGACAAGGATAATATACTGTGTGGGCATTCCGGAGCTTGGTAATCAGTTTGGTATTGCCGGTGAAAATCGTGTGTTTACACTCTTGAGTGGATCGTGAAGTAACGAGTAAAATCTAAAAATTTTGGTGGCCTAAAGGTAGGTCATTGGTTCTTAAGTTGGTTGAAGATAGTTTTAACATAGCTAAGAAAAAATATCTTTATTTCAAACATGCTTACGATTTTTATAGCATAGATGAAAATTTTTTTACATTTTTTATAGAGAGACAACTGATGTTAGCTTTTTATCACTCTCTTAACTAACAAGTGGGTAGAGGTTTGTTAGTCTAAAGTGAGTTAATTGTAGGTACATAGTATTTAGATAGGTAAATATCATCAGGCCACAAATGTGGCACGATGTCTTCTCAAGTTATAGTAAACTCGATAATGGTTAGGTCGACGGGCCTTGTATTGTGCCTTTGTATTGAATTATGGGGTTAGACAGTAACGTTGGCTATGCCCTTTAATTTCCTTATTTGAGTTGGATTGATGAGTAACCGAGGATTATGAAAAGGTATTTACATAGGAAAGACACCACTGAACCTAAGAGATGAGTAGGCGGGTAAGCTGCTAAACCCGTGTAATCATTTGGTAGAGGTGTGCTGTGGTTGGGGTAGCACACCTAAGTTTCTCGAGGTGGGATGGGCATGAAGTTGAATATTCATTATGCGTGCGAGCAACCTAAAGTGAGGTTAAGGGTCAAGGTCTTAAAATATGAGTTTCATGGGACGAGATGAGCCTAGTGTGGCTCCGGATTGGCAGTTAACCATTTGTGTTGTACTTTCAGATTCATGGTATGAAAGCTTACGTATGGTGCATGCAAGCATGGTGTTGGGTTCTCTCTATACTAGAATGAGATATCATTATGAGAACTAGGGCTACATGCCCCTATGTGAATTCGAAAAGGGTTAGTGCTTGGGACTTTGTGCTTGTTGGCATGGACGGGTGCTCGAGGCCATCTTGAAATTTGTGGGCAAATGATATAATAGGAGTTGGGTTTTTCCTATTAAGTTTGGGAATATTGCATATAACCTTACGGGATCTGAGCTAGAAAGAGCTCATGAGTATGTAGCTTAAAGGATTGATAATGAGTTATCCATCAAGAAATGGATTCAAGAAAGATTGACCTTGACTATGAGTAGTCTTGATGTCAAACAGACACCTGATTTTGATCTAAGGAACATGCGACCTGACAATTGGTATCGGAGCTTAGTTTGGCTAAGCTATAAGACTAAAATGGCCTCTGGTGTGGGCATGATATTGATAAATTAAGACAGTGCTAAAGCTCAAAAAGAGCTATCAAGGCACGAATGTGGTTCTGTGGCTATATGGGCTCGACAAGAAGCTATCGACGTAATTTATGGGAAACTTGACGGAGGTGCAAGGCTTTCGAGTAATCTCTTAGATAGGGGTAAGCAACCGATCGATTTGGTTGGTTCGGTTTGAAAAAATCAATAACTGACTTAACCAATTTTCATTTAACAAATCACTGAATTGACTGAATATTTTTAAATAACTGACTATAATCAAACCGACCCAAATAACTTTGGTTCGGTTAAGTAATAGACTTTTTTATCATTTTTTTCTTATTATGAATAATTATTTAATCATAAATTCAATTCAATAAAACTCAAACTCAAGAATCATTCAAACTAAATGACTAAAGAATTTAATAATTTCAATAATATTTTACAAGAAAAAAATAAATAAATATATATCAATTTTTTTACCTTTACTTATTAAAAAGTTGGTTAATTCGATCAATTCAATTATCTATTTTAAAAATAAAAAATAGATCGAGTTAACCAATTTAACCGATTTAAAAAATTGATTATAACCAATATCGAATAAATCGAACCGATTCAACCGAATTCACTTGATTTCGATCGGTTTAATCGGTTCAAACCGATTTTTGTTTATCTATACTTTTGGATACCAAATGAAAAGGTAAGGGACTCTAGCCTCACCTAGCGAAAGGTGTTGACTCTTGTGGGCATGCAATGCCCTTCAAATGTGATAAATTGTGTTAAGACCTAAATGCGAAAGGGGTTACACCATGAAATAGTGTCGAGTAAGGCCATGAAAACTAAAGCGAGTTTTGTCCTGAAAGACACTAGTTATGCGTATTGAGATGATGTTACTAACACATGCATTTGTGGTATGTTGCAAGTGCCCTTGCGAGGTACGAGCCAAGTATTTGGGTTCTAAGGTGAAGCCATTCCAAAGAGACAAATGAGTTTGAATTGGCTGAAGATTAAAGTCATGAGTTGATGATGGTCAATGGACCATGAGTTTTGGTGGTCAGAGAACTACCAAATTATGCCAGTTAATGAAACTGTCCTTGTGTTAGCTGAGAGAAAAGGTATTATAAGTATGGTGATCAGTGAACCATAATTTTGTTCAGTTTTAGAGCAAGAAAGTGGGAGTCAGCCAATTAACAAGGCCATATGAGTTATATGGTCAAAAGATCGATCAAGTTCAACAAAATTGATGGTATTTGCATTTGAGTTGCATCTGATCAACGTATTGAACAAGTTTGAGCAAAGTAGAATTAAGTCGATTGGGATTATAAAACTTTTTGAGTAGATACCAACCAATGGGATGGCCTTGAGTCCAAATAGGTCAATAAACTTGGAGTATCTAATGGGTTGATAAATCTTAAGATTGAGTCGATCAGAAGATTTTGTTATTCGAATAGTAATAGATCTTGAAATATTGAACGAGCTATGAGTGCCCTATAAGCTATGTCAGAGTTAAGGTAGATGAGTTATGGATCATTTTTGAGACATGATTACTTGTAGAGTTAAGCTAAGTTTGAGTAAAAGGGGGAGAACATTATGATTTCAAGTGATATTAAGCCAAGGTAGTGAAGCATATGAAATATTTGAAAATCATGTTTAAGTCTGAGATAGAGACTGAGATAGCAAACATTAAGGTACCATCATGAAAGGCGATTAGCTAGAAGGTTACACCTAGAGAGATGACCTTGAAAAAACTGAAAGGACCTAAGATGTAAAATGATCGAAGTGTTTAAATGCCACCATGCTATGGTTTATTACGGTTGGTGTTGTATGAGTGCTGTTGGCTTAAGCATCACATCGAGTGAGAGCATGAAAGTGTTAGTTCCATAGGCGTACGATTGATGCGATGGGTCACGTCTAACGAGATACACCAATGTGTGACAAAGTAGGTGATCATTCATTCAACTAAAGGTCATGATAGATAAGGGTACCTTGAGGTTGCAACATGTTATGATTATGGGTGAAGCAATGTAATGACATTATAAAAAAAATGGATTGAGTATGTCGATCAAATGTGGAATCAGCACAGAGGTGTAATGGAGCTAGGATAACCCTTTTAAATCGATAATGAATGAGTATTATGGGTGATGCTTTATTTGATAAGATCATGACTTAATCTTTGAGTGCACAAATGAGAGATATATGAGAAAATGTCAACTGTATGTAATAAGAGAGTTGAGTGTGGTCTTGGCATTAATGAGGGCATTGACATAATAAATGAGAAAAAATATCATAGTTAGACCCTGGTGTGCTTCGATCCTGCCATGATTGACTCTAAGCTGAGTAGCAAATAAGGCCTTATGATCAGGACAATGGTCCTAGAGCAGTGGGCAAGCAATGTAAGCCCAAAAACATGTTGCTGATTGAGTGCGCAAATAATGTGTGCTCTAATATTAAGATGGGTGGACAAGTGTGAGCCAATGTGTAGGAGCCTAGTAGACAATTAGGTGTTGTCAATCAAAGCCGTATGTGTTTACCTTCGAATGGGTTAGTGGAGCAACAGGCAAAATTTGATAATTATGGTGGCCAAAAAGTAGGTCACTAGTTTTGAATTGGCTGAAGAGAGCGCTGAGATGGCTAGGGAGAAAAGTGTCCCCATTTTATAAATGTGTACAATTCCTTGTAGCATAGTTGGAAAATCTTATGCTTTTTATAAAAGGACAATTGGTGTCAACTCTCCACCACCCTTTTGGCTAGTAGATGATTAAAGCCTTACTAGTATGACGTAAGTTACTCCTAGGCATAAGTGGTGTCTATGTGGGCGGGCATCGTCGGATCATGAGTGAGGCATGGTGTCTCTTCAGATCATAGTAAACTCGATGATGGTTGGGACGACGGGTTTTGTATTTCTCCTTTGTGTTGAACTGTAAGGTTAGACGGTAATGTTGGCTATGCCCTTTGATTTTCCTTCCTTGAACCAGATAGATGAGAAACCAGAGATCATAAGATGGTATTTGCATAAGAAAGGCACCATCAAGCTTGAGGGATGAACAAGCTAACAGATAAGCAATCTACTAGATCTTTATGGTCATTTGGTAAAGGTTTGTTGCGACTAGGGTAGCACGCCTAAGTTCCTTGATGTGGCAGAGGCATCATGTCGGGTGTCTATCATACGTGCAAACAACTTAAAGTGAGGCTAAGGTTCGAGGCCCTAAGATACGAGTTTTGTGAGATGAAATGAGTCTAGTGTGTCTTCAGACTGGTTGCTAACCAATATTTGTATTGTGTTTTCATATTCGAGATACGAGAGTTTATGTATTGTGTGTGTGGGCATGATGTTGGATTTTTATCATGCTAAATTGAGATATCATCACGAAAATTGAGGTTACATGCTTTTATATGAATTCGAAGACGGTCCATGCTCGAGATCTTGTGTTTGTAACATAGATGAGTGCTTGAAGTCACCTTAAAATTTGTAGGTTGATAATACGATGAGAGTTGAATTTTTTCTTATTGAGTTTGAGAATATTACGTGTAATCATACAGAGTCGGAGAAAAAAAAACTCACAAATATGTGATTTGAAAGACTGATAATAAATTATTTATAAAAAAAGATTGATAAAAGATTGACCTAAGAGTAATTTTAATACCTCACATACACGTAATTTAGTTTTAAGGAATGCGCGGCGCCGTGACGTGCAGGATACTTATTTGTGGTGGGGATTTGGGAAAGAAAAACGTTGTGGGGTTTTGCCTCAGAGAGTGCATCACCGTCACATGACGTGCTAATTGGTGTGGTACCATCGGAGATCGGTGATCAGCGCAGCGCCCACTTTCTCATACTCTTTCTTAGGCCTATAGGATAATAGGAGTCGAGGCTCGTGCAAACTGGGTCCATAGCCCTCACCCACAGATGGTTTATGTTCCAAGTTTCAAACCAAGTTACTAAATTTTATGGGCAAATAAATATATTTATTTATTTATTTTATGGGCAAATCATAAAAAGTTGTGATTCAGGAGAGATTATTGTTTACATGAATTTCACTTGACCATGACTTTGGAGGAACCTAATGTAACCCCTTTTGGGAGAGTTTAAGGCTTTAAGCTTTAACTTGGCCAGTGGAAACTAGAGAGGATTGGGATTTGGGGGTCTGAATTTAGTTGCTTTTTTTTTTTTTTTTGGGTGACTGTGAAACCAAATGCTGGAACTATGATTTTGATTTACATCTACTAATAATATTGTAAATGATTTTCAATTAGCAACAATCACTTGACCATTTTGTAATGGAATGGTACATGCAGGCATCTTTGGTGCTTCCATCCACCCTTTTAGAAATTTTAAAACCACTACTATCCACCCTTTTAGAAATTTTAAAACCACTACTACTTTCATTTTGATCCAGTCATTTAATTTAATAATATCTTATTAAATTAAAAATTAACTTTTTTAATATTTAAAATTATTAAAAATTAAATTTTGATTATTAAAATTAAAATTTCAATATTTATTTTAATGAAAAATCAACGCATAATTGAAGTAAAAATAAAAAACGATTTCTCATGTTTCCATCCAAGCAAAAAAGTGACATTTACATTTATTGGCATTGAAAATTATTATATGGTAAACTTTGTACGTAAGAGATTCCAAACCATTGTAGGTAGAATTCAATATCATTATATAAATATAAGAACATCAATTCAATTATATTATCTATATGTTTAGACAATCATAATTAATAAGTAAAAGTAACAATAATGTTGGAGAAATTTTATTTTACTTTTTTTTATTAATAATTAACTATCATTACTTATAAGTGAAGAGAAAATTTTAGTTAAATATTATTAAAATCCTAAAAATTTTTTAAAAAAATTTACATAACCATCAAATTATATTGATCAAATAAAATATACAAAGCACAAATAAGTAATTAGTTAAAATTATTTAGCCTTCCATTTTTTTTATTAAAATTAAATTTATCATTCTATTTTATTAAATTATAAAATAAATAATTAATAATAACCCATTTATTAAAAAATTTAATATCAATTTTTAATTTTAATCTGATTTAACCAATAAAAGAAAAAACCCGATCAACATTATGAATGTAACATCAATGGGTCTATCAAACTAAATTACTGCTACTTGAGCATTGAATTTTTATTCAACAAAATGGCCTTTATTGGTTAGAAAAATTTTACTTTCGGAGATTTTGCGACCATTAGACAGCCAGCAGTACGACCCATCATCAAGAACCTTCCAGATATGTCCTGATCAAAGAGAATTTTAAGACAAAAAAAAAAGTTTCCACTTTTCTTTTTTTTCAAAAAAAAGAAGGTTTCAACATTATTTTTTTCAAAATGTCACATTAAAAAATCTTAATCATAATCTTTTTGGGTCATTGGATCCTCGTATTTCATGAAATTATTGCCGTACTAACTTGAGAAAATGACAACAAAAATCAAGAATGACGTCAGGAATGACGTTTACTCTCCAAGTGACCAAAATGTCCAAATGAAAATATATATTTGAAATTTTTTGAAATAATATTTATTTATTTTTATATTTGTAAATTATTTTCAAATAAAATTATAATTCTAATTTATTTCTTATCTTTCATTGCATGTTTGTCCATAGTAATTTTTTTTAATCCAGTGAAAGGAAATTTAATCTATATTTTTATATAGTATTAAGTGTATAAAATGATTAATAAAATATGAAGATGATTATTTTATATTATATGTGATTTATGTTTAACAGAATTACATGTAAAATGACTCAATTTTTTTGTATAATATAATTCAATTTTTTTAAATAAATAAAATAATTTTATTTTTTAAGATTAAATTTATATACTTTATTTTGTTTTTTAAAAATTATATTAATAATTTAAATTATATAAAATTTTAAAAATATAATTTTAAAAAATAAAATTATTTTATTTTAATATTTATGCTTATAAATAAAAAATATAATAATATTTTAATATAAATTTATTTATAATATCATAATATCATATCTTATTATAATTTTATATATCAAAAATATTTAAAAAAAAATAAAGGGCGTAATATATATATATATTTTTTTTTTTTTTTTTTGTGGAGTGTAAAAGTTGAAATACGAAGTCAAAAATCAAAGCCACCGGCATCAAAACTTGGCAACTTTATTGGGTCTGCTAGTTGCAGTCCTGTTGAAATCAGCAAGGCAAAAACAAACGGAGGAGGGAAAGAGGAAAAGCCAAGAAGATGAAGGCGTTGGGATGGTGGTTAATGCTGGTGGGTTCACTTCGATTAGCCTCCGTTTGGTTCGGCTTCTTCGATATTTGGGCTCTTCGTCTCGCCGTTTTCTCCAACACCACCAGTAAGTTCCTTCTCTGAAGCTTAATTCTTTGTCCTTTTTTTAAAATTGTTGTCGAAGTTTTGTTTTCTGTGAATTAAAAGATACGGGTTTTCGAAAAGATCACTCGCTCTTACCAGAACAAATCTTTAATTTTCAACAAAGGAAGCAAGTTGGTTTTTCTGGGTCATGTAACCAAGCTGCTGTTTTTGTGTGCGTGCCAATTGTTGGGTTATGTCTCTTTAAGTTGGAGATATAAGCTTCAATACCCAGATTTAAAAATAGGGAAAATCTGTAACTTGGGATCCCAAAGTATAGAGATTTTGAAGATTCCTATAGTAAAAACGCTACCATTGTTGCTTTGGGGGCAATGCTTTTGAAAAACTAGTTGCAATGAACTGATTTGTTTTTCTTCTAAAAGAAAACAGGAAGTACTTTGAATTGGGTTAATTGAATGATGCATTGAGTGATGGAGTATTTTCTTCACATGTTGAGATTTATAAAGATTGTCTAATATTCAGTTTGTCTTATTTTGCTTAAACTTTACTACTAAGTAGCATGCTATTTAGCTTAAACTAATGGAATATTTTTGTTTTTTGGATCTAATAATTAAGATTTTGCTAGTTATCATTGAAATGCTTCAACAAATTTATCCCTAATAAACACATAAGGTTGGTGAGATATCAGACTTGATGGTTTAGGTCCATATTCCCGTTTTGTTATTTGTACTAAATATTAGATTCTTGCTTAGCAGTCCAATGCTGAGGATGCATCTTACTTGAACTTAGATCTCGATCCGTTGCTTTTGTGATTTTCTTTTGGTTGATGAGAAGGAATGAGGGTTGAGGAGAGTGCAAGATTCATATCTCTACCTAAGTCAAAGTAGCAAAACCAAGAAAGATACACGCTGGTGGATTTCAGATGTAATGGTTCAGTAAAAAGAGTAGACAAACCTAGAATTTTCATTTCTGGTGGATACTATGAACGATTACAAGGTGGATGAGTTTGGTAAGCAGGCCGTTGATTTTGGGCCTTTGTCCAAGAAATATATAGGATATCAGAATTGGAGCAAACAAACACAGAACAGATTTGGTGCATCTGAAATTTTAGACGTGTTCATTGCATCTTCAAGTTTAGTTCTTTAAGTGCTTGTATAAACATTGCATAATTGGTGGTTTCACACACAAAAACTTAATAATGAGGACACGATGATTTTGAATCAAGTTGGAACATATGGAAGAAACTATTAAATCATGGATTGTTGAAGGAATGAGTTTGGCTTAGAAGGTGATATGATTTGAGCCCGAGCTCAAGAAGATACAAAAATTTGGATTTTGAGTATGATATCAGAAAAATTAATACTCTTAGTATGATATGAAAATGTCCTTGGTCCTTTCATGGTCTTTGGGTGCATTCATACGGTTCTGCTTTTGAACTGTATTAGTATCTTTACTGAAAGGGAAAAAGAGGAAGAGTTACCTAAAATTTAAGTTAATACAAAGCATCTATCCTTATGCAATGCATGCATGTCAGATATGGCTTGAGCATGGTATTTTGTGCATGTAATCCCATGGAGATACTGAAAATGTCCTTGGTCCTTTCATGGTCTTTGGGTGCATTCATACGGTTCTGCTTTTGAACTGTATTAGTATCTTTACCGAAAGGGAAAAAGAGGAAGAGTTACCTAAAATTTAAGTTAATACAAAGCATCTATCCTTATGCAATGCATGCATGTCAGATATGGCTTGAGCATGGTATTTTGTGCATGTAATCCCATGGAGATACTATTTTTGAGCAAAAAAGCAACTTTATTACCATTGCGGTTGAGTTATCCGACTGTACTCCTATGTACAAGTTAAAACAGTTTTATTTATTTATTTTTTTAATCTTTTTGGCCAAAAGAACAGTTTTTACTGATAAATATTAGAAAATGGAAGAAGACTCTGCCATTAGTATAATTCTGAAAAGATTTCCACCTCAGATTGCAATTTGTTTTCTTCTGAGTAATAATATGTCATTCTAGGTCTTGATAATTTCCCTCCTATTTGTTTCAAATGTTATGCAGTGACCGAAGTTCATGGGAGGACATTCGGAGTTTGGACGCTTTTGACTTGTACTCTCTGCTTTCTATGTGCATTAAATTTGGAAAATAAGCCACTATACTTGGTGACGTTTTTGTCCTTCATCTATGCCTTTGGTCACTTTTTGACTGAATACCTCTTCTATCACACAATGGCCCTTTCAAATCTGACAACTGTAGGCATATTTGCAGGTATGGTGTTCATGAGCAAACATGCCATCTTATTGAGTTTGTTGTACTTGGTACTGCTTTTGCATGAAGTTTCATTGAAGTTGATGAAATCTTTTCCTCGACTTCTTAGTGTTTTTATTGCATTAAAATTATAGACTGTATAACTGACCAAGAAATATAATCAGTTTAATATTTGATAAATGGCTAATATTCTCCACAATTGCTGGGTTTGTAGCTTTTATGTTGCAATTGCATCCAGCATAGAACTATATTGAATCAAGGCAGTCCTAAGCTTTTAAGCTTTTCGGACTGCAAAAAGCCAAATTTCTGCTTGCCATAGCCTGAGATCTCATATGCATCTTTCTTGACCCTTCTTTTGTATGTCCGTATCTCATCTGTAACAAATCATGACATCAACATTTTTAGATGAAACTGCAACTTGCTTTAAGATATTTATTTTTCATTGTAAAGTCTTTGGTTTACCAATCACCATGATATGGTTAAAATGGTTTGGCTTATCATTTTTGGGACTCTGATTACCATGCAACATGTGAAACTTGCCATTTTTGCCTAGAATAAAATTTTTTTTTTTCTTTTTTGCTTCTCAAAATCAGGGACATCAATTATATGGATGCTGTTGCAGTGGAATGCACATCAACAAAGACATGTCAAGCATTCCTGAAAATGTAACTCATTGACTTTCGGATTCTTTATTCTTAATGCTAACACAATGGGATTTCTCGGTATTCATTTTATTTCTACAGTCAGTACTAACTGATAATGGCTGTTTACAATTAGATTGTGGAGTTCTGTCCAATAGACTGACAAAGAATTCAGAACATTCTGATGCGCAAATTCTGTTTGAGTACTTGATTATAGATTGAAACCTAATAAAAGAGACACGAGTCTAAACTTCCATATCTCTCTGAATTGATGGTATTTGGAATCTGCGGTTTTCTTGGAACCAAGTTATAGATCCTAGGAGCTTGCGCTTGGTGGATGTTAGTCAAAATGCTGGCAACAGAAATACCTTGTGTTAAGCTGGCGAACCTTTCCAATCGTTGCATATTTTTTTCTTAGTCAGATGATACTATGTAGTGTACTAATTGATGCCAGTGATCCATCTAAGAAGCCTAACTTCGGTTGTGTTGATAAGCCAAGTGAGAATCTTTAATGAAGACATTCGATTTTTCCTCTTCGTTGTGCTCATGACCTAAGTGATCGAAAATCTTTAATAAAGACATTAGATTTTGTTTTACAGTGGTTGAGTACACTAACAGAACAAGAATTCCCAAAGCTACAGACTTATGTTCTGAAGAAGGAAATAAAGAAAGAAGCAGCATCTCCTTAGGCAAAATAAGCCCACCAAAAAACATGTCAATAAAAAACTACTGTCAAACTATTCTGCTCCAACTTCATTGTTATTTGCAAAATAAGATTGTTGCCCCACTCCAAAAAAGGCGCGACTCGGTGAGACTTTGTCCCTAGTTATTAGGGCTGTAAACGAGCCGAGTCGAGTAGTGAGAAGCTCGAGCTCGAGCTCGACTCACAATTCGGGGCTTGATATTCGGTTCGAGCTCGATCGAATTTTATTTTTTAAGTTCGAGCTCGATTCGTGATCGAATTCGAGTTACTCGAGTTCACTCGATTAAACTCGATTAATATATAAAAATAAGCTCGATTCGTATACTCGACAAGAGTTCGATTATTCATGCTCGAACTCGAACTCGAATTCGAAATATTTTATTAATTAAAAAAAATAAAAATATATTTAAATATAAAAGTTCGATTAGGCTCGCGAGCTATTTGAGTCAGATATAAGAATACTCGAATTCGGTTCGATCGATAAGTCGAGTTACTCGAACTCAAGCTCGATTCGATAATAATCGAACCGAATTCGAATTTTTTTCGAATCGAATCCAAATAATTTACGAGTACTAATTTATCATTTATACCCCTAATCTCCGCCACATGACTTCTAGCTACCTGGCTTTTGCGAACTACTATGCCATTGTAAACGTACCATAATTTTCTAGAGGAAATTAATGTTAAAAGTTTCATGCCCTGCATTTAAAGAATCTATTCGATTGTATCCCAACTTAGAGAACCAGAGACCAGCAAGTCACAGTAATAGGGTAGTTATTGTCTACTAAACGGAAACTGAACTTTATTTTAATGTCCTTTTTGTTGAGAAATTTGCTACATTTGGAACTCACAGGACCACATCACAGAACTTATATATACATAAACATAATTTGAGCACAAAAATTTAAGTTATTGAGTTCTTGAATCTTTAATTTCATTTTTTAATGACGTAAATTTTTTTACTTATATATGAATCATTCAAACACTTTTTCAGAAGCAAATAGTCTAATTTTATCGTAAGCTAAGGCTAGGCTGTGATTACCATTCATAAACTGATCGCATGGGTTCGAATCCCATTCTTTGAAAGGGTCAAATGTTCCATTGAATTGTTATGAAGTTATGCAGATATAACGTTTTTACAGAAGCCAGTTCATTAATGGACTAGATTGAGCTGCATCTGGAATGAAGGGCATGGAAAGAGGCACAACATCATTGAACTACAGAATCCAGTTTTGGAAGAGTCAACTTTTTTTTCTCTAAAAAAGTAGTAGCAGCATTTTGGTTGCAATTTGTGTGCATTCCCCCTTTTTTTTTTTGTCTATGGGCATAATGAAGACGACGACAACAACAACAACAAAAGCCATAGTTAACCCTTTTTATCTCTGACAAGTCCTCCTTGGGTGTTCAACATTGCACAAACCCAATCGACATCAACATTTATCTTATGACTTAAAAACCAGACAAATCCATTCAAATTTGAGAATTTTCTCAAGAAATTAACAAAAGAACAACATAAGAATAAAAAAGACGTATACAGAAGCTAGTTAATATTGCATAGTAAAAAAAAATCTTGGATTCACGTATATCCAAGGGAGTGTGTGCTTTCACTAGCAGCAGCAGCAGCAGTAATTCTGACGGAAATCTTTCTCCAAGGAAATGGTAAGATCAGAATGGTGTGATGGACACAATGCAATAGCCATAAAAAGGAGAAGTGAAGGTAGTTGAAAGGCCGTGAAATGAAACAAAACAACGTGGGGGTTTATCTTCGTAGAAAGGGATAGCAAGAGAGCTAGGAAGTGAAAGTGAAAAAAACACTATAAAGTAGAAATGCAAGCGTACAATACACTTGGCGACAAACAACTTGATGGCAATTGTTTGATTCATTTGCCTCATATGTGGGGCTCATGACAAGTATATGTATTTCATTTGTAATTTATGGTTTGTCAGCGACTTCGTTTCAAATTATCTGCCATGAATGCTTCAAATTGTGAAATGTTGTTTTCTTGGTGTCACATTCCAAATTCATATCCAGGGCATGTCGTCCATAGGAAACATCACTATAGGTATAGCATTCTTGAAGAAAACAATATTCCCAGTAATTTATTACCATATGCGAGTTGGCGTTTGTTCTCTTTGAAGTTCAAATTTGTTTTTTTGATATCTGACCCTAATCAAATGTACCAAATGAAAAGGTGGATTTCACTCTATCATAGTAAACATTTTCTTTGCATTGCTTGCCTGTCTTAAATGTCCATTGAAGATATAATATTAGAGCTCATGCTTCCCGGGAAAAGGACATGCAAAACAGAGTCGAGCCATTTTCAACTGAAACCCTGAATCTCCTTTTGCTGATCACAGATGGCTACTGCCACGTACCATGCCCACGAGACATAGAATCAGAAAAGTATAAACAGAAAATCTTTTAACAAAGTTTGACCTGTGGCTCTCAAGGTTTTACCAAGCATAAAATTAACAAATTCAATCCACCTGTTAAATTCCTACTCTTATTAGCAAAGAAGCTGTTTCCTTCTTTTTAAACGAGGGAAAAAAACAAAGCCTTATGACGTATGAGTTACCACAGCATTTTAAGCTGTTCATATATCATATCAGGAGTTTGTGGATATGACATTTGGTGGAAAATTGATTACGGCTTGGTTGATTGTGTCAGCCATCAATCGGTGTTAAAGCTCGTCAATTGAACATCTGTTTTGTTTTTTCATATTTGATGACAAAATTTTCTAATCACAACATCAAGTTGCAGTTTAGGTACCGTCACCAGTCACATCTAATAGGCAATAAAGCAGAAGCAGAGGGCAAAGAGTTAAAAGAGAAAGGAGTTAACCCCACAAACCAAATAAAAATATCCCTTCCCACTAGACCTGTCAATTGCACCCGCTGAATTTAGATCGGGTTAAGTTAATTTGGATTATTTTGCATAAAAAAATTAGATTAATTTAGAGTTTAATCATTTTAATTTTAAGTTATTTTATGTTTGAATTATTTCAAATTTTAGTCCTTTTTAGTCTAAATCTAATCAATTTTAAATTATTTTAGTTTAGGTTTGACATTCAAATTATTTAAATACAAATCAAATGAGTTTAAATCATTTTCGATTCAATTTATTAAATTTAAAATTTTATTAATTAAGTTCAAATCAAATTTTATTAAAAAATAAAAAATAAACAAATATTTTTAAAAATATCATTATTATAATTTGTATGTTTTAGATTAAAATTAATTTTTATATAAATAAAAAATATAATGATTTTAGTATATTTGATAAATTTAAATATGACACAATGACATAACACAAATAATATAAGAAAAACTGAATCAATTTAGACACAATATATTCCTTATTTAGTCACATTGACATAAATTTTGACAAGTATAAGACACAAAATATATTTAATTAAAGCATGCATATGAATATGCATATAAAATATGCAAAATATATTTATCACGTTTGACATGTTAATAGTTTTTTGTATTTTTTGTAATATTTAATATAATTATATAAAATTATTTTAAATATTTAATTATGATACATGTAATTATTTTTATATTAATAATATAACTTCAATATAAATAACTATTTTAGGATAATTATAACTCATTATTTAATAACTTATTATTTTGAATTTTAGTATAATTATAATCATTATATAATATATTCTAAATTATATAATTAAAAATTAATAATATAATTATAAAATAAAACATAATGTATACATACAAATTAATGATTTTATTTTATTTTATTTTAAATATAGTTGATACTCGTATATAATTATAAGAGATTATATAATTTATTTTAAATGATACATTAATAATTTGATATGTATACCCATTATATTTAAAAATATATAATTTATTTTAAAACATAATATAAATTATAAAAACTTTTATAATTAATATAAGACATATCTAAATATTTGATATACTAATTTGATATTAAAACATATATTAAATTGATATTTTCAATAAATTCAATAAATTATCATTTGGATTATATTTATCATTTTTATATTTTTAAATAAAATATAATTTAATCTTAAGTTATTTCAAATTAATTTTTTATATTATTTTAATTTCAAATTATATTTAAATTTAAATGAATTTGAATTGTTTCCGATTTTAGATTGAATGATTAGAATTATTAAATTTTTATAATCAAATCTGGTGAGATCATTTGGTGAATTGAACGAATTTTTTAATTCCAACCAAAATTGATAGGTTTACATCCCATCCATCATCATGATTTGATTTGCAAAAGAAGGGTAGAAGGGGGGGGGGGGGGGGCGCAGGAGCAGAGAGGCAGATAGCAGCAGCGAAGCGCTGGTAGACCTAACGAATGCTGATAATGATGAGTCCTTCACTAACTCTCTCTGCTATTTTTTATTTTTCACGTCAATATTCAATGCTACATTTAATGTTTTCCAACTTGTTTGACATGAAAGCCAACAGACAATCCACCAGCTCGTGTAATTTTTCATATAGATTTTAAAAAAAATTTTCGACAATAACATTCAACAATGGCAGTTCAATTGTTTAAGCGAGATCAGCTTCAGAGAGAAAACATGGTCCATATCTTGGATTAGAGCTCTTTTTTTTTTTTTTTTCATCTTGCAGGCATTTTTTCATCAGCTAAAAATTATAGCCTCATGGGATTGCAAGATAGATTTAAGGAGAGTGATTAGGGATGTAAATAATATTTTAATAATTATAAATTATTTTATTTAAATAAAATTTTAATTTAATTTAATTTAATTATTATCGAATTTAATTTAAATTTAAATATTTTTATTTATTAAATAAATTAAATTTTAATATTTTATTTAAATAATTTATGAATATAATTAAAATTTTAAATTTTAATATATTTTTATTAAAAAATTATTATTTTATTTTTATCTATATATATTAGTTCAAACAAGAATTTGAATTTGAATTTGCATATATAATTAAATTTAAAATCAAATATAAAAAGTAAATTTATTTTTTATTAAATGAATTTAAATAATTTAATTTTAATTTTAATTTTAATTTAAAAATTAAATTTTAATTAAATTCAAATCAAATTTTAAAAATTAATTTTGAATAAATTTCAAATATTTTATATATCAACTCGATTAAATTACATCTTAAAAAAAAATCACCACAGGTTGTGGTTAAGGCAAAATAATATATCCAACCCTTTGAAACTAGCCAAAAGTTTGTGGAACATATTCTCTCATTCATTTTATTTTATTATTATTTGTTAACAACGATTTTCATGGCTAAGGGAAAATAAAACGAAACAATAAGATGATGAGGTACGTTATGTATTTATCCCTTCGAGGTGGGCTGTCTCACATGCAACTACAGGGTCTCAGCTTTGTCTCTGGACTCTGGACCTGTGAGGTGCACAAATCTTGTTAGATACGAAAGCAGAACCGTCTGACAGACTTGATACAACACCCATCTTTATCTCGTTTAAATGACCCATGTCATCACTTTGGTATCAAAATCAACAAATCTCACCCCCCAAAAACTTTTTCAAAAACAATAAATAAACTTTGAGGGACGATGAAGATTTAGTAACACTTTCCAGTTAAGGTATCTGTTTCTGTTAAACTGTAAGAAAACAAATAGTGGACAAAGGTATACATTTGTACAACCTGTATCTTTACCATGCAAGAGAGGAGAGTGAAAAAGACTACGAGCAATAGAATTGAAAGTCATTTTATCCACGGTTGAAAAGGAGGTGCTTTTTTTTTTACACTAATTAAACATTGTTTTATTTTTACTTCAATCAAGGATTGAAAATACGGTTTCCACACTTGCACTTCCAACACATGGGCTTGTAATTGGAGACGTCATCGCCTCTAGAGTAAGAAATTGAGAGTATTGCAGCTGAGTATTGGCGGGCAGGTACTTGAGTTGTAACAGGAACTTGAATTGCCTCTTTATGCGGCAGGAACTGCACTTCTCTCACACTTGGTGCCTTGATCCAATCAGATTTATCAAGCGTTCTTCTTCAATTCCCTATCTGTCATAGAACATTATTGAATTGTGTCAGTGCTGATTGGATGTTAAGAAAGAGCAAGATTTTGAAATAAATTATATTATACTAGCACCTTCAAGTACCTGGAAAAGACTCCTGGAATACATGAAAGTGAGAAAAGTGAAGTCAATGATTGATTTATTCTAGATTTTGGAGCTTTTTTTTTTTTTTAATTAGATAAGGAAGAAACTTACCTTCTGCAGCCATGAATCTAAACTTGGGTCAAGCTTGAAAACAAGGAGAAACATCAAGGAACAATCAAGGTGTCTATCCTGTGCAAACAAAACATATTTGGGGAGCTCCTCATTTTCTCAAAGAGGAGAAGGGTAGGAGTTCAAAACCTTAAAAGATGAGAGACAAGGGTTGGGGGTTATTAGAGAAGTAAATTAATCAGGAACCAACGCAAGGGAAAACTTAATAATTAATCTGGTTGGCAAATATAGAAGCCAGAAGGTAACCTGCACCTGAAATTTTGAAAAGCCACCCTAAGAGAGTTTTTCAAGTACTTGATTGGCCAGCTCCACAATGCAAAAAAAGATAACGTCCGGTTTTTACCCTTGGTATATCTCTGAAGTTCTGAATGAATGATGGAACGTACGGAAGGGCAAAAAGCGCACTGCATTAGGCCTAAAAGCAAATTGGGGAGGACCTTAAAACCCGAAAAGGGAAGGACCTCAAGCTCTTTCATCATAGCCACCAAATACCAAGGTAACCTTACAATATGAAAAAGAAAAGGGAAAAAAAATGAAATAGAAATGAAAACAGCTGTGGCAGCAGAAGCGGTAGAAAAGCAAATGATGGACAGCAGAGGCACAATCAAAGGAAAGAGTGGAAAATGAAAACAAAAACAGCAACAAAAGAGATCACACAAATACCAAATGATAGAGAGTTTTCTACAAAAGGGGTTTATGTAACGTCACAGTCGGGATTTAGCTAGGTTACTGGAATTTCCTATTCCATTCCATTCCTTCCCCATTTCTCCTTTCATTTTGTCCCCCCCTGTTTACGTTCCTTTTGAGGTGGGTGCCTGGTTTTAAGGTTTTGGCTCGTGGGCAGAGTCAATGACTCGTGAGTCGTGACCAGTTCCACTCCAACACGCCAAATCTCTATCACTTAGGAATTGGGAATAGTTTTTTCTTTTTTCATTACTATTTCCCGAGGAGGATAGTATTCGGGGGTTGGTATACAAGGCAACAGACTATGGAGTTTGATTGATAATATAGTCTTTTATGGTAGGAACAGCAAATTATGGTAGGAACAGCAAATTTCTGGGTTGGTTGGAGAGTTAAATATTTTACCTGCAAGCTCCCGCACGCTCTTGGGAATGAGAGTCCTGTCCTTAACAGAGAACACTGTATATACTCTGCAATTCTAACCGCTTATGGCTACCAATTACAGCAGAGTTCTCCAGTGCTCCCACAAGTTTTAAGATACCGGTTCATCAAAAAATATTTACCCTTTTACGTCAAGTAATTTCAATGTTATCAAAAACAAACTCAATTCCGTATCCAGAAATTGTAAGTATTTTTTTGGAATCCTCGTTTATGAGATAACAAAATCATAATAGTAAGTTAAGAATCTGCTTGCCATTCGTAAATTATCACAATGGACCAAACTCTTAAGAATATTACACCAAAAAAGTTTGGCGGATTGCAAGACAACAGAAATTTTCTAATTGCGTTGAAATTTCATTTCTAATTTACATCTGAATTCTGATACTGATACCTTATCCATTATTGATTACAGTTACACACCACCATTAAGGCATTACAGGACCAGTATAATGCCAGGGGATTGGGCCAAAGTCCAGCTGTAACATAAAAGCCTACACAAGGAACAGAGAGTGAGCTGGGCTGGGACCGACAAGATGTTAAGATAATTTAAATTCTCTATTAACTACATATCTGGATCAGATCATACTTAACACTCAGACGCCCACATACGTGGAGTTGCATCCTGCGAAGCTAGTACCTTATAATCGTTACAATCTTTGGACGATGCTGTCATCTTATTTCTGACTGAAAATAAAGCAGGTTGAACCGCTAGCAAGTAATCCGTCTTTACTCGTTACAACACATGTAGGACACCTAAGATTATTAAATAATATATATTTACACACAAATATGATATTCCACCTTCTGCTCAGCGTTAATGGCCACCACCCATTTAAACCCTGCAGAGTAAATTTCCACGTTCCAACCTCACGCGTAGAACCTGTCCACGAGATCAGGCTACTCATCCGATCCGATTTGGGTTGGAGCTTTAACTGAGAATTTTTCACCCTACAAAGAAATATATTAAAATATTAATATTTTATTTTAATATATTGAAAATTTCGGACCTTTTAAATCCTCAACCCAACGGGTTGGGTCAAATCTTGGACACGACTTTTAGAAGGCTGACCGGATCTTACCGAACCCGACAATAAACACTTCTACTTACGTTAACAGTCCTTCCAGACTGCCATTGGACCAAAAAGCCATTTGGCAATTTACATATGTATAGCAACAAATCGCCACCTCTTATAAGAGAAAATTGTCAATCACGTGTTGGACTACATCAGCTCCATCAGAATTAACCCAGTAGCTTTTCACCTGAAATAATAGGGTGATAGAATAGTATCACTTAGTTACGCAGCATCTATCACAGGTAACCCCTGAATGCAAAATATTTGCATGGTAGAAAGAAAGAGTGAAAGGGTTGGAAAGCATTAAGCTCATCTAATATTCTAATTCTACCCCCAAAGCAATGAGTTTGTAAAGAATAACTTGCCTGAATGGTACTATGTGCAAGAAGCCTTTGTCTGCTTCCTTTGAAGTAAACATCAACCCGTTCCCAGCTGACTTTTGTTAAACCTTTGATTATTTCCTCTGTAATATTCATAAAAATGAATGAAAATTGAGCGCACTGGGCAATAACTTGTTATTCAACTATTATCCTCTACTTGTAACTTTAAATATGTAATAGATGAGTGATTTTGCAGCTCCTAACAACAAAAAGTGCCAAGGTGAGGAAATTAAAAGTAACAACTTGCAAGTAGTTTAATTGTAAAAGGTAGATCAGAAATGCTTTGACAATTTCATTCCCCTTTTCATTTACAAAATGTTTGTATGCCCATTGACTAACAAACAACCAAATCAAGGAAAAAGAAATACTACTCCTACCAGCTTGCCTTTTCACTTGGCTTGCAAGACAACACAAACACGTATGTTTGACAATTTAACAATTATACCATAGGTGATCCACTACAAAGGAGGAAAGTAAGCAGTAATCATTATCAATGACCCTCAAAAGAATCACTTTCACCCCTTAATCATCTTCAACTCCTCTCCACAACTTACATTTGAACTACCTGAAACATAAGGCTATAACCAAGATAGACCTATCATGACTTTCAGCCTGTGACCACAAGAGAACAGACTAGAGATTATAAACTACTGAATTGTATGATTGATATCATGATAAACTTTTCTGATCCAAATTCAAAACAAATAAAGAGCCTGATACATTAAAGGAAAAAAATTTTACCACTACAAGATAAAAGTTATTTGAACCCAATTGTTTAATTGACTAAAAGTTAATGCCATCCTTCCTCATTACAAACTATTTCATATACATTACTGAGTGAGATTGGGAAAAAGAGTATTGCTCTTATGCTATCGTTCAATGTCTTTATATCTACTAGAGCTCTCCATAATTATTAACAAAATATTACAAACCAGTTCCAGTGATGTGAAATGATGCCAACAACCAAAAACAACAAAGGAAGTGAAGTTTAAGATCTCCAAAAGATTTTGATAGCAAGTGATCTGATTACTAATTTTAAAAGATAAATTAGGCAAACCTTCCATGTTTATCTTCTCATTTCCATTGATTTTGGCCTCGGAAGGGTCTTCATCAAGGGCAGCTGTTTTTGCTGTTTCCACATTTATAATGTGTGGGTATTTGTCACCTCTTGGAAGATTTTTAATCTGATAGAGAGAGAATTCATGTTGGCATTAGCTTCATAGCTGGTGATACAATTAAAATCCTCCAAGAACATGCTTCGGGGTTACCTTTGGAAGTTCATTTCGACGCCGTAAGGAAGAGGTACTCCATCCAACAATATCTAAGAAAAGTGTCAAGTTCTTAAACAGTCAACATTTTGAATGTGGAATAAGTTTTATCCTAAAGCCTAAAACAGTTAGATCCATTATTAAATCTTCCTTCAAGAGTTAGTGTCGCAGAGAAAGCATAACTACAGAATCAACTGATATAATAAAAGGATACGGTCAAAACTTGTATTTGAATACACAACACGATGCCTGAAGGACTGAAGAGCGGATCTGCAGTTTAAAGAAAAGATACAACTATAAGTCTGTAATTCACCATCTTCTCTCACATGCTTTAAATTAATCTAGGAAGCTTATGAAAACTCACATAAATTTAAGATCTTCACAATCATTGACCATCTGGAGAAGAAGTGGTGGTTTTCCATTCTTTCTATCAGTCAAAAACAAATGTTTTCCAGTTCTACCAAGAAACCATGATATGCGGGCAGCAATTTTTTCCAGTGCATGGGAGCCACAGAACAATGGGACCTGAATAATGCAAAGCCACCAAAAGGAAAATATTACCAACCTGTAATGTAAAAAGCAAATGCAAGCATATACTCAACGTTTTATCACTCAATTGCACTTGCATGTATACCAGCACAAAAGATGAATTAGCAGTTTCTCATCAGAACTTATATGATGACTTCATATACCTTAAAAAACATGAATTTCATCATCACAAAAGAAAACTATCTGATGAGTTTCGAAGCTATCACTAATCACATATAAAGAAGCTGGTGAATGAACTACCTGTTTATGCCACCGGGAACCGAGGTGGGGACTTGCAAATGTTATGAAATTCATGGGCTCTAGTCCAGCAATTTTCCCTTTTAATTTCCCATCAGGGCATGAATCTCCCAAATGATCAGTTCCACAATCTCCATTTGTTTGAGAAATTTTTCGAGTGAGATCTTGTTCATAAAGCCGTGCAATGGCATACCTTGCTACAAGGCCACCTAATGAATGACCAACAAAAGAAATCTTCTGAACACTTGGGTGACAGCTAATGACATATTTAACCTGAAAAAAGATACAACAGCATTCTCCTATTGGCATGGCCACCTCAAATCTGAATTAATAGTAATGATAAAATAAGTACAGACACTATCACACCAAAGAACAATACCTATCTCCAAACTGTACGCAGTAGTTTGCAAAATGGGAAAATAATCTCAGTTGCAAACTTGCAATCTTGGATAATGAAAGACAGTTTTTGAACATTGATAAAAAATTCATAGCATACATACCTCCTCTGCTAATCTATCACCCATTACATCGACACCATCAAATGTCGACATTGAAGAATTGCGCTTGCTGCCTGCATTGCACATGAAGTCATTAACCATTCAGTAATCATTTCCTCATGAAACCCATCAACTGATCAACAATATCATTATGACAGGTATTCATTTACTGAATGGTTTTGCGCTCCTTTCCCTAATTGGGACGGTTATCATCCAGCAAAATCTTAACTAGTGAGACTTATTTACTTATAAACTTTCCAAATTTTGCAATGCAAATTTTGAATCTTCTGGATTAGTGAGACTTATCTACTTATAAACTTCTGATACATCTAAAGTCCAAGACTTACGAAGTTGTATTGAAGAAGAAGGATCATGAAACAGAGCAGAAAATTAATTTTTTGAAAAAGAAAAGTGAGATAATCAAAATAATTAATTTGAAATTAATCTGTATTTAGCTTAATCACAGACAATCATAAAAAAAAAGGGAGTATCTGAGAACTCAAAGTGAACAATAACATCCTGCGGATACTTCTTCAAAAACTGCTTTGCAGCAAATCTCCAATCCTGAGCACTACACGATATTAATCCAAAAATCAATCAAGCAACTTCAAACATATAAATAATAGTAATAAAAAGGACTAACCGAGATTAACCTGCCAATGATGCCATTAACCATGATAACAAGATGAGTAGGATCGTTACGCTCTCCCGGAAACTCGACTTCCATATTGATACCTCCGTTCACATCAGATTCCATTCTCAAGCATCCAAATCTCGCCAAACTCGATGATCTTCTCTTCTTCTTCTTCTTCTTCTTCTTCTTCTTCTTCTTCTTCTTCTGCTGCTGCTGATTCTTTATCTTATTAGTATTATTCTCGTTTCTAACCTTGATCTCATCTGCATCATCAACTTCCTTCACTCGCACTCTTCTAGAATCTCCCTCCATCTCCACCATTGAAACTAAAACCAGAGCTAAGAGATGAAAAAAAAATCTGAAAGTATTTTATTAAGTGAGATTCTCGCCGAGAGCGTTTGATTTTGTTGATGAAAAAAATGAGGGAGTCAAATACTCTGCCAAGGTTTTAAAGAAGCGAAGGGGGCAATGCGGAGGTGAGAGAGTTTTTGGTCTTGGTCAGAATGTGACAGAGGTTTTTGTAGTTACGGGTCGGTTAGCTAAATGGGGCCGCGGATCCCCGCACTTGCTTTTAAGTAACTGCCCTTGATTTTTTGTTTAATTACGGGATGATTTTATTCCTTGGGTCTTGGAGGAGGGTAAAACTGGCATTCAGAGGAAGGTTCTATTTTATACTTCCATATTTTAGTTCGTGGTTCTCGTACGAGATAGAAATTGACACGTTGGATTTGATTCAGTTTTTAAGTCGTTTCATGTCATTGTCAGGCGGCTATTTTTTAAACCAAAATTAGAACCTCGCCTTTCAAAATTATTTACAAATTGGGGGAACCGATCTTTTTCTGAGTCGAAAAAGAATAGAGTATTAAAAAAATTTTTGTTGTATTTGTCGTCAGTTTATTTAATTAATTAGTTATAAACGATGTAAGGTATATAAAATGATTATAAAATAAAATAATTATTATTTATATTATATTTAATTATATTTAAAATATAATTATAAAAAATTAATTATTTTTTTAATATAAAAATTTTAATTCTCTTAAAATAAATAGAATTATTTTCAACTTATGACATTAAATATTCCTTAAATATTCATAATATACAAACTTACTTTTTGCCATTTCTAATTTTTATACAATATTTTTGCAAGCAAGAATTTTATGATGTTCGGGTAACGCCCTAATGATTCATGTATGCTTCAGATGCCCTTTTTAATTTGTTTATTTTTTTAGCATGCATACGGAAAAACATCGGAACTCGTGCAACATGTGGCTTGTTAAATTTAATTATCGTGTTTGCAAGGTATAAATTGTTAGACCTAGCACTCTAGGGTTGTAGAAGTTCATATTAATTACTGAAGAATGAAAAATATACTCTTCCATTTCAAATTATAAGGATGATATTGATTTTTATTAAATTTTAAAAAATTAATTTTAATATATTTAATATTAAAATTAAATTTTTTATTTAATTAAAATTTTATGAATTTAATGTTAAAAATAAAAAAAATTAAAAAAAATAAGTTTAAAATATAAAAAATAAAAATTTTAAAACATTTCAAATAAAAAATAAATTAAAAAAAGGAGACAAAAAGTACGTGATGTGAGTATTTGTTTCGATGATAGAGCAAAAGCACGAGACAAAAGTACCTTCTCCGTGAGAACGTGGGTTTCAAGGCAAAAAGTACCGAGTTTGATGAGTGGATATGGCAAGATTGATATTGGGGAATGTGACTTTTAATACTTTTATCGAGTCGATGTCTCTTAGGTGTTTTGAATGAAAGCTTATTGTTTTTAATATATTTTAAAATAATGTACGATAATTTTTTAATCTGATTGATAATGTCTATTTTTTTTACTAAAAAAATGAATTTATTATTTATTATTTTCTTGCCAATTTATTTGATGGAATAGGATAGAATAAACTACTCCATAAAGTAATGGTTATTATTGCAAAGGCTTACGGGTTCCTAATTCTTTTGTTAAAGGGGCCCAGGAAATCGACAAGTCGTCCCTCGCCGGTCACTGCGGGCTGCTTTCTCCAACAATGGAAAACAAAGGAGTTGTAAAGCCGAAAAGCAGAAACTGATCCAACAATGCAAATGCTTGCCATTCAACTAAATCATATTGAATTATTTGATCAAAACTCCACCAGGGTTTTTAATCCTATCTTCCATAACCCGATGCTATGCTTGGCTGCTTTTGACTCAGCTTCAACATTCTTTAATATCAATCACCGGATGTTTCTCCTCCCGCCCATCTTCCTACTTCTCTAGCTAAAAGATAAAATATCGAAAAATAATTTGTTTTAAAACTTTTTCCATCCCTTTTCTCTCCCTTTTTCTTGCATGCTAAATGGAACCTTTACAAACCCACCGCCATTTCACCTTCTGTCATGGAGTTATTCTTTTTCTCCTTTCTTTTTCATCTCTTTCTTCTTTCGCATTGGGTTCTCTTTGTAGAAACTGCTTTTCTGCCAAATTTACAGATATTGGAATCAAACCCTTCGTTGCCTGTCACCGATCAGGTATAACCTACATTTCTATTATGTTTTTAGCTCTTCAAGTATTAAGGATAGGTTGCCTTTTGCTATAATGCCATTTGAGGAAAAAGTTTCAAAACTATTAAGTATGTTTAAAGCAATGCAAATTACCACCAAAAAAAAATTCCTAAAATCCTTAAATCATTTACTTCTTTAATTTATGAAACCAAGTCGATTACTCCATAGTCCATAATCATAGAAGAATCTTCAGATTCTACATGATTATCTATATATTAACACTACGTGAGGTGAAGAAGTGAGAGATTTATGACAAGCTCCTTGCATATATTTATGGATGTTGATTTTGATACATGGATTTCCACTTCATACACAAAGAGTGCAAGAACAGGCCATCTCACCAATGGAAGCGATAACATCATATTAAACCCTACATTTGAGGATGGCCTTAGCAATTGGTCTGCCAAGGGCTGCAAGATTGCTTTACATGAGTCAATGAGGGATGGAAAAGTCCTTCCACTATATGGAAAGTTCTTTGCTTCTGCAACAAATCGTACCGAGATCTGGAATGGAATTGAGCAGGAGATTACGGGAAGAGTGCAACCAAAGCTTGCTTATGAGGTCACTGCAGTCGTTCGGATATATGGTGGCAATGTCACCAATGCTGGTATACAGGCCACATTATGGGTTCAAAGCCCCGATATTCAGGACCAGTACATTAGAATTGCTATGTAAGTCCCTTTCTCCGTCTTGTAATGTAGTATTCACTTACAGCTTCTCATGCATGTTCTATGGACAAACTCTAAGCATTAGTTGGCTTTTGTAACTATTTATGACCTTTATATATGAACTATGTTTGAAATTTTAACCTTTGATTGATTCTGCAGAAAATCTTGTAGGTTTTGCCACCTTTAACTTATCTCCAGTGGGAAAAAGAAAAAAGAAAAAAGAACCTTTATTTTAGACCTACAGGGTTGTGGAAAGTTAATATGCTCAGCAGGTCTAGTTAATTTACTTTCAAAAAGAGAAATTCCAACAGCGTGGTTTCATTTAAAGTTTTTTTATTGTATCCTCGAGTAAAATATGCTGAATTCAGCTTTTCAATCCATCTGAGATGACTAGTTTAGGACAAGTTGGGCATGTAACATTCGTATGTCTATACATCTCTATCTTTTCTCTTTAACTTTCTCCTTTGAGATATGTGGAATGTTTTAAATCATATTACAAGTTTTAACTTGTATGGTATCTGATATTAAGAGTTTCCTTTAATGTTGCTCAAATTTTTAACATGAAATTAGTTTGTTCTGAAGTTTACAGGCAACAGACGAAGACTGGGTGCAGTTGCAGGGGGAATTCCTCCTTAACGGTTCCCCTTTAAGAGTAATTATATTTCTAGAAGGTCCCCCTCCTGGAACTGATATTCTTATTAATAGTTTGGTTGTCAAGCATGCCGAGAAGGTTCCCCCTTCACTTCGACCAATCATGAAGGTTGGTGAACAAGTGACTGGGACTTCTAAAATCTTTTGATAAAGACTTAATGTACACAAACACACAAGATCTATAGAAAATATTGTTATACTTGTAATTCGATGTATACTGTTTTTAATCTTGAAATCTGGATTTTAATTCTGGCAAGGTTTTTCTCCCTGTACTTTTGTAGAATGAAGCTTTTGGAGTGAATATAATTGAGAACATTAATCTTGATGATGGCATTAATGGATGGTTTCCTCTTGGTGATTGCGCTTTAAGCATAGGGATTGGTTCACCAATTGAGCTCCCTCCAATGGCAAGGAACTCCCTCGGACTTCATGAGCGTCTAAGTGGACGCTACATACATTTGACAAATCGTACAGACACTTGGATGGGTCCTGCACAGATGATCAGTGGAAAATTGAAACTCTACTTGACATATCAAGTATCTGCTTGGGTTAGAATTAGTCCTGGGTCTACTAGTCCTCAGATTGTCAATGTTGCATTTGGTATCGATGGGAATTGGGTCAATGGAGGCCAGGTTGAGTTTAATGATGAAAGGTGGCATGAAGTTGGGGGGTCCTTTAGAATTGAGAGGCAACCATCTAATGTTATGGTTTACGTACAAGGTCCTGCTGCTGGTGTTGACTTAATGGTTGCTGGACTTTGGATTTTCCCTGTTGATAGAAGGGCGAGGTTTAAATTTTTGAAAAAACAAACTGATAAGGTAATTGCAAGCTCAACTTCACGGACATTGATGAAAAGGGGTAAAAGTCAAAAGCTATTTTCAATATGCTGCTCTAAAGTTTTAGAATATACCAGAAGTTTGTTCTGATTGCCTCATGCTTAAGCTGAATTAATTTGATTGTCTTTTCTTGAGACACAACAATGTTTGGAGTATCATTGACAGTTTATACCACATCTAAAAGCAAATTGCAATGAAAAAGTAATATTCTTAGTATGTGCAGGTGCAAAATTTCTGTTTGGTTTTGCTTCTAATTTGGAAAACTCATTTTTATGCATTGCAGATACGTAAGCGTGATGTCATACTAAAGTTCTCAACCTCAGAGGTCAGCAATGTCAGAAGTGGCTTAGTGAAAGTCAAACAAATAGAAAACAGTTTTCCTTTTGGCTCATGCATAACAAGAAGAAGCATAGACAATGAAGATTTGGTTCGTTTCTTGGTAACAAATTTTAAGTGGGTGGTGTTTGGAAATGAATTAAAGTGGTCTCGGACAGAACCACAACAAGGCAACTTTAACTATAAGGATGCTGATGAGCTCTTGGAGTTCTGTAATTGCCACAACTTGGAAATTCGAGGTCACTGCATCTTCTGGGAGATGGAATATGCAACACAACCATGGGTCCAGTTGCTTAACAAGAGTGATTTGATTACAGCCGTTCAAAACAGTCTAACAGACCTTCTCACACGTTACAAGGGAAAATTTAGGCACTATGATGTAGATAATGAGATGCTGCACGGTCTTTTTATAAAGATCGATTGGGTGAAGGTATCCAAGAAAACATGTTCAAAACATCCCATCAACTTGACCCATCTGCCACCCTTTTTGTTAATGATTATCACATTGAGGATGGATCTGATGTTAGATCATCATCAGAGGAATATATACGCCAAATTCTTGATCTACAACAGCAAGGTGTTCCTGTGGGGGGCATTGGAATTCAAGGACACATTAACAGTCCAGTGGGGCCGGTTGTTAGCTCTGCCCTCGGTAAGTTGGGTACTCTTGGTCTTCCAATCTGGTTTACGGAACTTGATGTGTCTTCCACCAATGAGTATGTCAGAGCAGATGACTTGGAAGTAATGCTGCGTGAAGCATTTGCCCATCCTGCAGTGGAAGGCATAATTCTATGGGGATTTTGGGAGTTGTATATGTCCCGAGAAAATGCACATTTAGTGAATGCAGAAGGTAAGATCAATGCTGCTGGTAAGAGGTATCTTGCTCTTAAGAAAGAGCGGTTGTCTCAAGCTCGCGGTCTTCTCGATGCACAAGGTGAAATAAGATTCCGAGGCTATTATGGAACATACAGCATAGAAATCAATTCCCCTACCAAGAAAGTTAACAGGACATTTATTGTTGACAAGGGAGAGTTGCCTTTGACGATTAACATTGACCTATAGTTTCTTGGAAATGTCTGACCCCCTACTAGTCAAGAGTCACAATCCCAGCAACCAACATTCATTTGGAATCTGTAGCCAGCCGCCGTTTACTGAATAAAGATATAATAATCTGTGAGCTTGCTGAAAACCGCGAGAAAGATTCTTCGTTTAGATAATTTCTTGTCTTAATAATCAACATTCTGTCAGATACTGAATCGTTCTTGCTGTTGACATCTTGACATAGGAATATTGGCTCTCGAATATCATTTGTCTTAGAAATTGCTTGGAAACTTTGACAGCTAATCCTGTCTGGTTTGAAACCTCAATGTTGTCCAAGGAAGCTGCCGTCATTTAGGCTTTGCTTGGTAAAGTGGGCAGACAAATGGACAATTGGAAGAAAAATAATTGTCTTTCCCACACTTCTCCGTCCATCATTCCCTTTTTCTACTCTATCAAGGCAGATAGTTTTTCAGTGATTATCCTAACTTGGTTAAAAAGGCATTAAGGGTCAAGCAGGGCATCATAGAGGATGGTTCTTTCTTTGTTCCTAGGAGCACGTAACATCAAAGTTCATTCAATGATCTAATAATTCCTAAAACCTTATGAACTATGGAGACATTTCGAACTGGAAATCTGAAATATATATAATCAACAAATACTACCAATTTCTACCAAATGGTTCCTTGATCTATTTATTAACCATTGCTATCGGGCTTGTGTAAAATCATTGTTTCATATTAATTCAGAATTGAATAGTCAATGTCTATAGTTTGAACTCAAATTACTGGAGGACATATAAAATTATTATTAAAGCTATGAAAGTCAGTGAAAGCTCTTTCCCCTACCTGATTTTGCACGTATTAAAAAACATTTGTCCTGAAATCAAATACTCATAAAACAAGCTCTGAACATTAAAATCAATGATTAGAACAAAGGATTCTCTTCAACGTGAGACAACAAATATAATAATATAGAAGTAATATATCGTAATAAACTTATAACAGTAAATAACAATTAATTATGCAGAAAAAATAAATCACATCAAAATTTTCATAAAAAACTTTCAAATGTATGGAAAAAAATCACATACCATCATAAAATTTTTTATTATTAAATAATAAATATACAAAAATTTTTAATTAAAACTAAAATTAATCAATAACTAAAAAAATAATTAAAAAGATCTCAACAAATAATTAATTCAATAAATATATTTTGAATTTGTTTTTAAATATTTCAAATACGATCTTCATCTTTTAAAATATAAAATTTTAAATTATAAAATTATCGATAAAATTTTAATTCAATTAAATCATAAATCGATTTTCGATCAAACATCTCTTCTTTTTTCTTTTCTCTTCATGTTCTAACTTTTTTTTCCCTTTACAGCGCACTCTCTCACTTTCTCTTCACGCTAAAACTGTCACACCCTTTATATGTAAGGCTTTATTTTATAGTCAAGGCAACTAAGGCTTAGGGCTTTTAATTGGTTAATCAATTCGGGCTGGACCCACAGTGCTAACACACTCCCCATCCTTTAAACCGTCTAATCCAATTCAAGCATACAAATGCAAATTGGGAGGTTACGAGGTTTCCCCATTCTGCAAGACAAAGCAATGGCAAATAAAATACCCATTAGAGAACCATTTCTTCTAAGAAAATGAAAAAACCAAGAAAACAGGACAAAACATTGGGATTAGAAGTAAAGAGATGGTCTTATTTGGATTAAACCCCGACAAAACTGAAGTGGGTCAGAGTGTTCACTAGCTTTTTTTAAGCCTGAAGAGTGAAGAGGTTTGATTGGTTGGTTGAGTTAGTTAGGTCCCGCGCTTTTCTTAGACTCCACGTTTAAAACGCTCCCCACAAAGGGTTCGCCTGCGTCTTATAAATGAGGAGGCTCTCCATTTGCTGCTTCACAAGTCGAAAGCATAAGCATCCTTCTCAGGTTCTCTAGTTACCCTTCTTCTTTGTTTCTTTACAAAACGTGAGAAGTTCAATGTTTTATTTGATTGCCATTTTGGTCTCTGTCTTTGTTGATGGTTTTCTTTTATTTTTTTGGTGTTTGTTCTTAGAGATCCTGAGAAACTATGGAGAGCCCACAAATGAAGTCTGACAATGGCAAGGCTGAGGTTTGAGCTCTTCACTTTTGGAATGCTTAATTATAATTTGCACCGCATTGGGTGTCTTTTGTTCTTTCTCTTTGGCTTTAATGGGTATCTATTTTCCTATTTTCCCCTCCATTTTGATTGTTTCTGTTTAGCCTCCTTCCTCTTCCACAATTTTTTGGGATGATTCTCCCCTCTTTTTCATAATATAATATCAGCGAATTTGAATTTTGTTGTTAATATAAGATATTACTTGTTTTCGGATGTACATTTCGTTTGTTTAGCGTTGGAGTTGGAGTTCATTTTGGGTTATGAACTGTTTAAGGTCATATAAAATCTATGCCTCTAAATGGGGATGCACAATTAATGATTAAATGGTGAAAAAATTAGAGTAGTTGGGTTGTCGAATTGTGATTGAGGTATTTTCATCTTCTAAGTTTAGATTATATTGTTAGATTTCAGTCTTAGTGAATATTTTTATCCATTGCCTTTCTTGATCTTTGCTGTTTTAAGCTTGACCAATACAACTTTCATGGCCGCTTCTTTTCCTGGCAGAACTTGAACCAAAAGATGATCAGTCCAAGTGGCAATCCAGCTGCTAATATCATAGTCAATTATGACTTCTCCAATGGGCTGCATTCTTGGCATCCCAACGGCTGCAATGGCTTTGTAGCATCAACTGATTCTTACAATCCAGGTGGATTGTCATCAAAGTCAGGTGGTAATTATGCAGTTGTTACAAATCGAACGGAATGCTGGCAGGGCCTTGAGCAAGATATCACCGGAAGAATTTCCTCAGGTTCTGCATACTCAGTTTCTGCTTGTGTTGGAGTATCAGGGCCTCTTTCAGGGTCTACTGATGTCCTGGCAACTTTGAAGCTAGAAAACCACGGCTCAGCAACTAGCTATCTCTGCATTGGAAAGTAATGGTGTTTTTTAATTGCGTTAGATTTCTCTGAATATAACAAGACTTGACTTTATGAGGAAATTTTTGTCGATGACTTTTGTCACTGCAGAAGCTCTGTGTCAAAGGAGAGGTGGGAAATGGTGGAAGGTACATTCTCATTATCAACCATGCCTGAACGGCTTGTGTTTTATTTGGAAGGGCCTTCTCCTGGTGTTGATCTGCTTATTGATTCAGTGGTTATTGGCTGCTCCAGTTCAAGCAAGTCTGAGGTAACATTGCCTGACAGCACTTTATCCATTTCTTAACTGAATATTATATTATGTTGGTTTTATCATGTCAAAGAGGTCTATGAGTTATTTAATTTATTTTGTTAACTACTCCACCTTCCGGCTAAGAGAAAGAAAAAAAGAAAGAAAGAAGCCAGTTTCCGTAGTCTTACACTGGTTGTTTTGGAATTTTTTTGCATCCTCTTTATTGTGAAAGAGTATAAGCTCAAGATGCGACATTACTGGAGATGAGAACATCATCATAAACCCTCAATTTGAAGATGGTCTCAATAACTGGTCTGGAAGAGGCTGCAAGGTTGTTTTACATGATTCTATGGCAGATGGGAAGATAGTCCCACAATCTGGAAAAGTTTTTGCAGCTGCAACGGAGCGCACGCAGAGCTGGAATGGAATCCAGCAGGAGATCACTGGAAGAGTACAGCGAAAGCTTGCTTATAATGTAGCAGCTGTAGTACGGATATTTGGTAACAATGTCACAACTGCTACTGTACAGGTCACATTATGGGTCCAAACACCAGACCTCCGAGAACAGTACATTGGAGTTGCCAAGTAAGTTCTTTATATGTTTTACTGTCTTCAGAACTAGTGTTTTTTAATGTGGAATCTCTGAGCCTTTACACATTGGTTTTCCATGGCTTTATTTGGCTTATGAAGATCCCATCTTTACATGTGGTGTTGGCATCTTGATCCCTGTTTTTTCATCTAGAAGTGTGCAGGCAACCGACAAGGATTGGGTGAAATTGCAGGGAAAGTTCCTTCTAAATGGTTCCCCATCAAGAGTAGTCATCTATTTAGAAGGTCCACCTCCCGGCACTGACATTCTTATCAATTCCTTAGTCGTAAAGCATGCCGAGAAAATCCCACCTTCAACTCCACCAGTTATTGAGGTGAGTTGAATAATTCTAATTTGGAATTTGGTATTGTTTTTCATATGCTTTAGAGAAGATATTGGATGCTTGGATTTGCTGCATGCTTTAAGCATGCAAATTTTAGAGTCAATATAGTTACAATTAACCAATTAAGGGATGGTTCCCTGATGTGTTTTTACTTTTTGTAGAATCCTGATTTCGGAGGTAATATAATTACAAACAGCCAATTAAATGACGGCACTAATGGATGGTTTCCTCTTGGTAACTGCAATTTGAGTGTTGGATCAGGCTCACCGCATATACTCCCCCCAATGGCAAGAGCTTCCCTTGGTGCCTATGAACCTCTAAGTGGCCGCTATATCCTTGCGAAAAGTCGCACACAAACTTGGATGGGCCCAGCTCAGATGATCACTGATAAACTGAAACTTTTCTTGACATACCAAGTATCTGCTTGGGTTCGAATTGGTTCTGGAGCTAGTGGTCCTCAAAATGTGAATGTTGCTCTTGGTGTGGACAGTCAGTGGGTCAATGGTGGACAAGTTGAAATTAATGATGATAGATGGCATGAAATTGGTGGTTCCTTTAGAATTGAGAAGCAACCATCCAAGGTTATGGTTTATGTCCAGGGTCCAGCTGCAGGTATTGATCTGATGGTTGCTGGACTTCAGATTTTCCCAGTTGATCGTGAGGCCAGGTTTAAACATTTGAGGAGGCAGACTGATAAGGTAATATCTAGTTGTGATATCTGTAGTATTTGCTTTATCAAGGCCATGAAGACATTATGATTTCAAACAGAAAAAATGGAGATTGAAATTTTTGTAACCCTATATAAGTAGGGAATTCGTTGCCTTTTATCATACAAAAGGTCAGAAAATTACAGATAAAAACCGCAAATCTTTTCCCTCTTACAGAATAGGCTGCATTTGACCGTAGAAACAAATTTGGAAACAAATAGTTCCTATTTACCTTTGAAGCATTAGAAATTTCCAATTATAAATTCTCTATTTCACCGATTTCTCTGGAATTTTGATTTACTGAAATTTCTGTTTTTCTTTTCCTCAATTAGTATGAAACATTGGGAATGGTTTGGTTGGTTTCTCTCTTAAGTTAATTGGATGAGTTGTTTTCCTTCAAACATTGGGATCCTTTTAAGTCATGATATTCCTAGCCCCAGCTCACTTCTTAGTTGTAATGATTTTTATTTGGCTCAAATACAGATTCGAAAGCGTGATGTCATCCTCAAATTCTCAGGAGCTGGTTCAAGCCTTTTATTCGGCACCTATGTGAAAGTTGTACAAACACAAAATAGTTTCCCTATAGGCTCTTGCATTAACAGAACAAATATAGACAATGAAGACTTTGTTGATTTCTTTGTGAAAAATTTCAACTGGGCAGTGTTTGGAAATGAATTGAAGTGGTATTGGACAGAACCACAAGAAGGAAATTTCAACTACAAAGACGCTGATGACATGTTGGCTTTATGTCAAAACCACAAAATAGAAACCCGAGGCCATTGTATTTTCTGGGAAGTACAGGCCACAGTCCAGCAGTGGATTCAAGCATTGAACAAAAATGACTTGATGAAAGCTGTTCAAAATCGTCTAACAGGCCTTCTTACTCGGTACAAGGGAAAGTTCAGACACTATGATGTGAACAATGAGATGTTGCATGGATCATTTTATCAAGACAGATTAGGCAAAGATATCAGAGCAAACATGTTTAAGACTGCAAATCAGCTTGATCCATCTGCCATCTTATTTGTGAATGATTACCATGTTGAAGACGGATGTGATACCAGATCATCTCCTGAAAAGTATATCGAACACATTCTTAGTTTGCAGGAGCAAGGTGCACCTGTTGGAGGAATTGGAATTCAAGGACATATAGATAATCCAGTGGGAACAATTGTGTGTGCTGCTCTGGATAAATTAGGTATCCTCGGTCTTCCAATCTGGTTTACAGAGCTTGATGTGTCTTCTGTCAATGAATACGTTAGAGGGGAGGATTTGGAAGTTATGCTTAGAGAAGCCTTTGCCCATCCTGCTGTGGAAGGTGTAATGCTGTGGGGCTTCTGGGAATTGTTCATGAGCCGGGACAATGCACATTTGGTCAACGCAGAAGGGGACATCAATGAAACTGGTAAAAGATTTCTTGCTCTTAAACATGAGTGGTTGTCTCATGCTCGAGGACATTTAGATGAACAAGGACAATTCGAATTTAGAGGCTTTCATGGGACATATGTTGTTGAAGTCCTTACCGTCTCCAAGAAGGTTTCCAAAACTTTTGTTGTCGACAAGGGTGACTCCCCACTGGTTGTGTCCATAGATTTGTAAATTCTCCATGGCTGCTATAAACCTAATAAAGGAGTTACCATCTCCCTTTTCTTGGATCATCCATCATTTCTGTAAAACCAAAAATATACATTATACAAAGGCTTGTGATTATCAGTTACATGTGATGTTTGCATTGTAACATACTGGGAAAGAAATAAAAGTGTAATTTTGTATATGGAAAATTTAGCTGCTCTACGCATATTCGAGCGGTAAAAGTCGGGCCAAGGAAGAATTTCAGGCTGTAATCTGAGTGGTTTACAGAAGGCCCAAAGGTTCAGACAAACAAAATACTTAGATTTTTTTTAACCTTCCTGCCTTCATATTTATATGATTAAAAAAAGTTACTTGCATAAAATCATTCAAACTCGTAATTTAGTGACCTAAAAAGATGAGAAAATGACTGAATGTATGCAGCATCGAAGTCAAGGAGGTAAACATTTTTTCTATGTATAAAATAATGAAAGGAAGAAAAGGAAAATTCTTGTGAGGTGGCCAGCAGCCGAGAAGTAAGGTGCAAAGGAACAAGAATTGGATTTAGACAAGTTCTCCAATTAGGTTGAACTTGAGAGAAAAAAAAAAAAAGTTAGGTGGGAGATATGGAAGTTCTTGCCTTCTTGGCCTAAATGGGGACCCATTCTTGATTTTGCATTAGATTCCACCATCATTTCAGTTAAGATCCATTGGTCGTCTCCTTCAAATTTGATGTGAAAAACCAATAAAACTCTTTGCCCCTCAAATCAAAATACAGTTTCAAAACTATAATATTAATGGCAGCATATCTTCTTACATTGAAATGATAAATTTAAAATTTTAATATCAAAACATTGTCGATAAATTTAATTTTTTTTTAAAGGTTGAAGTTCTGACCACAAGAGGTAGCATATTACTATCTTATTCAAAGAATGTAAACTGTAGCTGCAATTACCATCATGCCCCCACAAATGTTTCACATCAATTTGATAGACTCTCATCATCAACTCCTACTAGACCACCACTAGTTGACGTTATTGTACAACACTTTGTTTCCACCTTTTTTCTCTTCGATAAGTGATTTTTGTTGATTTCGTACAGAGTATAAACTTAGTGTACATATTTGTCATCATTGTTGTGACATTTTCGATCGTATATAAATAGTAATATTCATTCGGTTAATTTTAAATTAAATTATGTAAAATTAAATTAATTATTTTATTTTATTTTTATTAATTTAATCAAATTTTTTAATTTTAAAAATTATTCGATCGAAATTAATTTAATTAATTTTTTAAATTAAACAAATAATAAAATATATTAAATTATTTTTTTATTTTTTATTTTTCATAAGTGAAATAAATTAAATAAAATCATCAAAAAAAATTTAAATATCAAAGTATTAAATTAAAAACTCTAATAACTTAAAAAATAATAATTTCATATACTTTTAGTTTTATATATAAATTTTATAATATTTTGATTAAAATTTTGATTAATTTAATTTTCAAAGCAAATTAATCAAAAATAAATTATTTTAAATTATTTTTTATAATTAATTAAAATTAATTTAATTATTGATCTATTAATCAAATTAAATCAATTTGATTAATTAATTCAAATAAAATCAAATTATAAACATCTTTATATATAAACATAGCTGGGAACCATCGATTCACATCAAACAAAATTTTAAATTAGGCCGCAAACTTAGTTTCGTGGCTTCCCATGACATTTATTTATTATTAAGATTGAAATTTTGTTAAAACGGAATGAAAGAACAAGGACAATTACAAATTTTTACGTTATAAAAACGAACAAATTAAAAAAATAAAATATATATAAGTATTTATATTTTTTACCAGTTAACTCTATATGTAATCAACATTATATGAAAAGAGTTAGTTTATAAAAATCTAATTAAATCTAAACACTTAGTTTGTACAGGTAAGAAGGAAGAATAAGTTTGCTAAATCCAAACACAACTGAGATGGAAAAGAATGTATATGAGTTTGGTGAGCGATTGCAAGTAGCGTCGGTGTTGGCTTCTGCGTTGCTGAGAGATTCATGATAGGTTTGGTGTGTGTTTGATTGGACCGAAATACAGTCGCATCCATGTCCCAGGTTCCAATGGACCCCATTTCCCACATGGGTGTATACTGTAGGTTAGTGGCTTCCCTCCACAAAGCGCACGTTAGCCTCAGTCACTGTAAAAACCCTCTTTGCTTCTTCGAAGAAGAGATGGAAATGGGTGTCTCTGTCAATTATCGAAAAGGAGATAACATTTGATGTGATCGGCAACAGACACCACAAAGTAAATAAAAAGAAATTCTTGCGATGGGAGAGAAAGAGTGGGGACTGGCATGCAGTTATGATGTCTACTGCATCGGGAAACAGCTCCCGCGCTGTTTTCGCGCGCCTCTCACTGAAACGACACCTCGGAAATGGGACCCATGAAGCCAGAGCCAGGGCTGTGGGGGTGGAGTGAAGTTATGAGACTGAGCAATCTAATCCCACCCATATGGCTAGCAGAAGGAGTGTAAGTGATATTCCTAGTCTTCTCTTACAGACAACTGCACCTGGTTGTGTGGGTTAAGAGTATCACGTTCAAAAAAATACAGTGAGAGTGAAAGAGAGACAGTGATTGAGTCAGTCAGGCAGTGGACCTGAGTACTGTTGTTTTAATATGGTAACTTTTCAGGCGTAGTATTTCTGTCTTGCCTATAATGTCCAATCTTTGTTATTTGGGGTTCCCAGCCTTTTTGTGTTTTACATATCAAACTTCAAAGATGATCTATAATTCTATGTGTAAAAGAAGTATTCAAGCATTTCAACAAAATATTAGAAGGAATGATGTCTTACTAATTGGTCTTTATAAGAGTAAAAGGCTACAATATTAAGCTGTCTTTCAACTTTTTTTTCTTTTAAGAAACTATTATTTACAAGTTTAATTTCTTATCATCTTTGAAAAAAATAAAGATCAAAAACAAGATCTTGATATGGTTACTAGAAATTATTTTTTTGGTGATCAAAGCAAAATGAGGTGTAAGCTGTTTCCTTTGTTTGAGAAAAAAAAATTTAAAAATCCATTTGAACTGAAGTTGGCACTAATTAAGGTTTGATTTATGTTGTTTCCAGATTGGGGTTTTAATGATTTAATCCCCAAATGGGACAAAATTAGATAAATGGCCAAATCAGAAAAGCTCCTATATAGCCATAGCTCTAGTCCCATAGAACATCACTACGTACAAAAATATTATGCAAAAGTTTTTCAACATGCAACAGTGTTATACACCTACATCACAATGACATTTTTTCTTTTCATCCATAAAATTTCATTTTGGTTTTTAGTATTTATTCTCTTGAACTCCTTTCTACATTCATTAGAATCAACGAACTTATCCCCATTATATTTAGGATTGCCATTTGCACCAAAGGCAAAGCATATTAAAAAAGGATTAGAGAAAAATATGAAGATTGAGTGGGTACCACTATATATAGAATAGGAATATTATTTTTGCATAGATAAAAGTATATATGAATATGTGTACATTTGCTGTGACAAATGGCTACTGACATCACTGATTAATTATTGTTTATTATGATGACGATGTCCATTCAAAAAATTTTCAAAGTGCAAATTAAAAAAAGGAAGATGATTCCCACCCTCTCTTCCTTTTTATTAACCTTTTCTTATATTAGTAATTCTTTTTATTTTACTACTATAATCTCTATCATGTTTTATGCACAGGAGAGACTACCTACAAAACTTTTAAGGCCCATACAAATTTAATATTTAAAGATTTACTTTCCCTCGATCTAAGGGATTAAATAAAAAAAAAAAAACTCATACTTTTCTTTTTTTTTTATAAAAAAAATATTATAACTTTAAAATATCATAATGAATTATAAATATATTAAATATTATTTTTTAAATAATTATATAAATTAATTAAATTAAATCTCAAACAATAGTTATCATTTTTACAATAATACAATTAATCAATCATAATAAAAAATTATATAAAAATTTATCATTTAAAAGCATATGCTTTATATAATTTTTTGATGAACCTTATATAATAATAAATTATGATTAATTAATTACATTACACTCTTATATATGTCTATATATATATTTTTTTTTTCTTTTCATAAAAAAAAAAAACCTTTCATTAGCAAAAGTTGATTTGCAACCCTAATCCCATTTCTTTTAAAAGGGATCCCAATTAGTTTCATTAAAGACATAAAGGTGCGGAATATTTACCTACTAAAGCAAAAATGCCAATATTAAATTAAATGCTAAGCAGCTGGAAGGCGGATCACAGACAAAAATTAATGATCCTATTTTGCTATCTCTACCGGTCGAATCTAAGTATATGTGTTCCTTATGATTCCACGTGAGACAATTTAAACTTGTTGATTAAGAATCACGAATCAATAAACCCAATTGCCAAATCGTATCACCTTGGATTCTTGTCATTAAGTTTTGATTGGTTTCAAGATTATTAGTCGCATGAATCTGATATTTAATTTAATTAATTTATATAATTATTTAAAACAATATTTAATAGGTTTACACTTTAAATATTAATATTTGTAATATTTTTTCTATTCTCAATGGTCTCTTTTATATAAAAAATTTATAAACCACTTCACTCACCTTAAATTTAATGATTATATATATAATTTGATATGCAATTCTAAAAAATAATAATAATAATTCAAAATTGTTAGGAATTTTGTTACTACTTATTGGATTAATAACGAGAAAAATTTATAATTAATAAATAGAAACATATATAGAAGATTAGTATAAAATTCATAAAAAAAAAAAAGTAAAGTACTGTTTTAGTTTGATCAATATTATTGAAATTTTCCATTTGCAATTATTCATTTCTTTTAATGTTCATGGATTGTTTGGTCAGTCATCTTGGAGACTTCAATATTTTGGATGATGTTAAAAATGTTAAGTACTACTGCCTCTATCTTTTTTTTTTCCTTTTTTTTAATATCTAAAAATTATATTTTTTAAATATCTGAGACTCTTATTTTTTTATATTTAAAATTATTTTTACTTTTTAACATTAAAAATCATAAAATTTTAATTTAATAAAAATTTTTAATTTTGCTATTAAATAGATTAAAATCAAAATATTTTTCTTAAATTTCATAAAAATCAATATATGATAAGTAAATCGAAACGGAAAGAGTAATTAAAATATATATATAATAACGCAAAAGAAAAAAAATTAAGTAATGTATTGAATCGAAATAGTATTCTTATTTTTCTATTTGATTGGATAATTCATATATATTTTACTTATTAAGTATTAACTTTCTCTCTCTTTTATGTATAATATTTTTCATGGTTATTAAACTACGAAATTTGTATTACGATATTTATTTTTTAAAATAAATAAAAAATCCATTCAATTTTCATCAAGCTTTAATTCTATATCAAAATCCAGTGGGACATGCAGCAACAATGGAAGGGGTCTCTCTCTTTCAAGATCGTCAATTAAACATTTTTGCTTGATTTCCAGAGGCAAACATAGGCATGTTAGTTTTGGCAATGATAACTCTCAGAAATGTTGGAGGTTGATTGTGTCACTTCATTCGTTTAATCAAAAGACATACATATATTTATATGTCGATGAACAATCCTTTTGACTATTTCATTAACTATATTACAGCTTAAAAAAATGGTACGTAAAGATTAAATATTTTAACATTCTTAAATGGGTTACCATGATGCTTTTGTATTACGGGAACTAGTAGGAGTATTTTGGTTCTCTCACGGTAACCTTGCTTCTGGGTGACATGACAGGAACAGCTAGCTCATTCAAAAGATGATTGAAGATGATGATTTGACGGGCAAAAGGCAAGCACCAATAATAGACATGTACACTGTAGATGATGAACGCAACAGACACCAGCCTGTGTTTGAAGAACTAAGTCTAGTTTATGTATCAAAATAATGATAACTGATCAAAGTCTTAAGCCAATAATGAAACAATTAAACTTTCAAAATTGCCATGAAAACTGATGAGACAAAAGTAATCCATGACAAATCCCACTCCTAATTAATTTTTTAAACATATCAATCCATGACGGAGTAGCATTTTTGCTGTGGCATTGGCAACCAAGTGAGTGCATAGGGAAGAGGCGAGGAACTGCACCGTGACTGGATTCGGTGAATGACAAATGAAGATTGGGGGGGGGGGGGGTACGTTAAGTACCCTTTCCCTGCAAGCAAGGTTTCTGTTGAGTTTAGACATGTCCAATCCACTTCAGAATCCTTTTACAATATTACTAAAAAAACAAGAAGAAAGGGCAAGCAAGGCAAGCAGAAACCAAATTGACAGCTCTCTCGATGATTTTTGGCCCCCACCCTTTATTTGTAGCGCGCAACTCTCGGGGGGGGGGGGGGGGGAAAGGCTGTGTTATGGCCTGTGGGTCTCTCTTTGTCACTCTTAACTCTTTTATATTTGTAATTTTGTAGACTACATACATTTGTGTAACTTAAATTAAATTTGTAATGTAAGAAAATAGGGGATGGGGGGGAGCGGCATCAGCTATTTGCCTCGTTGCAGAGAGCCATAGGAGGAGGTCAGGCCAGGCCACTAGAACAAAGCTCTTTTCAATTTTGCTCTCTGGGTTTACGTAACATACCTCACACGTTCTTTGCTGCCTAAATGGTCATAAAAAACAGTACAATCTTGGTCAGACTGAAGCCACTGGGAAGCTGCCTTTCACTGTTTACCGTTGAATAAACTTTATTTCGTACCATTAACAAAGATACGGATCTTCCGTCTTCTAATCTTCTTTTCGAAAGCTACCCACGACCCTTTCTGTGCTTCCAATTGGATAAAACCAACGACCTTTTTCAATAAATTTTAATTCACTTTGGTGGTTGGGGAAGAAGGATTGGAGGTGGATATGCTTGATGCAATTGCTATCCTTAAAAAAAAAATTTCATGATATTAAGTTAATATTTTATTCGAAAATAAAAAATTTCAAGTTTTGCTTTTTAAATAAAGGTATGGCAAATATTTGAGTTCACTTTTTTTATTTTTTTTAATGTTAGTTATAAAAAGAATTATATTTAGAAATGGAAACAAGAAATATAAATGCATACTGCTATTTTGTTATGTTTCTATAGTGATTGAGTGGTTGATATTTGAAAAATGAAATGGCATATTGCTTGTTCCACATTTAGTATACATAAAGCATGATAGATTTGCTATAGCATATGAATATAAAATAATAAAAAATTAAAGAAATTTTTTTCATAATATATGATTTTAGTTGTTTCTTTGTCCTATTGACTGATAATTAAAACTTTCAAAAAAAAAAAAAAGCTGGATTATGATATGTGCTATGCAGAGAATATTATTTGTTTTATATGTATATATATAAATTAATATTTTTTAAATTAAATTCAAATTTTTAAATTTTATAACATATATAAAATTTTATATCTGACTAACTTGTTATAAAAAATAAAATAGTGTTTAGTTTCAAAAAATAGAGTCTTTTTCATTTTCATTTTTTAATAAAATAAAAAATATGAATGAAAACGTGTTTGATAATTAAAAATAAAAATAAGTTTTTAGAAAACAAAAATTAAAATGAATTAAAATATGAAAACAAAAATATATATATGTTTTCAATTGTGAAAACAAATGATGTATATTACTTTTTTCTTTACGTTTTGCAAGTTATCATATTTAAACATTTTTTAATATCATTAATTAATAAATATATATTATATTTATAATTAAATGACATTAATAATAATATTATTGAATATTTTATTTATTTTATTTATTTTTGCATTTAGAAAATCATTTTTATTTTCGCTTACCAAATATATTTTTTAGAAAATAAAAACTATTTTATAGAAAACAAAAATAAAAACAAAAAACCAAAAATATTTTCTCAAACCAAACCGAGCGAATTAAATAATAAAAAAAGTATAGACATACTTTCATTTTTGAAATCTTATTCAAATTATTATACATAATATGAAAAATATTAAGAGATGTATGAAAAAAAATAAAATTTAATTGAAAAAAATTAATTTTTATAAGAATAAATTTGCAATAGTAATAGAATATATATTGGAAAAAGAAAGATGCAAATGAAAAAATAAATTGAAATAGCCATAGGATTTCAAAGAGTTAGTATAAAAAATGATATAACACATTACATTATTTATAATCTTTAATTTGTAGAATAACTCTTGTATGATATTTATGATTGAATAGATAATTTTCAAATTGATATTTAAAAAAATTAAAAAGATATAATAAGTGATAAAAATTAAATCAAATTTCTTATTTTTTAAATATAAAATTGATAGTTAGAGTTGAGATGAATATAGGTCCTATTATTTAAGAGATTTAATATGAAAATATTATTTGAATTTTTAATATTTTATGTAAATTTTGTAAAAATAATTTTTGTTTGATACAAATTAATATAAAAGAATTTAGTGAGTTTTGAAAGATTCGGAAAACTTAATATTTCTAGTTTTAAAAAATGATGAAATATTTTTATAATTAAATAATTTATAAAATAAAGTTATATAGTAAAAAATTAAAATTGTTAAGATAAAATCCATATATCAAAATTTAAATTTTATAACATATATTTCAAGATTAATTTGATTTGTAATTATAACTTAAATAAATTTGATATTTGAATAAATTTAAGATTATCCAATTTATAATTTAAAGAAGCAATACTATTCAAAAAAATTATCCTACATGCCATTCAAATAAATTATCCATGAAAACGTTTATATGATATATTTTATTATATATTTATTTATGTCATAATATATGATGAGTGATACATCAAGTCCAATAAAAACAAATTAAAGCTCCTGAAAATTTCTGTTTAATCTTTGGAGCTGCTAATAATAAGTAATCAGATGTCTTTTATATTGCTTTGAATTTTCCCCATTTTGGATAGAAATTTTTCTGGCAATGAATATTGTTCTATATCCCTATTTAAAAAAACAGCTTATCAGTAATTAAAGAAAACAAATAGTAATACCTGCAATTATGAAGAAATTATCTACAATATATATAAAGGGTTGTCAATTGATCAGGTCGAAATAAGTTTTTGTTCGTTTCGAATTCGATCAGATTTGAAATATTTTATTATTTTTTATATTCAAACTCGATCTAATATAATTTTGTATAAATCGTATCCGATTTAACTCAAAATTAATAAAATATTATTTTAAAATATAATTACTTTTAATATAAATATATAAATCTATAATTATATATAAATAAAAATTTAAAAATAATTAAAAATAATTTTAAATACAAAATAACGGATCGGGTCGAGTTTGCCTAAAATTTGAACTCTACCCGACCTAGATTTTTTTGTTAATAATACCCAATCCAAAATTTGATTTAAAAAAAAAAAATTGACTCTACGAGATCGAGTCAGATTGAAACCTGTTGGATTCGAGTTGGACTACCAACTCTATATATATAATATGCTTTTATTGTGAATACCTTTTTTGCTATAACTTTATAATATAACTTAAATAATTAAACAAATAAACACTTTTTTGGGGGAATATGATGGAAAAATTAACAGTTTTTTTTTTTTTAATCAACAAAGAATTTTGGTTATAAACTCTGTAAATAAAAGTTGAAAATGGGTTCAGTAGGTGTTTCCTGCTGGCATTGCGGTTTATATCTCAACATCCCAAATAAGTATACCTGTAAACAGCATTAAATTTATTAATACAACAACTAATGTTAGTTGTTCTAATAACTAATGAATTAAAAGAAGTTATTTTATTTACTTTGAATCAAAATTTTTATACTTTATAAACGAAATTAATAGGATGATATATATATGTTAAAAAAATAAAATAGGGGTTAATATATTAATTTTCTTAGGAAATTTACAAATTCATTGATAATATATAAAAATAAAATTTTAAAAAATAATTAGATTTTAGAAAAAATTTGTTTACATAAATTTATTGATCTTAATAATCTTTTGATAAATAAAAACAAAATCTTGTTGAAATAATTACAAAATAGATCCATGCCTTAGGGTTTGTTTTTTTTTTTTTTTTTTCTAAAATGAGATTAAATAGGTTATCAGTCTCATGTTCTTCCCAAAGAGAAAAAGAAAAGAAAATAAGATTTATTGACAAAAGAATAATTCCATGCCGAAATGACTAATATATAAGTGATCAATGTTGCTAAATTTCATCAAATTGGTTTAGAGATAATCTATCTATTTAACAAATACCATTTTTTTATATTTTTAAAGGTATAAAATAATTAATTAAAATTTGAAAAAAACTTTAAGGGGATGTATGGTTCAAGAGAATATATACATTTTTCTCTGAAATTTTACTGTTGGATATTTGATTCCAACGTTTAATTCAAGATAATTTGATTTTGAGGGAAAGTGACAAATTCTCGATGGTATCCAAAGTCCCGAATTAAAAACAAACCTCTTCCTGTGATATTTTAAGATTTCGGAATGAAAAATTACATTATTTTCAAATTTAATATGAATAAAAAATTATGAAATAGTTGTTATTATTTTAAAAAAATATGTCCGAAAGTGATTGCAAATCAATTATAGATTTCAACTACTAATTTTTTTTTATATTGCAATTAATAGTGTTTGGCATGAAAATCGCATTAAATAATCTTGTTCAATTTTCTTTAGTATTATTTAAGGTTTTTTTTTGACTAAAAATGTCTTAACTAATCTCATAAAAAAATTGAATGCAATTATTTAAAGCGTTTTCTGACTAAAAATACCGTAAGTAATATTTTAAAAAATTGATTAGCATTATTTTTATGGTGCTTTTTGGCTATAAAACACCTTAAATAATGCTGATCAAAATTTTTTATTTAATATGTTTTTTGGTAAAAAACGCTTTAAATAATAATAAAAAAGTAATCTAAAAAAAATATACGCTAAAAGGAAAGATTAAACCTACAACCTTATGATTAATAACTCTATATTTTAATCAATTGAGAGCTATTCCAATTTTTTTATATTTTATCTCTTAAATCTTATAAGTAATGAAATTGATTATTTAATATATTTTTAGTAAAAAAGTCATAAATAATACGGTTCAAAAAAAAAAAGGGTATTATTTAATGTATTTTTTTAAAGGTCTTAAATAATCCCATTTAAAAATATTAGAGATTATTTAACGTATTTTTTTTTATAAAAAACGTCTTAAATAATATCTTCTAAAAAAATTAGAGATTATTTATGATATTTTGTGGACAAAAAACCTTAAATAATTTCTTTATATTTTTTAAATAATATTTATTTAAGGTATTTTTGAACAAAAAATACCTTAAATAATATATTTAAAAAATAAAAAGATTATTTAATAATCCCTAATATTTTTTATTGATGATATTTTATAAATAAAAATAGCAATTAAATAAAATATTTGTATTTTTTTGTTGTTAAAGGCATCATTTGTAATTTATATATTTATTATTATAAAAATAATAAAAAGTTATAATTATATATGTTAAATAGATTATAATAATTATTTAAAAATTAATATATGTGAATTTTTTTAACCAAATAAATAAATTTAAATACAAAATATCTTAAAAATAAAAAAAATCCTAAATATCATATTTTTTTTAAAGAATATATTTTTTTCAAAATTCAATATTTCGCGAACCGTACACCTTTAAAAGAGAACTAACAAAGATGAAATTAGAGGTGTAATCGAGTCGAGCTGAGTTAAGTCGATACAATGATAAGCTCAAGCTCAACTCTCAACTCGTGGCTTGATGCTCGGCTCGAATTCGATCGAGTTTTATTTTTTTAGCTCGAGCTCGATTTATGATCGAAATCGAGCTACTCGAGCTTGCTCGATTAATATGTAAAATAAACTCGATTCTTATACTCGATAAGAGCTTGTTATTTATGCTCAAACTCGAACTTGAATTCGAGATATTTTATTAATTAAAATAATAAAAAAATTTAAATATAAAAGTTCGATTAAGTTCGCGAACAACTCGAACTCGGTTTGATCGAAGAGTCGAGCTACTCGAACTTGAGCTCGACTTAATAATAATCGAATCGAATTCAAATTTTATTCGAATCGAACCTGAATAATTTACGAGTACTAATATATCATTTACACTTTTAGATGAAATAAAAGACGGTAGAGTGAATTAGTTTGTCTACTTTGTTGTGATGTAAATATTATTATATTAATATAAGTTAAATTAATTAATATTAATTTTAATAAATTTTAATTTATTTAATAAAAACATAAAATTTTATTTATATTAATATAAAATTTAATGTTACATATATATTTTTAATATTTTAATTAAAATTAAAATTTATAATACTTACATTTAATCATTTTGATTTAACAATAAAAAATATAATACTTATACTGATATAAGTAAATTATTCTAAAAAATATGAAATTATAATTAAGTTAATAAAATAATTAATTGATGTAATTAATGATTACGATATTTATATAGATAGGGTGAAGAATTCAAAATTTTTAATAATTATAAGTGTCACAGACAATGCTTATAAATGTTTTACTATCATTATTTCTATTATAGTTTTTTATTAGTTTTTTAAATAAAGTGTATTTAAATTTGATTATTTTTTTAATAAAATCATAAATTAAAAAACTTTTAAAAGCAAAATTGATAAAGTTTGAATTTTATAAATTTCAGAATATATTTATAAATTCTAATTTAATATAATACTCTAAAAAAATTATTAAAATTAAAATTATTTATTAAAAAATTAAACATGAAATTATAAAATTAGACGAAAAAAATGACAACAATTCATGATTCAAATCTGCTGAGAGAAGCATTTAGAAATTCTTATAATTATGTATGCAAAGCCTATATTTAGGCTTATTTTGACCAACTTTCTTTAAAAAATTCTATATCTGCAATGATGACATCCAAATTAAATAATTACTACTTGAATTAAATATATAAATTTTTATTATAAAAAAAGACCTCCAATCTGATTGATGGAACATGTTTCTTTTAAGTAAAAAAAATTCAATACTAAAACTTTTTAGACATTGATGAATACTAAATTGAGTGAATAGTTTTCCTTTTCAGTATAAAAAAAAGCAAACAGATGAAAGGATGTGAAAGAAGAAACCCAAAAAGCAACTAAAAATATATAGAGCGAAAGAATTGGTACTTCCTTCTCACAATAATAGAAAGAGAGAGAAAGGAAAGGAAAAATCTACGAATTCAATTGCATTATCTCTTGGCCATCCTTTGCCTTTATTTAATTGTCAAATATATATTTCTTTATCTTTCACCAAAGAACGTCTTGTCAACGACCCAAAGTCACGCAGTTACTTGCCGGTTCCGGCATGAGCTCACCCTTGCTCTCATAGTCTCGTTTCCTTCCTCGTTCAACCTCTTGTCAGATCACCTCAAAATTCTCAGTTTATGTCTTGCTTTTTTCGGATTTTTTTTTGGCTATCTTTTTTGAACATCTTTGACCATGTGCAAGGCTGGGTGCAATTTCACTTCAATGCCACCTTGACATAAAACTGCAAAGAATTTCTATTTTCCCCTTAATCCAAAGTTCGAGTCTACTCGATTTGATGTGAAAATGAATTTTTTTGCAGTAAATAAGTAGGTCTTTAGCTTTAGGGTTTCTATTCCTTTAACTACTTTCTTTAGGGTTTTACGTTTTCTTTGTCTTGGCTTAGTTTCTAGCTAGAGAATTATTTTTTAGCTGGTTTTCTCACTTGGGTTTTGTTGAAAAAGAGAAAAAAAAAATGGAAGAATATAATCAGCTAAACGAGAACAGTCCTCCGAGGGGAAATTTCTTGTACGCATCTCATGTTCTTGCAACAAATTCTTCTCCATATGGGAGAGCAAGTAGTGGTTCTAACGTGAGTAATCAGCAGACCCAGATGCCTTTATCTTCCTTTCATCTTCAATCAAGCGAGTGGTATCAATCCGAGGCACACCCAATTGTGAAAACTGAAGCCAGCACCTCACAACAAGGCAAAAAATTTCACTACCCTTTATTCAGAGGGCATCAAGCAATTCATCACCAACAAGAAGGCAATGAAAGCTCCAGTGAAGTGGAAGCTATCAAAGCCAAGATCATTGCTCATCCTCAGTACTCTGACCTCTTGGAAGCTTACATGGATTGCCAAAAGGTAAATTACCCACAAAAGTATATTCGATGAAGACAAAACTTACTTCAAGCTCAAGGGAATTCGATTAGCTCATTGACTCCCTCTCTCGCACAATTTTTTTTTTTTTTTCATGTTGTCATATAGGTAGGAGCCCCGCCTGAGGTAGTAGCTCGGCTAGCAGCTGCTCGACAAGAGTTTGAGGCAAGGCAGCGATCTTCAGTGACATCGAAAGACACGGCAAAAGACCCGGAACTCGATCAGTTTATGGTGATTTTGTGTCTCTTTGCCCTACTTCAATTTTGGACTCCTTTGTTTCTATTGAATCTCTTCTCTTTGGCTTCTGATCACTTTTGGGGTTTAATGACAACTCCTTGTTCCGCTCAAGTCCTTTTTTCTGACTCAAAAATTGTGGATCCACAACCCAGGAAGCTTACTATGACATGTTGGTGAAATATCGAGAGGAGCTAACAAGGCCAATACAAGAAGCATTGGATTTCATGCGGAAGATCGAAACTCAACTTAACATGCTCAGCAATGGCCCCGTGCGGATCTTCAATTCTGGTACCTTTTTCTCTTTTTTGTTTCCATTTCCCGCACGCTTTTGTACATATTCACACACTTCATGAAGATGATGATGCTTTGGCGGTTTGCTTACCTTTGCCTAGTGCTTAGCAAGAGAAGGGAAACAGAAGAATGGAACAAGAATTATGTCGACCTTTGCAGAGATAGGATTAACTGTGCCGTTTTGTACTGTCACTGTAAAAACTGATAGTCTAATTTGCTCCTTAGGAAATTGTCGAGCTGAGTCTATATCTTTCTCATTCATTTATTTGCCATTGCTTCTCTTTTCCTGTGGAGATAAAGAAAGGTACTTTGACCCAAATCACGCCTTCCAATAATGAAGAGGAAAAAAAAAACCCACAAAAAATAGATCCATAAAAACGGAGAAGAAGACCCAACAGTGAAGAAAACAGCTACATCATTTATTTATTTAGCTCGGCAAAACCCTAGCTAATCACGAGTCTGTCCATATTTGAAAGAACAAAGACAAAACGCACTTGGGTCTAAAGCTATTGCTGGCTGTAAACAATAATGATGAAAACAATAAACTTCACACCTTGGCTTTTCTTTAATGTGGGTTACCTTTTCTCTTATATCCTGAACGATCTCTGACAAAGCTATTGGTTTTTTTTCTTCCCGAAATCTGGATTCTCTATTCTATTTAGTTCTTCTGCTAAATCTGATTCTGTTTCTGTGGGTTTTTGTACATAAATACATACCTCGAGAGATGAATGTGTCATTATTGTCGTCTTTTCTCGAGTTGCTCTTCGTTTAAACCATTAGTTGTATCTTTTTTTCCGAGAAAAAAATTAGGAAAAATTGGAGAACATAGGATGCTATTCAAATCAGTGCTACCCTATGTAGCCTGTACGACTTTGGCAGAAAAATATATTTCTTTATTTGTTTTGGGTTTTGTCACTCACAGTTGTCTTTTTTCTTTTCTTTTTTTTTTCTAATTTTTTAAAGCTGCCTCAACCTTTGAAGGAATATTAATTAAATCAGCTTCATTGCTACTAGTATGAAGCTTAGGTGGGATTTTGCGTTTAGCATTTGTTTTTCTTTGGGGGAAGTGTGGGAGGATTCTGATTTCTGGCGAAGCCTGAGCCATTGTAGTATGTTTTACTCGAATTTAACCTTATAGATGATGAATCAGTAAGATGCTTCAAAGCAAGTACAGGTTTTGGTGAGAGAAAATAAGTCTCAGAATGGTGCACAAGGGATCTCCATTTATGGTAAAACTTGTGTCAACATTTGTTAATGAACTATGATTATGGTCTATGTGAGTGACAGCATTTGTTAATTGCCTATGAATTATTTTGCAATTGTTGATCATTAAAGATATGTATGAATTTCTGTTGAATTTAGATGGATAGCGATGTTTTCTCTCTGGATTGTTAGTATTAATTTATGGTCTTTAAACATTTGCCTGTCATACATTCTAAATTCATTGTTTCTTGGTTAATCTTTATTATGAAACTTTTCAAATCTTTTGGCGAGTTAGTAGTGTAGATGATGTTTTGGATTATGTTTGTTAGTGCCAGATTTTGCCTGGTAAAAGTTTTTGACTCTATTTTTCCCAATTTGAGAAACCTGAGAAGATTAAAACCTTGAATGCACTATGGGTTCAAAAGAACTGCTAACATTTCCTAATATTTGCATGATAGCTTTGAGCCTTTGATGACTATTGAAATTTGAGTTTGAATGTTGGTGATGGTGTTAAAGCTTATAAGATTTTGAACAAGATATGAAGTGATTCATGAGAAGGGCAAAGATGTTTGTGCATCTTTGCAAGTCTCTCAAATTTGATAGCATAAATACTTCATGTTCATTCAATTTGCGAGCATCAACGCACTAAACTTTTTTAATCATCATCATCCCAACTATTCTATGATTTTCCTTATTTTTTTTTCTTCATGCTTTAGAATTCAGAAATTTGATGTGAAATCTGATCTTTATGTCTGCACTTGAATAGAAATTTGAGTTGGTCTACTTCGCTTCTGCTAATGGAAACATCTGTGCATGCTTAGATTGGTGAGAGTACCTTGTCATCTTAAGAATGGGATGGACTTGGAAGCAACTTGAGTTGGTTAATTCAGATATTATCTAGCTCTTTCTCTAACACCATTCATAAACCTTCCTCTCCTTCTTCACTTTTGCAATGTCAGACGGTTCTTTTATTAAGTTTACTGTTGTAGATATCTTGGTCTAAGTTTCACTTCACTATAAGTTTGGTGACCTATAATCTTATTTGTTAAACTTTCACTAAATTGAATAGGCAATGCATTCGTTCTCCTTTACCTTCTTTCCACTATCCTACAGTAAGTCTGACTTCTCTATTTGTGGTTCCTGACATTTGTGCAAATTGAGCGACTGTGGATTTACATGTGCCATCTCTCTAGTAGCTATCTTTTGCAGGACTTCTGTTTGAACTGGTCACTATCCTTGTCCAAAAGAAATGGCAAAATGAAGTAACATAAGCCATGAATTTTAACCGATGGAGTTTATTTATGAGAAATAGATTTAGACATCTTTGCCCAAATTCAAAAGGATGATGATGTTTTTGAAGATAGTTATACTTGGACAGAGAATATTTTTGTTATGAAAATTCCCTAGACAAGTGCTCATTTTTAGGTCAATGTACTTTTCTTATTAAAAATTGAACAGATGAGAAGTGTGAAGGTGTTGGTTCATCTGAGGAGGATCAAGACAATAGTGGTGGAGAAACTGGACTACCCGAAATTGATCCACGTGCTGAAGATCGAGAATTGAAGAACCACCTTTTGAGGAAATATAGTGGGTACTTAAGTAGTCTCAAGCAAGAACTCTCCAAGAAAAAGAAGAAAGGGAAACTACCCAAAGAAGCTAGACAGAAATTGCTTAGTTGGTGGGAGTTACACTACAAATGGCCATACCCTTCAGTATGTATCTGTATATCCTCTTTTTAAGTTAAATTCTTGACTTTCTACTACCTGCTGTAAATTGGTAATTTCCACTTGATTTTTTAGTTTTTATATTTTGGCATGCTAAAAATCAAGAGTGCTAATTAATCCCACAGGAGACAGAGAAGTTGGCGTTGGCTGAATCAACTGGTTTGGACCAGAAACAAATTAATAATTGGTTTATAAATCAAAGGAAGCGTCACTGGAAACCTTCTGAAGACATGCAATTTATGGTGATGGATGGTCTGCATCCACAGAATGCTGCTCTTTATATGGATGGTCACTACATGGGTGATGGTCCTTTCCGTTTGGGGCCATGATGTGCAATACAGCATATTATAGATCACCTGCCTCTGCAGGAATTTGTATCTTTCAGTGTTTGTTTAGATACATTGCAGTCATAGTATATGAGATATACTAGGCTTCCGATGATTTTTTATTTTCATTTGATAGAAATCAGCAAACCCCCTATAACATAATATAGTATATTTGAATAACATTCTTATAATTTTGTTGTGATGATCATTGAGATTGGCTATTTTCGTCGGTGTCATTACATCAGATGCACTGATTCAGGATGCTTGCCCTGTTTCTTTTGTTAGAAGGTATGCTGTCGCGCTTCATAACTTTAATGCTGTCTGTTAAATGAGGGGTATTTAAGGTGCTAGTGCTGCAAGAGATCAGTTGTAATCGTGTAATCTTAAAGTTCTGTCTGTATGGGGGCATTACTAACCTGAATCATCCAAATGCTACATTATTCTTCTCTCATATATATATCAATATATATTACACGGAAAAACCGGTTGCAGTTTGCATTTTACTTCACTATTTTCAATATTGTACCCTAACAACATGCTTTCAACAAGCATAATCAGCGGCCTTCTCTTGTTTCTAGCTTCTCCAAAAATAGAAACCTACTACTATAATCGAAGCAGTGAAGGGTCATTTGAGACTTCCTTCAAGTATTTCCAATGGAACAGTGATGGAAGGGATTGACGAAGAATGAACCATTTCTGGACCCTGGTGCTCCATCTGAAGAGTTTTTCAGAGAAAGCAACATTAAACGTCTTAAACGATGACCCATTCCTGTACCAAGTATGAGGCCCGTTAAAACTGGGTTTCAGGTTTGATTAATTATCAATCAAATACCAATTTGAATCTTATTATTATTATTATTATTATTATTTGGTAATATGACGATGAGCATTTCTCAAATTTTGTTTGCGCCTGATTCCTTTCAGGACGATTTTAAAAGTACAATCTCTCACATTAACATAATATATTCAAGATTTTACTTTCAGAATGTTTCTTGTAATTACACTAGTTGGTACTTTTTTTTGCAAGTAGGGATTTATTTGAATTATTATTCAAAATTATTGCTTACTTTTGGGGTCTTTACAAAATTAAAAAACAATATCCCACACTACAAATCATCCTACATATCATGGTCATGTCAACCCATTAAGTGTGAGAGATTGTGGAATATTGATTTCTTTATAGAAATTTCGTCATTGCCTTTTATGTCTTTCAAAATTCTAGTGCAAAAAGTGTGAGAACATTCTATATCTTAAAATCGACCAAATTATTGAAGGAATTTCAAATGGTTTTAGATGTTTATCCACCGCAAAAATTTAAAGCCCCACGACCCGCATGTTACTTCAGTCTCCGCCTATAGCAAAAGTTTTTGCCTTTTTTTTTCCCTGAATGTCTCAAATTATTAAAAATATTTTAATTTTGAAAATTCAATACTTTTTTTTTTGATATTAAAAATTATTGAACGAAATATTTTAATAATATTTTGAATATTATTAAAATAATTTATATAAAGTACTCTAAAATAGTTAAAGTTCCTTATTTTTGTGCCAAGTGTAACATGGTCTGAAACCTTGAGATGGTGAAGTATGAAACATAGAAGATTTAAGATGGAGTCAGTACATTCTTAATGAAAACGAAACTTAAAAATGGAAGTCTGTAATCTAATATATTTTATTGAATAGATCAACAATATAATGATGGTATGTAAACACAGAATTTAGTCATTTGATGTTGAATAGTTAAATAAATAGTTATCATTTTAGCTAAAATGCCCTTTTAAAAATAAACTATCAAAAAGTTTATGAAATTACTTGAATATATATACATAGATTTTGCTCAACAAATCTATCAATGTTTAGATTTTTTTTTTTTTGAGAGCTTTAGCAAATTTACCGGCAATCAAATTAAAATTTATCAATTTTTAAAGATATTAGAGTTGATTTTAAAATTGAAAATATCGAATTCAAATCTCAATTATAATTTAAAAGACAAAAAGAGGTTTACCTTTAATTGGCTAATTATTAAACATTTTATGTGTGGAGACTTATATATAATTTGTGATATATTATCTGTTTTAATCCGAAAGTATTACGATTTTATATCACAAAAGATACTTCACTTGAATTTAAGCTTTTATTTATATATTACTAGTTGATGCCCCTTGCTTCACCGAGGAATTTCATTTATATTGATATTGATATTAATATAATCATATGTTATTAATTAAAAATTAAATATATAAAAAATAATTATTTATAAATTATATAATACAAATGCATTGGCTTGAAAATAAATATCAATTATTATTATTATTGAAATTTTATTTAAAATTTTCTATCATTTGAGTTAAATTAAAAAAAAAATTTACATAAAAATTTTCTAAGAAAAATCAATCATTTGTAATTTTAAGAATTTTATCATTTGAATAATTATCATTTACTTTTAAATTTATCATTTAGTCTCTCTTCCTTGTTTTCTCTTCATTCTCTCTAAAATATGATGAATTTCAGGTCAAAAACATCAAACATTTTCAAATCCTTATGATATTTTCCATATTTCGGCAAACATTTGTCGAAGATTTTCATTTTTAAATTCCTAACATTAGTTTAGGAATCATTAGTTTAGGAAATGGATTAATTAACTCTAGGTTGATGTTTCAACCTAGATATTTCTACAAACATTAGTTTAGGACTCAAATTAAATCAAATTATTTAATTAATATTTAACAATAATTTAAATTAAATCAAATTTAACGTTAATTGTTTATTTAAATAATATTTATTTTTATATGTTTTAATATTATTAATATTAGTTATTATAAATTACATAATAAATATGATCACATGATAATTATTTTTTCATAAAACTCTTTCCTTTTTAAATTTTTAATGTAAAAAAAAAAAAACTAAAAAGCATAAAAACAATAACAAAGTCAAATTCAACTATATTCATATAATTCTATACCTTAATTAACCCTCAAACCTCAAATCATTATTTATGGTAAGTGTTAATTGTTTAAAAATTAAAGCTCAAAATCCAAATGAAAGTTTTAGATTCAAAACGGATAAATTTAATATAATGGTATTGATGATATTGGTTCTATCTTTGTTACTATTAAAGTAACATATAAAATAAATATATGTAAAAAAAAGATAAAAAAAAATATTTCGAATGAATTCAAAATGTTTCTAAAAAATAATAAAAATAAACTATTTATTTATTTTTTCATTAGATTAGTTTACTTATAGTGGACCAACCACTTTTATTAAAAAATGGGCTAACCTTTTCCTGCCATCATATTTTTTTTAATGGCCAACACAATAGATTTTTTTAGTCTTCACTTTTTACTTTTATGAGTTTCAATGGTACTGTTTAACCCTTTAACTAAAAAATCCTAACCCTTCATTTCTTTTCTCAGCTTTCTCCCACCACCATCGCTTCTCCCATCTCTCTAAAATCAAAATCAAAATCATAACCATAATTATATCATATTCTAATCTTCTTTGGCGAATAACTTGCATGAAAACTCTATAATTAACCTTTTTTAAAAATTATAGAATAAAAAAACAAAAAAATAGTTTTAATAAATTTAAAAATAAAAAAATGAAAGTTTAGTTCGATGGTGTCCTCCAACCTTGGACATGGTCAAGATCAATACTGATGGTGCTTCAATTAGAAATTAATTTAGGTGTGTTTTGGTGCTAGTGGTTTGATAAGGTCTTAATTACATGGGTGATTTTGGAAGTATAAATATTCGAATATTGCAAATGTGTAACAGGCTGCTCTATTCGATATATTTGCTGCATGCTTGGAGAAGATGTGTAATTTGAAATTAACCTCATAATTAATTGAAGGTAAATGGTAGCCAAGGCCTAAAGGTTATGGCACTTCAAAAGGGTTTGATCATCCCAATCTCAGCAGGCTATAGGTAATAAATTGAAAAAAATATAGGTTAATAATGTCATTTTGTTATAAAGTATAGCTGTCAATTTCTAAGACTTATAAGGATACTTTTTATATATAATTTATAGATAATAAATTTTCAGAATCTCCCGACGTGCAATTGAGGTGTTTCACAATATATAAGATTGATAGTATCGTGTCACCTTAATCAGCTTAAAGAGCCTTCAATGTCTCCCAACTTGACCGCCTAAAACATGCCAACCCATGAAAAATATTTCTAAGCAAAGAAACATGATTAAACATGCGTAAGCATTCATGTATAGCATTTTGTCTCTGGTCTTCATTTTAGTTAATTAATATATTGAAAAGTTAGAGATCATGTATGCAACCATGAAAGACTCCAAAATCCCAACTTGATCAACTTGTCGGGTACGAAAACTCCAAAAAAAATTAATCTTCTTATAATCATTATGATAATGATGATAATTTACCACCATATCGATTTGAATATCAAAATTCATTATCATGTCCAACAGGAATATCCTATTAACAGCGTCAAGATTAATTAACGAAGATAAGCTTAAAACCCCGATTAAGGGAAAAAAAAAAAGACAATGCTACATACATATGATTAATTATCGAACATGCCAACTAAGCAAATTAATGAGTATTTTGGCACTAACTATTTGAAGAAAAACGAAGAATTAAGCCAAAGTCAAATTTTATTTATAATCAATTATCACACACATGATTGTCGACACACTAATTGTCTTCAATGTATCTTAGTTTAAACGTTGCTTTCCATCACTCTCATTTTTCTTATTTGTACATCATTTAATTTTAAAACTTTTTTAAGGTTCTCTTATCTTCTAATGTGTAGCACTTCTTTTTGATTTTCGTTATCATACACGTATGAAATGTATATGCGTGCGCGTGCATCACTACTTCATCGTGAAATTAAGTGATTAATGAATAATTCATATATATATATAGAAAAGTTTTGGTTTATCACTGGTTCACAAAGATTTGAAAGTCATTTTCAAGTCAGGCAGTCCTGCCAGTAAGATGAAAGGACTCAAGAACCTTATTGGACTGAAAACGACAATGAAAGGAAGGATTAATTAGCATAATGAGCTGGATGAAAGTCTTCTTGAAATTAATTATTTTTTAAACTCATGTCTATATACAAAACTCCTTTTTCTTTTTCTTTGTGTCTGAGGTAATCCAATGGTAATCACATTTATTAAAAAAAAAGATTTCAAATCAGAATTCTCTTTCTCTTAATCTAAACCACTAAAAAATGGTTATTTTATGAGCAAAAGCGGTCGTCCTTGCATTCTTCTGTGTTTCTCTTTCTTGGTCATTAAGCATATATTGAGTTTGCTTTTCCACCAATACATCAATTTCTTCCTGACCAAATTCTATAGTAAAGTTAATCTTCAGCCACCGTGGGGGAAAGCTGAAATAAGACATGATATTGCTTGTGCCAACTCTGGAATTGTAAGCTGGATTAATTGCTGATTTCAACAGATAATATATATGGCAAAACAATCCAGAAGAAAAAAGAACAGAAAAAAAAGGAGAGATCATATAAAATTTGAGAAAAAGTTTATATTTGATGCATTATTAACATATACACTTTATGACATAAATTACAGTATCATTAATCTATTGAAAAGGAAATAATTCTCCATTTCTCTAGCTATGCGTCTTACGATATAGCCTAGCTTCACTAAATGAATCAAAATCAGTAAGGATAGTAAAAACAGATGAGAAGAACAAAACCTTCTCAGATTTGCTAGGTATATACATATTTTAATTTATACAAGAAATATATAGATATATGTCCAGTAAGGTTTTATTAATCCTTACAGATACATGTTTGACACATAAGCCTTGAACGAGTTGCCTAGCTAGTAGGCGGCAGATGGGTGAGTGAGGGGATTGAAGTAAGATTTCTGTCCCATTGTAAAAGGGCCGGTGGAAGGGCCTTCACCCCCATTGCCAACCCTCTCACAGGAAGGGCACATGGTGAGGGTGGCTGCAGGTAGCTTCATATAGTAAGATGCTGTTAGTTTCAGTGATTTAAGCTCTTGCAGTTCCTTCTGCAGCCTCTTGTTCTCTTCTGTTAGTGTTTCACAACATTTCTTCAGTGACTCACAGTCAACTTCAGTCTGTTTCAGCTTTGTCCTGCATGAAAAGAAGGAAAAGGAGGAAAAAAACTCATTCATGAAAAGATCAAAACTGAGAAAGACTCATTCATGAAAAGATCAAAACTAACTGCCAAGCTATCTATATATAAGGTCAGTAAAGAAACCTGGCTCTCCTATTTTGGAACCATACTTCCACTTGCCTTGGCCTTAGATTCAGCTGTTCTGCTAAAGCTTGCTTCTGTTTCTGTTAACATAAGAAAGAAGTACTAATACCAAATAAGAGAATAGAACTCACACACACACACACACACACACACACACACACACACACATATATATATATAGAGAGAGAGAGATTAAGTATATAAAATTAATCGAATTAAGATAAAGAAAGATGGTGTACAGGATTAAGAGTGCTGTGTTCTTTGAAGTTGTCTTCTAAAATGGCAGATTGATCTTTGCTAAGCCTAAGTTTCTTTCTGGGGCTCCCTTCTTCATCTTCATCACTGACCCTTGAAGAAACTCTCTCCAATTCTACCTCTTCACCACCAAAATCTCTCTCCTTCTTAACACTAGAGTTAGAAAAAGAAGATATTGCACTAAGCGAAGAGGCTTGTTGGTGCAAATCAATCGACTCGCCGTGTACTTTACTAGCATCAATCTTTGTAGCAGATTGGTATATATCATCTGATGGACCTAAAGTAAGAGATGGGAAAACGTGATCATTTTTCAGGAACAATTTCTTCTTCTTCCGTTGATGATCGGACTGCGAAAATTTTTCCTGCTTAACAAGGCAGCCTAGACCTAGATCAAGAACAAGGCCAGTTTTACAAATATCATCAAATCCCATTGTGATTAAAACTAAATGTTGCTCAAGGCTGCTAACTAGCACAGAATCTTGACGCTAAGAAGAAGAAGAAAAAAAAGGGTTTTCTTAGAGAGAAATGGAGGAGGTGAAGGAGTGTTGATTAGGGGACTTATTGAGGGAAGAAGGGACGTGGGACGAATTATTAATCGAAGGAAATGAGTAGACTAACGAATCGCATCTCTCTTTGTCCCCATAGATTGACCATTCACAACAAAACTCTCTTTCTCTCTGTTCCTCCAAGAGCTAAGAATACGGTGTATAAAGTGCATAGAATGGATTGCATACGTGGAATCGCATGGAAAGTGGGGATGCATACAAGAGCACATTAAAGAGATCAGAATAATTCGACTCTTTTTTACCATTTTTTCTTTTTGGACTTTTCTTCTGATTTTCACTTTGAATCCAACCCTTTACACACTTTGATTATAACGCAAATTTCTTTTAAAAAACATTGAGTGGTCAAGTATACACAATTATAATTTTGGGTATTATAAATCAACATAGGGGTGGCGATAAATTAAAGGGAAGGGTCTGATAGGTAAACAATTATTGTCAATTACAGGCAAGGATGTTGATTTTAGTGAGGTAAATCAGAGGAGATAACATTTCATAATAAAATCAGACAGAGACCCATCATCAGCGATGTGTTTGTATGCATACCTAGTTGCAGACCACCCAAATGTCCCCCCACTATTACATGCCTTACTTCTCTAACAAGATATAGGCTCTTGTAAACTTGCCCAAAAATCCAAATATTCTTTCAGGACATCACCTGAACTTGATTCCTACCTCAGGACATAAGCAGGCAACTACAGCAGACAACTTGGGGTTATCAGATTTCTGATATGTCACAGTACCCTGAGAAAATTATTTAATCGTTAACCCTTTATTAAGGGTGTCAATGGTAACATGGGGCCTCACTACATCAAATCATTTTACATTTGGTATGGATGGACATATTGAAGATTCCATTTTATAAAATTTCAAAGATGATATAATTAATAGTACCCGAATACAATTCCTTAGGACAAACTTGCCAATGAAAAGTTGATGTTGAGTCTCAGAATTAATTCATTCATGTATTTTATATTTGTTCAATTTAATTTTTTTTATTTTCAATCTTAAAACTATTTATTTTGGTAACTAAAATTTGTGGTTTACAAATATTGTATCGTTTTAGATTTGAGATGTGAAATTTTCTTTCTGACGAGCTTTTTCATGTGAAACGAAGAAACAAGGAGGATTCCGAGAGATAGAAGACGCCAGGATTGTAATCAAGGAAATATATTACATCTTAACTCTAATACCTTGAATCTTTTCATCCAGTGGTTAGGTATAAAAAAGAGGTTTGGCACTAAAGGTTATAGGTTTTTCCCCCAAACCCATTAATATATATGAAGATGGATAAAACTTATACGAAGTTATACAAGTGGAGTTTGTAAAATTTTTTATTAAAATTAAGTAAATAAAATTTTTAATAAAAAATTTGAATTAATAGATTAATAGAGTTCAAAGTAAGAATAATAATATGTGAAAAATATTATTAAAAATATTGTTTATAATACAAATTTGATCAATATTAATTTAACGGTATAAATTTTATCAATATTTTTATTAAAATTATTTTTTAATAAATATATCAAAGTTTATTAAATTTTTTTTATATTTTGCATATTTGATTTATGTGATGAAATCTTTTAATTTATCGATTTTAATTTTCGATTTTAATTTTAATTTATTAATTTTTAATAAAAAATTTCACGAACTCCACTTATGAAATTTTATATAAATTTTTTTTTCATACGAAGAGTTTCAGAATTGTCATAAAAGAAATTTGAAGAAACCTTATAATAATGGAATTTGGGGATACAACTATCATTATCATTTGATCTTATCTAAAATGTGCCAAAATTAAAGTGTTTAAGATTTCCTTTAACGGTATCTATTTTTCTTAAAACATATAAGACGGATTCGAATACTTTTTTTTTTAATTAAAAAAAGAAAAATAAACTCATGAAATTTTAAAAGCATTTTTTTCTTGTCATAAACAAACACTAATGCCAATTAAGCATTAGCTCAACGGCCAACGCTCTACTGGCATCATATTTACTACACGTGGAAGGATATCAGGGTTTGAGGTATAATGTGCCCCATGCAAATAAGCCGGGTAAATAGATGGAATAAAAGAGTTCAAACATTGATTATAATAAAAAAAGGGGTAAATTACATAATTAATTACTTAATTATAATTATATTTTTAAAATGATAATTAAACTATTAAAATTTTTAATTTAATTACTAAAGTTTGAGTTAATTTTTTTTTACCCATAATTGTTAGTTTTTAGCAATGCATCGAAATGACAACATCATGTCAATTATTAAATGCCATGTTAATAAAATTTATTTTTTCAAAATTTATAATGCCACATTAGCGATATTATATGACATATCGAGTAATGTGGCAAAGCCTAATGATACCTAATAGCTTACATGGTATTATCACATCAACGGAATGATTTTGTTTTTAGATTAAAAAATTAATAGTTAAATGATCATTTAAAAAATATAATCATAATTGAGTGACAATTATAAAGATCTGTATTTAATTTGTGAGATATATTATTATCTTTAATTTAAAAATTTTATGATTTTATCTCATAAAAAATATTTCACAAGTATATATTTAAATTTTTATTTATATATGATAATAAATTCTCAAAATATTTCAATATGTGATTGGAATGTTATAAACTTATTCGTTAAAACTTGACATCCCAATCATATATAACTTAAAAGCACATACAAAATCATGATCACATAAGACGTTATTAAGATCTTAAAAGTGACTTTTATCGTATTACACTTAATTTTTTTGAGATTTCAAAGGTGACTTATATGATGTAGTACTTAATTATCATTTAATTAATAACTTTTTTGATATCATTTGTAAAAATTCGTATATAACTTATGAAATATTATTTGTTTTAATATAAAATTTTCATAATTTTATCTCATAAATTTAATAATAAAAACTTAATTTTATCTCATAAATTTAATAATAAAACCTTAAATATTTTTACGTGTGATTGGGGTGCACAAATAATGATATTTTCAAAAAAGAATGGATACTAATATATAGTTAATGGGGAAAGGATATAACGATAATGGTACGGTTAATCCACCGACGAATCTATAAATTCAATGCATCCTTTTGTGGGTCATTAGTAGAAAATTTTCGTTGATGAGACATTAAACCGTCGAATATATTATTGAGTGAATATGGAGAGTTAACGCTTTTCTTCATTAATAATAGTAGAAGAGACATGGACGTCAAAAGTATTTATATTTTTTTTTCCGATCATTAGGTCATGAAAAAACGTTTTAGCAGGCGTTAGATATAGAATTATCGAAGCCTTAATAGCCAAGTTTCTGTCTATAGTACTGGTATATAGATAGACATTGACTTTCAAACAGTGGGGCAATAAAATGCATGATTAATTAAGAATAATTAATCTTCGTTCACAATAAATTAATATTTTTAATCAAATATTAATCAAAAGCAGAAAAAAAAAAAAGAAAAAAAGATAGCTTAAAAACGAAGGATGCTTACAGTATAGCACTAGCTACTTGTGCTCGGTTCACACAAGACAAAAGAATTTCCTAAGAGGGAATCCACGTGTCGACAGGATAGGGACGACACATAGGATTTGGCGGCAAAGGGATCGAGAGGTAGACCCCACAAATGATTTGGCATGATGGAGCATTCGATTCTAAAAGGATATGATGATTGTGGGAGCAAAAAGTAGGCAATGATGGAGGGGGAGAGGGTGGTGCCTTGGTGGAGATTAGGTTTCAGAGGTGTTCCGGACTGTTTAAGGCTATTAACCGACCAGTGGTAGTGAGGAATTGTGCTCTTTGTTTGGCTTTTCTACGAACCTCTTTTCCTCGCCATACCAACAGTCCATGTCAAGGAAGCCATCACTTTTGTCTGCATTTCTACTACAACTTGTTTTTTATTGATTGTAATCTACGTTATCACTAGCTTCACTTTAAGCATTATTTTTGGTATCTAAACTTTTTCGCTTATATTTAAAGATATTAAGATGGATCATTGATGCATGACGCATGCATGAAACAGTTATATATATATTATCAATGTTTAAAAAAATGAATGAGACGATATTAAAGATGAAAAATGTAGAAAACTTGCATGTTTTATATTTGTGTTAGTGTGTAAAATGATTAATCATTAATGTTAATTATTTGATACAATCTTAAACATTCATCATGCTCATCCATTAATTAGTATTAATAAGGTCATGTTCGGTGTCCGATGCTATGAAAATTCATTCTCTTCTAAAACTATAGGGGTTAAACGATCCTGCCACTATTGGCCGGATCTGATTAGAGACTAAACGGCACTGACATCGTGAGAAGAATGAATCTCATCATCGAACGAGACCGAAGCAGTGACATGATGTTACGTTAACATCATTACACAGGAACTTAATTTTATAATTGAATTGAGCTTATATTGAATGGTAAACCGATGGTTTAATTTGGTGTTAAGCTTTTGAAAAGTAGTGTAATTAAGGTAAGCAAGAACTTTAAAGGTTAGCAGTACATTTCTGTTTTATGCGAAAAGTGGCATGTTATGTTGTTTCTAAGAGTTTGATTGAGAGGTATTTATGTGGAACAAGTTTGGTAATGGGACAAGCTAGTCAAGGCAACATAACCACAATCCTTATGGACTTCCATTAGATAAGAGCATGATGAATGTACCACCGACTTTCCCAAAGCAAATGGTCGGCCTACCCCACTTGGGTTGTCCTGGATCTCTTCTCTTTCTCTCTTTCCCTTTCTATTTTTTGACACTTGATTTTCATTTAGAACCATCATGCTTGCGTTGTGCTTTAAATGGGAGGTGACGACCTACGAGAAATATTTAAATGAAGTTTTTAAGATGAATTTTTGAAATTTTTTGTTAGAAATGATTAAATAAAAATTAAAATTAAAAATCAAATTGATAAATTAAAAGATTTCGTTATATAAATTAGGTACATAAAATTTAAAAAATTTTAATATATATTTAGATAGATATTTTTAATAAAAATATTGATAGTATTTTTATCGTTAAATAATTATCAATTAAATTTAAATTATAAACAATATTTTAAATAATTTTTTTACATATTATTAATTTTCATATTAAATTTTATTAAATTTTCAATTTGAAAATTTTATTCAATTATTTAAAAAATTTCACAAACTTTACTTAAAAATCTTTATGTAAATTTTGTACTATACCTAATGAGCTTCTTAAGGAAATGACAATTTTTGGATACTTATTGGAGCTATATTTGAACTATCGTTTTTATTGTTATTGAGTCAAAGAAATTATAAAAAAAAAAAAATTGAATCACGCAAGATACGCAATTAGATTCAAGGAAGTAAAATTATGGGATGATGGCGGTCCGAATACAATTGGAGAAAGAACATTCTACTCCATATGGGCTGTTTGAAGCTACGAGCTCTCCAGAACATTAGAATGTCGACGACACTCAACATGCTTTGTGCCTATGGGCTATGGCTACTCTTAAATGGAGGGCTGAAAACTAAAGACTAGGCCTAAGTTTACTAAAGGCTTGATATGGATCCAATTGTTGATGGGCTAGTCCCAAGGCATTTCTCGGGTCGCGAGCCATATTTGACCACATACAGAAATATAACTATCCTCAAAATTGTAGTCATGGTCATCGATTGCATTGGACGGACATTTCTATAACAAGAGAAAGAATAAAAACTCGTCGCCTTTTGCTCGATTCAGTCCCTTTTACAACAGGCCAACAAAAAAAAAAATAAGTGTTTCTTTGGGGTTTGTGGAAATCTTTATGAAAATAAATAAGCTTGTTTTGTTTTTTTTTTCCTGAAAGTGTACCCATAATAATGAACTTTTAGTTCAACTTAATCTGTTTAATCACCACTGGTCAAGAGAATGAAGATAATAAGGTATGTGCCATAACTTAATTCATGATCATGATGGTTTTTTAATCAAAACACCCAAAGATTTGTGTGATTACAGTTGAAGTTCATTATCATTCTTAAAAAAAAAAAAATACTTGAGCAAATTTAATCTTTGACCCAAGAAGGGGCTCAATGGCGAACTGGGTTCTAAACTTTTGCATGACACCACTAAAATTGTAAGAAAATGAAAGACACAAGCTTTTTACAGCAAACAATATGATATTTTTCTTTTTATTTCTTCAATATATTGAACTTTTACTGACAAAGAGAAAAGAAAACTACACGCATTAAACAATGAGAAAAACTTTCGTGTCGAGTCTTCAAGTATCCCTAGTGGATGGAGAATATTTCAGGTGACGAACAAAATCATTGATATTGGGAATCTCACTGAATAATTGTAAGATCAAAACTCCAAAAATCCTGGCATAATTCCAAGGCAACGGAAAAAAGAACCGAGAAACAGAGATGCACCTTGTTCACCTGAGCTTTAGCAACGCTCCCATTGTCCAATTCTCCTCTTCTCTCAAGGTACCCACTTCTTCTTTTCTGTAACGATAAGAACAGCAAACCCAATTCAACTGACCCTTTTGATTAAACGAACAGCTTGATTCTTTCCAGGTCCACCATCAGCTTCGATTGGCTGCTAAATCTTCAAATGGCTCCTTGTCCTCCTCTTCTTCATTCCGCAGATCTACTCCATCGGCATTGGGATGCTCATAGGTAAAAAATAAGTCTTGGTCATTTCAATGATGCTGTTTGATTTTTGGTGTTTTTTTTTTCCTATTTATTGCATGTTGTAGTAAAACTCATCGATAAAGTATTTATTTAAAACAAAATGAGGGTATTATTGGTAATTTATGATTGATAAGATCAAAAGCAAGTTATGAAATATATATCGAAAATTTTGCTTGATTGTGTTTGTTTCTTAAACTCTTCAATTTGAAAACTTTCAGTCGTCAGAGAATTAATCAGATGAAAGAATTGAGTTGCTTTATAATGCTAGCTTGAGGCATTGAAGCATACTTGAAAATTGTTCAATTAGTTTGTTGCCTTATGGACTGCTTCATTGATGAAAACTCATAATACTTGTTTTGGCCCCAACTTTTAGTACCGTCTAATCTTTTAACTACTTCCAAGTTATTCATATTGGTTGTTGTGTTTACGATATGGTAATTTTTCACTGAAATGATTTTTTGATGAATTTTCTTTAAAAAAATTAGTGAAACATCTGAATCAGCTGATAGAAGATGGGATAGGCTTGGATTCAATCCTGTGCAAACGGACTATATGTATGTTATGAAAAGTTCTGAAGATGGGAGCTTTTCAGATGGTGGCTTAAGACATTATGGGAACATAGAAATGATTCCATCAGCTGCCGTCTTGAACTATGGGCAGGTTTGCTACTTGAAACTTAATGGTTCAAATACTTAGTTTCTCTTCCGTGGATTTTATGTTGTAAGCCATCTTGGATAGTTGTGGGGTTTGAAAAGATTTCCTGCTCTTTCATTGTAACTGAAAGTGGAACACATAGCTGCTCTAGGTTTTTCTTATACTTTTCCCATTTTACTTGTTTTTCTGTTAATTGAGAACTTTCAAATTTATTTTTACATTTATGTTTCGGGTGATTCATCAAAGGTGTTTTGGGATGAAAATATTATGATTCATAAGAACATCATTTCATCAACCATGAATTTTCTGTTTTGCCGCCTTCTAGTTTTATTCTTCACTGGTGCACTCATGGTGTACAAATGAAATCATCATTACATGCCAAGGCCCTGTCTGACCCATGTCTCTTTCTTCTTTCTTTTGTCTTATGGTCACTCATGTTTGGGGTGAATTTGGAGGGTATTGAGGAAAAAGTGTGTTTTGTTCTTGCTATACTCAAAACATCTACCTGAGTGGAATCTATTTCTATTTTATACAAGAAGCAATTCAATCCAAGATCATTTATGTTAAGGCACTGCTGCTCTCTCATTATTCTGTTAATGATTATTTTTTCTTCTAGGGGATTATTGAGGGCCTGAAAGCATACAAGAAACAAAATGGATCGATTATACTTTTTCGTCCTCAGGAAAATGGATTGCGGATGAGATTAGGTGCAGAACGAATGTGCATGCCTGCCCCAACTATTGAGCAGTTTGTGGATGCTGTAAAAAGTACTGTATTAGCGAATAAGCACTGGGTAATTGGACACTATGTTGGTTCTTTAGAAAAAGAATATGCTTGCTGTTTGCATTTTATCACTTTCGCCACAGGCTGAATGCCATACTGCAGGTCCTTTCCTCCAGATAAAGGCTTTTTACACATTCGACCTCTACTTTTGGGGAATGGACCTGTTCTTAGTCTCACACCAGCTCCTGAATTCACCTTTTTGATCTATGTTACTCCAGTTGGAAATTATTTTGAGGTATGTTGTTGCTTGATTTTCTATTTTGAATTCATGAAATCAAATTCAAGTAGCTTGTTAGGATGAAAGGTCCTGTCTCTGAGCAGCTCCTTCCTTGCATAATTTGTCTAGCACTTCTAAAAGTTTCTGCTTCCAATTTGATCTTTTGTTTTTCTCAAATCCTTAATCATCTTGTTTTCCTTCTAAATGAATATTGAGTAGCTGGAACCCATTTTTCCTACCATTAACCTTACGTGATTATGATTTATTGTGATGATAGGGTGGTTTGAAACCAATTACTGTGGTGGTTGAAAATGCAACGCATCGGGCAACTCCTGGAGGAGTTGGAAGCGTAAAAGCTATAGGAAACTATGCTGGGGTAATTCAGTTCAGATTTGGCACTTGGTTGATCAATTAGAATGCACTTTTTTTTTCCTTTTTAATGTCATGCACCATGGCTTTTTTTGCATTTTTCTATTATGCAGCTTATCAAGGCATTTTTTTTTATAAGTTGATGAGGCTATAGTGATTCTTCTCTTTTCTCTAGTGCATTCTATCATAGCATTTCTAAAACCATAGACCATGTTTTAGCCACACATTCTTGTCCCAAAAATTTTAATATTCTTTATTATTGCCAACAGGCTTTATATGCAAGTTATTGAAACTCTACAATAAGGCAAATATTTAAGTTAAAAACTTTAATGTAAAATATAGTAATTAAAATATTTTTGGAAGTTCCAAATCTATGATAATTCAGGATGCATTTTCATTTTAAATTTTCTTTGAGGAAGGATTGCTCGTGTGCAAAATTTATTGAAAGGTTAATTCCAAACTATTGCTTTTTCCTCCATCCTCTTTATATTTCATTTCTACATCGTGCCTTTCTCTGGTAATTTAATCTTCTTTTAGGAACATTGGTGCTATAATTTTTTTCCACAGATTATGAAGACACAGGCTAAAGCTAAAGCAAATGGTTTGTCTGATGTTTTATATCTTGACTCTATTCACGACAGATATCTTGAAGAGGTTTTTACTGCTAACATTTTTGTTGTAAAGGTATGACAGAGTTTTGAATCTGATAACCAATTTCTCAGGCATATCATAGATTTAGACCATGAAATATTCTTGCGATCTTTTGACTAAAAAGTGTAGAAATTATATATCAATTCTGTTTAGTTGCACATGAAAGGCTTAAGAGATGTTGTAAGTGTGGAAGTGTCAATTTTTTTTAGTTTTGGAAATTATGCATTTGCCTTTTCACTAAGTTGAACTGGTCCGAGAATTGCCAGACAAATAGTTCCCATTTTGTAACATAGAAAATAATCTCTAGTCTTCATTTCTGTCAGGTTTTATATGACTGTTATGATGTGTTTATATATTTTTAAAGTGTGTGTTTCTTAACATTATTTTGATGTCAACCATCGGCCATGTTGCATAAGATGTATCATATTTTAAAGAGTAATTTATTAGTATCTGTTTTTAACTTGTCCACCAGCTGGTTTTGTTAGAAAAACCAGTGACGTGCAAGTTGTTTTTGCAGATGGATTCTTACGCATCTCCTAGCATCTCCCATATTATGCTCAACATCAAGCAATTTGATGTTCTCCTAATATATGTAAAAAAAGATTGTTTCTCCTAATCTCTATTGCATTCGATTGATTTTATTATGTTTTAATCTGTATAAATTGCAGGATAATACAATCTCCACTCCAGTACTAGGAGGAACAGTTCTTCCTGGGATTACAAGAAAAAGTATTATTGAAATTGCTTGCGGCCAAGGTTACAAGGTACTGGTGGCAGTGTGTCTAATCTAATTGTTACCAGACATGTTTGGTATCCTTTTTATTGCTATGATAAGAATTTTGTTCAATAATTTGTCTTTTATCATTTTTGTTCTCTTTCAAAAGTGCCTTTTTAATTTGAATGAAATCAATAATTTGCTCATTCTCTTATATTCTAAATCGGTCATGCATATAGATACCGTGGACATACTTTTGCTTATCTGCGCCATTATGTCAATTGTGTAAATCTGATGCAGGCCCTTTGCTTTTATAATCAGGTTGAGGAGTGACTCGTGTCAGTTGAGGAATTGTTTGATGCTGATGAAGTCTTTTGCTGTGGAAATGCAGTTTGTGTATTGCCTATTGGCAGCATTACTTTCATGGGAAAAAGGTGCATTTCTTATTTTGATCCCCTTAAGTTAACTTTTTGTGTATTTTCTTGAGAAAGTAAATCAAGAGTTAGGAATTAAAGTATTTGCATCAAGGATGATAGCCAAATCAACCTTTCTGCAACTTGGTGGCAAGGGTCTCTCTTTTGAAGTTTAATGAACTGTGGAAAGTTAAATCTAGAGAAACATCAAGGAGTCTTAGGCATCCTTACAATAAAACATATTAGGTAGTTACAATAAAACATACTAGGTAGTGGTGATTTCATAACTCAAATAATCTTCATAATCGGATCTTTTTATCGAAAGGCATTCGAATAACCTGTTGCAGGGTCTTTTATCTACTTGCAACATGTTCTTTACTCCTTACTGAGTCTGATTTTGCTCTTTTTTTTTTTTTTTTCTGTTGGCGTTGTTGCAGGGTGGATTATGGAGAGAGTGGATTTGTGGTATCTCAGCAGCTCTACTCAGCACCTAGAAATATACAGTTGGGTCTTGCAGAAGATAAAATGTGTTGGACAACAGTGTTAAACTAGTTAAAGAAGCTAAGAAATTCTTTCCTTGAGAACTAGACATTGTTGAATAAACACATGGTGGTCGTTCTAAAACAACCCTTTTGTTTTGTTCTCTCGTGTAGTTGCAGCTATTGGTTTAATTGCCCACGGATCTCAAAACAATCTCTTTTTTCTTTTAAATTTACGTCTGGGTCTGTTTGCCAACAAATTGAGGCAAAGAGTATCGTAAAGATTTAAGTAAAAATGTTTGGGATAAGTTCTTAAGAATTTTTTTTATTAAAAATGATCGGATCATAATTAATTTTAAGTCAAAGGTTATGAATGGTAGGATTTAACAAGAAAATACCTACTCGATATCTAAAGATTTATTAAAATTATTGTTTTATATTCAAGATGTAATCAATGTTTATCCAATAATGAAAAAAAGTCTTGGAATTAAAATATTTTAAAATTTTATCTATGTACAAGAATTATTAATTTATAGATTTAGATATTTTATTTTTTGGCCCAAAAAAATTTAGATTTTAATTTTTATTTAATATAAAAGCTTAAGAATTTGATATGAAAAATTTCCTAAATCTTATCCATGAAACTATGATTTTAAAATAAAGTAGTAGTATCTACTTTCAAGATGAAAATCATTATGACAGTAGGAAATAATTATAAAATTAAAAGCAGTAATGGGCTGTCACAGTCGTGGGTTGGCTGCAAACTTCAAAACTTATCATTTTGTGGATTTATAGTTTGATTTTGTTTTAGCATATATGATATTGGATAACACAATGAAGAGTAATTTTTATTTTTAAAAATAAAAATATTTTTAACACATTAGTTAATAATTTTTTTTAAAAAATACGTTTTTAGAACTAAAAATATAAATAAATCCAATATAAACAAAATATTATTTGTGATTGTTTGATAAATGAATATAAAAAAACAAAAATTTAGTTTGTTGATTAAATGAATATAAACGAACAGAAATCAAGTATATTTACGAATTATTTATCAAATATTTTGTAACAAGTAAAATATAAACGAATTTTACTAAATTTGCATTATACTGATATATCTATTTAATTAATTAATTTTGAAATATTAATCATAATAATTTGTTAAGTTAAATAAACAAAAATTGAATCTGTTAAAAAATTATTCCTTAAACGTTTTATTCATTTAGGCATTATATTACAAATTACTGGCGTTAATTTCTTCAAACGGTTTCCATTCTCATATATAACCATAGTCATTCTCATAAAATCATTAACCTTAATTTCCAATCATTGGAAGAGAATGTTATTTCAACTCATACAAGTGGGATAATTCTTCTGGCCATTACTCGTAAAAGTATCATTGACATTGCGGGTGGTCTTACTGAATAAGTTTTTGCTTCCCACAAGCTATCCAACTCTCTTCCTCAACTTTTTTTATAAACATAATTTAATTAAGACTTTTACAAAACCTATCGCTCTTCTGAATATGTGCTGAAAATAAAAGAAAAAAGAATTTCTTAAACTGAGTCAGGTTGAGGAAAGAGCTGTATCAGTGGATGAATTGGTAGATGCTGACCAAGTTTTCTGCATAGGAACTGATATGGGAGTTGCTTCTGTGGACTCAACTCTTGTCGGCATTCAAACAGGCTTGATTGAGGATACGAAGGACTGGATTACCAAGATTCCCTAATTCTTTATCATACAAGTAACGCATTGCTTACGAAATAATTTCTTATTGATTTATTTTATTTTAATGTACAACCAATGAACGATAATCCAATAATTTTAGGTCGCATCATGTAAGATTTGATTCTAATTTAATTTTTTGTTCACCTAATTCTAATAGTTGATGTGGACACTTAGTTTATCCGAAACAAATAATAATAATAATAATAATAATAAAATTAAAAATAATAATAAAAAAAAGAAAAGTAAAAATTTGTTTCAATTTGACAACCAGAAAAAAAAAAATTTTTCCCCCCCGAAGCTAGTTTTATTAAAACTGCACTTTTCCTACACACAAGGGGGACAAAAAAAAGAAAAAACACAAACAGAGTTTAGGAAGATGGCCAGAAAGAAAAAAACAGAAAGAGAAATCTATGGAGAAAAATCAGAGGGAAAGAGAACACTGTTAGAAAAAATACAGAGCGATTTCTTTTTTTTTTTTTATTGGATCATAGCTATTAAAAAAAATGCACAGGCATCAAAAAAAAAATCACATCCTCAAAAGATGATACAAGCAAACAAAAAAAAAACACGATGGTCCTCTCGTCAAAGAGAAACCACCAGCAAAAATATATTGTTTGTTAAAAAAAAAAAAAAGAAACTGGAATTTAGAAGGCTTAGGATTTTTTTTTCTTTAAGAATTCAGTGTGAAAAAGGTGTTTAAAAGGTCAAGGAGAGTGATTTAGAAATTTTTGAAAATTTTTAAAAGTTTTTTGGGTTGTCGGAATGTGGAAAACGATGAATTTTTTTGTAATCATTGTATTTTTGGACAACGAAAGCTAGGTAAACGGTCGGAACCTAAAATATGCTTAAATTTTTAGGTATCGATTGAAGTTTTTGACGATAACATGACAATCGACCAGAAATTGAGCTTGTATGACGTCCGTCGAAAGAAACAGTTTTTGGTAGAGAGAAGAGAAAGGAAAATGATAAATTTTTTTTTTTTTTTTGTCTTTTATAACATCTTCAAAATGACCTCATTTTAGTGTTTGAATCCATGCCAACCCATTTGGTTAGTTTTTTTCTTTTATGTTTATTTTATGTTTTGATTTTGATTTTATTTATTTTATGTGGATTTTTATTTTTATTTTTTATGAGGATACTACTACTACTATTATTATTATTATTATTATTATTCATTTTTTAAAAATGAGTAAAAGTAAAATAAAATAAAAATAAAATGTAGATTGGGTGAAATAAATTTTTTTTTACAAAAATAATTATTTAAAGAAAATTAAAAATTTTTTTAAAGCAAAATATTGCTTAAATTTCACCAAAATGTTGGAATAATTTAAAAAAAATAATTTTTGCTAAAAAATAGTAAAATAAAAAATAAGAACTAATGAATTGTTTATGTTAATTTTTTAAATGTAATTTTTAGAGAAAATTGAAAATTTTTGATTTTTTTAAATTATTACAAGTAAAAATATTTTTTGGATTTCACCGTAAATTTTGTATAATTTTAAAATTATTTTTACTAAAATAAATATTTACTTAAGCAATATAAAAATAATAAATAACAAATCAAAGTGTTTCTTTAAACAAATCTCTTAATTACTAAAAAAATATTTTTTGAATTTCACCAAAAAGTTGGGATAATTCAAAACAAAAAAAAATAAATTATTCATTTAAATAATAAAAAAGATAAAATTAATAAACAATAAATAATAACAAATATTAAAATAATTGCAATCAAAATTAATTAAATATTTAATTAAATCTTTTAATTATCATTAATAAAAAATAATTTTATTTAGGATCTCGTTAAAAGTTGAGATCATCCTAAAACCTAAATTTTTTTTAAATTTTTAAAATTTCATAAAAAAATTGGAATAATCTTAAAATATGTTTAATAAATTTTGGATTTTACAAAAGATTTGAGATAATCCTAAAATCAATTTTAATAAATAAATAAAATATTCTATGATGAATTTCGAGAATTTTATGAATGTTCAATTTTTTTGAAATATTTTTTAAATAAATTTTTTTTATAAATTCCGTCAAAACGTTAAGAAATTTATAGAATACGAAATAATAATGATATTAGTTTCATAACAACAAATGTTTTTTAAAAATAATTTTAAGAAATTAAATTTAAATATAAAAATACCACATTATTAAAATTAAAAGATTACATATGTTTAGTTGATATCATTTTTCAAACGAGCGAACATGAAAGTGTTAATACTTTCTTTATTTGTAATGGTATTTTCGGATCCAATCTAATTTGGTAAATTTAAATTTTTTTAAAAAAATTTTAATTAATTTTAATATTTTTATTAAAAGATAATATTTTAATTAATCAATCACAACTTATAAAAAAATTGATGACAATTTTATAAATTTTTATCAAATCTAATAACCTGAGTTCTTAAACAAAAAATCTTTATGACAAATGAGGAAGTGAAAAGTATATAATTCAAAAAGTAGATTGAAATAATCGAGTGAATTTGGTTGTTCAATTGGGGTGAGAAGTTCAGATGGAACTAAAGCTCCAAAAGCTGATCTCTGACTCTGAAGGTAGATTTCAACCGGATGTGTATTTGATATTAATTTTGTTTTATGAGTTGTCTAATCAAATCTTTGAAAGTTAATTTATTATAATTAATAGTAATGGCTGCCCCTTGTTATCCTATGTAATCTAATCTAAGTGTTAGTTAAATCATAATAATATTATTAATCCCCGCAAACAATTTATTTTCACATCAAACTGTCCATAAATTTTAAATTCAACAGCTACCATCACATCCTCTTGTGGAGTTAAAATTGTAAACAAAGTGATTAATTTTATAGGAATGAGTTAAAAAAAAAAAATCACTCGTGAAAGGACTAAAATTTGAAAGTATAAACTGTAAGTTTTATATACTATTTATTTGCTTTATGTAGATTTATTGAAATTAGAAATTAGACTTGAACAGTCATCACTCAAATCTCAATAATTTTAATTTTTTTTAATCATCATGATGCAATTTTTTATATAAAAAAAATTAGGCTTTAGTGGGGGTGGTAATAACCTCTATCAGTGGCTGACAACCTTTGATGCTATGGTGTCTAAAAATTGGAAAATATGAAAAATTAAAGGGAATTTTGAATTGGATACCCCAAAATTGGAAAATATGAAAGTTTGAAGGAAAATTTTTAATTGAACACTCTCAAAATTTCCCAATGAGCACTCCAAAAATTAAAAAACAAAAAGAAAATTTGAAGAAAATATTTCATTGAACACCTTAAAATTTTTTTATAGACATCTTTTTTTTAAACAAAATTAGTAAATTCTGTCATTAAAATTGATAAATTTGTTCATAAATTTATATATATATATATATATATTATAAGTGAATATCTTTGAAAATTTTTTTCTAAATCTGCTGCTGACCCTGTTGTATAATTAATAAATCCATTGCATGAGATTGTACCAAATTAAGTAATCCAAATATATTGAATCAGAACATGATGTTCCAATAATTTATCAAATAAATTGCAATTAATTCATTGTTTAATACTCCTTGGTCCCAAAATAATTGTCCTTGGATAAAACTAACTCAAACAATTATTTAAAAAAAATTTTCAAAAACTTAAAATTAAAATATATGGTCTGCAAATTTTGTTTCAAAAAATATATATTTTAAAATTTTAATTCAATAAATTAATTTAAAAATAAATATCAAAGTCATGTTTGTTTGAAAAAAAATCAAACAAAGACCCATAAAATGGGATAAAGGGCGTGGTAATTTTTACATTTTCAATTAAGATGTGAATAAACTTTAAACCCTTGTTGGAAAAGTGAGTCTCTTATTCCAAATGGGTTGTCAAAATTTTGATAATATGATTGTATATATATAGTGTATTTTTTAATGCTATAATTTACTAATATGTAGTATCATATTCAGATTTGGATATGCATAGATTCATCCATATATAGACAGACTTGACGGTTTGCCTTAACAACTCAACAATTATTTCCTTTCTTAGTTTTCAGCTTCTTTGCATCCCTGAAAATTCTCTTTCAAATCTTAAATATTTCAGCTGTTTTCTAGTCTGACTCTGAATTTTCTTAAAGATCCTTTCTGGGTTTTCTTTGTTCTTTGTTCAAAGGCAAATATAAAAGCAAAAAACCATGGTTCAGAGAAGTTCTTGCATACGCAATCTGGTTCAATCCTTATGGGCTGCTTCTTTTCCATCCAAGGTAAGGTATCCCTTTTTCATATATCTTTAATGTTTCTGATTGGTCGGATTCTTTAATAATATGCAGTTGATCTTTATCATTGTTACTGCTGTTGTTTGCGTGAAAAGTTGTCTCTTTCATTCTTCCTTTAAGAGTATCTGGCATCATTCTTCTATGTTCGTCGGTGGATTATTCCATGATTCTAATCTTCTGCCACTCATCATTCAACTCTGTAATAACTTATGTCTGATCTGTATTCCAGATCTTTATATGGGTGAATAAGTTTGACTTCAATCCTAGGATGTAAACGATAAGTTGGGGCTGAGAAGTGCAAGTAATTTGTTTTATTGATGTTTTATAGCTTCCATATTGCCGTGGGTACACATCTCAGGCTGCTTCTTCTCTGACAGTAGCGAGTCAACCATCTGCTTGCAGGTAATTCCATGAAACAGAGCAACAGCCTTTTCTCCTGCAAAATTCTGCTAAAACACGGTTGCAAGCCCCGTCAAGTTTTATCAATTATTCATGTTTTTTAATTACATGTCGTATGGGGGAAAAACTTTGATGAAGATGGTTCTTGAATTTCTTAATTAAAAGTAATTATATAAAAATGAAAATTAAAAATCAAAAGTGATAAATTAAAAATTTTTGTTTAGCTACAAAGTCCATGCATCTGTTATTAACTCAAAAAAACTGTTTTTGGTTTGTAAAATTATATATATAAAAAAAAACACATGAGAGTTGCCTTTCATAATGTTTCTAACATTGTCAGAGCTCTGGCAAATCTAGTCAACTTTGATACTTGTACAAGAATTTTTATACTTTGTTTTTCTTATCCTTTGCTGGAATATGAATATACGATGGAGCCAAATGCACGCCATGTGAAATTATGGATAGAAGATTGTGTTGTTCAGACGCTGAGGAACATGGGAGTTGAGGATTCGACTTCTTCAAGATAATATATTATATTTTGATAATACTATTATTTAAGTTTTTCTTAATTTCTCTCGCCCTCCAAATTATATCATTAGAACACTTGTATTTGTGATAATTTTTTTTTAAAGTTTTTAATTTTTTTTAAATTTTTTATCTTATTATATATTTAATTAAAGAAGATATTACACAGTTTAAATTCTCTTTAATTTATAATCTTTAAGTGTTATTTTTAGAGATATAAATGATACATCAGTACTCACAAGTTATTCGAATTCGATTAGAATAAACTCAAATTCGATTCGATTATTATCGAGTAGAGCTCTAGCTTAAGTAGCTCGATTTATCAATCGAGCTGAGTTCAAGTATTCTTATATCCGACTTGAATAGCTCGTGAGCTTAATTGAACTTTTATATTTAAATATATTTTTATTATTTTAATTAATAAAATATCTTAAATTCGAGTTTGAATTTGAATATAAATAATCGAATTTATATCGAATATAAAAATAAAACTTATTTTTACATATTAATTGAATCTAATCGAACGAGATCGAGTAGTTCAATTTCTATCTTAAGTGGAGCTTGAATTAAAAAAATAAAATTTGATCGAGCTCAAATCAAATTTTTGAATTTTGAATTTCGAATTAAACTCGAACTCGAGTTTAATACTATATTGAATCAAATTTGATCGATTATATTTTTAGTTATTTCTAATGACATATCAATCTATCTAAAATATAATTAAAATAAATGATTTAAGTTTTTTATTATATTTAAAGATATCAAGATATAAATTTTGATTATTGAAATTAATAATTTAATATTTCATTAATAAATTATATGATTGTGGATAATAAAATGTTATTATTTTTTTTTCTGAAGTGATTAATATTGATTTTTTATTTGAATAATTGAATATTTTCGATCATGACAGATTAAGCTGATTAATTTATTGTTGAATAGGGTGAATATTTTATTTTATTTTAGTGTGCCTAACTTTTTGTTTATTTTGGAAGTGGTGACAATGAGTACGCTGATGTGGATTTAGATAAACTTGGATTTGGTTTGACACCAGTTGATTTTATGTGCATCATGAGATGTTCCAAAGAGGAAAATTTTAAAGAAGGACGACTTACTCGCTTTGGTAATATCGAAATAAGTCCTTCGGCAGGAGTCTTAAATTATGGACAGGCAAGTACCCTCCATTTTCCTTTTTCGCCTAAAAAATTTCCTAATCAAATTGCAACTTTTTTATAATAAAAAAATTAATTTTTTTTACGGAAGAGATTTGAAAATCAGATTCACATTTCTCAATTTTATTAGTAAAGAAAAAAAAAAGAGGTTTGACAATCTTGGTTGTTGAATTTAAATTTTATATTAATTAATTAATGTCATCATTTTTAAAAAATAATATTTATTAAATTAAATTTTTTTTTAATCTTTTAATTAAGAACTATTTACTAATAATAAATATACTTTGACGATGTTGAATTGGTACATTGCTAAACTTTGACTAAAAATCCAGATAAAGATGATTAAAAAGGCCACAAAGCTCTTAACCAACTTAAAAAAAAAAAAAAAAAATTTTGCCCCATTAGTTTAGAATAAGCTAATTCAGTCTCAAAATTCTACCCAGGGCTTATATGAAGGCACAAAGGCTAACCGGACAGCAAGTGGGCGAATTCTTTTATTCCGTCCAGAGCAAAATGCAACTCGGATGAAGCATGGGGCTGAAAGAATGTGCATGCCATCGCCTTCCATTGAACAATTTGTTGATGCAGTGAAAGAAATTGTATTTGCTAACAAGCGTTGGGTAATTAAAAAAGAGTTTATATTTGATACGTTATTAGTGTATAAATTTTATATATTATTAATAGATCAGATGATATCATTTTATTAATAAATAAAAATTAATCTTTAAAATAAATACATAAAAATTAATATTTTTTAAAAAATTTATTTATTAATTAAATAATATCATCTTATTCACTTTATTAATGAGATGCATTATTCTTATTCACTAATAATATATATAATTTATATACTTATAATATATCAAATATAAAATCTATACATTATCAATGCATTGTGCTTCTCTCTTTCTAGTCTCCTGAAAATTAGCCTTGAATTTCTTCTTAAAAGCGTATGAATTGATTCTATGATTACGTGCAGATTCCACCTCCAGGAAAAGGGTCATTGTATGTTAGGCCTCTGCTTTTGGGAAGTGGTCCTATATTGGGTTTGGCACCGGCCCCGGAATATACTTTTCTTATTTATGCTTCCCCTGTCCACAACTATTTCAAGGTGTGGCTTCTTTATAATTCCATGATTTGTTTTTTCCAACTTTGGTTTCCCGTGAAACGCTTATTTACATTCTGATCATCCTGGATTCAGGAGGGTACTGCACCTTTGAACTTATATATTGATGAAAATTTTGTTCGGGCTTCTCCAGGAGGAGCAGGAGGGGTGAAGACAATCACAAACTACGCTCCGGTGAGTAACATTTCAATATCAATATTGAAGGTTTTTCTCATTAATTGCAACTTCTATGAAATGACGGCTACTACTATATCCTATTGTAGATTTATGAAGCATTTATGCCTTTGTTAACAGGTTCTGAAGGCAATAGCCAGAGCAAAAAACAGAGGATTTTCTGATGTCCTGTACCTTGATGCCCTGCATAGGAAGTATCTGAAGGAAGTTTCCTCTTGTAATATTTTCATTGTGAAGGTATTGTTGGAATACAATTTCAAGCTAAAAACTGCCACCTTAGCACATTTTCAAGAGCCATTTACCATTTAATATTCCATCATAACAGCCCAAGTCATGGGCTTGGCCTAGTGCTAGGGTATAATGCACTTATTGCCTTAAAAAAAATCACTTATTTGAACCTTTTTCAGGGAAATCTTATTTCAACTCCTGCTGCAAATGGAACTATTCTTGAAGGGGTAACTCGAAAAAGTATCATTGAGACCGCTAGGGATCATGGCTACCAGGTGACTACCTGATACTTCTAAACTCCCATGTTCAAACTGTCTTCAAATATTGCAACAAGACAGGGAGAGGATCTAATACAAGACTAATGTGTTAGGTTGAGGAACGGCCAATTCTAGTAGATGAATTGGTTGATACTGATGAAGTTTTTTGCACCGGAACAGCTGTTGGAGTTGCTCCAGTCGCTAGCATTACACATCAGAACAGAAGGTAACTGATAGAATTGAACAAATGTTACCATTAAAAAGAACTGAGAGGAAGCTTATGACCCAAAAGAAATCCGAAAATCAGTGTTAAATCTCTATATGACCCTACATTAACCCATGTAATTTATGCATATATTTGCAGAATTGAATTCAAATCAGAGGGTAGGTTGGTCAGCCAAGAACTGTGCTCGACTCTCGTGGGACTGCAAACTGGTCGCATTGAGGATACAAAGGGATGGACGGTCGAGGTCCATTAAGCTCTTGAATGCTTACAACGTAGCAACTATGATTTGCTGTATTATGAACAGTTTGTAAATTCCTATCCCATTTCTCATGGAATAGGTTAAATGTACCTTTGGGCGGAAATCTCCAGTTCTTGTAAAGATTAAAGAACTAAATTCAATTAAGAATTTGGTAGCAATAATTTGTATAAAGACTAAAAAAATTTGTTGAATGTCATCAGACGACAACGGCATATTTCTTTCCTTTGGTCAAGGAAAAAAAAAAAAAACAATGGCATTTCACATTCTAGCACCATTATTTATCTCCATTTAGATGAAAACCAAAATAGAGGTTAATATGATCATCATTCTACTGCTAAAATTTTTCATGCAAGATTCATCTGATCAGCTTTTCTCCTGTCGGTCACGTCAAAGTCATTCCTTAATTAGTCAATCTAAGACATCTTCTTCCTTCTTCCTTTTCTTTCTTTTGCACTTCCGCCACTGGTCATTTGTACTTCTTTCCTCTGTATCTTTTGTTCAATAGACGAGTCGAAAGGGCTTGTTTTTCAGCGTTGGCTACGAAGAAATGGCAAGGGCTGTTGTTGCAGCTGCTACAAAGCTTCATGTAGAAGAAATCAGGACCAAGAAGTTTGCTATAGGCAAGAAAGAGCCCAACCCTTTAATCGAAGATCTCCATCATGCAGTTACTAGCCTCTCGGCTGAGTTATGCACTCAAGATGTTCACTTTCTAATGGAGCTTATTCAGGTTATTGCTTCTATTATTTTGAAAGCGTTTATCTTTAAGGCATATGCATATCACTTTGCTGGGTTTTTAATTTTTCCCTTGTGTTGATATAGAATGCTGAGGATAATGAGTACCCATCTGGCGTACAACCAACTCTTGAGTTTGTGCTAACAGCTAGAGACATACCAGGACTCGTGCACCATCAACTTTTTTGGTTTTTAACAATGAAGTTTGATTCTCAAGGAAGAACATGGACTCTATTTGTAGTGTAGGCAGGTCCACAAAGAATGGAAAGAGACAGCCAAGATTTATAGGAGAAGAAGGTAATATTACCCATTTTCTTTCCTGCAAAATACTAATTCTAGTTCATTGCTTGAAATAAAGCATTTATAGATGCATAGCAATTGACTGTGCAACATGGTAGGCAGAATGTTAAATTACATATGACCCATCAAAGTAACATATTATATTAAGATTTTGCTTCCCCTTTGTACAGGGATTGGATTCAAAGGTTTGTTTCTTGTGAATACACAACCACACATTTTTAGCAATGGATATCAGGTCAAGTTTGGGGTAGCAACCAACCAGGATTGTGGTATTGGGTATATAGTTCCTGAATGGGTTGAGGAAAAAGCTATTGTTTTAGATGTATGTGAGATATATGGGGCCAATAAGATCTTACTTAGGAGTGTAAATGAGATATATGTATTCGTAAGTTATTTGGTTTCGATTCGAAAAAAATTTGAATTCGATTTGATTGTTGTCGAGCAGAGCTTGAACTTGGACTTGATAGCGCGAATTATCGAATGAACTGAATTCGGGTATTTTAATATCTGATTCGAATGGGTTCGCGAGCTTAATCGAATTTTTTATTTTTAATATATATTTTTAATTTTTATTATTAATTTACTTTTTTACCCTTAAATATATATACATACTTAAAAACTCTAAGAAGTCGTTTGGTTCATGAAATTGTAGATTCCGAAAAAAAGTATGATCTTTGAAAAAATACGATATCCGAAGTTTTCAAGGCATTTCGTGTTTAGATTTATTGGTTTGGTTAGGAGGAATCCACATATATTAAATGCTGAATAATTACTATAATCTTATCGACATATATGATAGAAACTTAAATAATTCAATTTGTAATTGAAGTTTTGAATCATCCTTACAAAAAATTTTTATGAGGAGATTATTGAAAACAGTTTTGGCAAAAAACGCTTTTAATAATATCTTTCAATTTTTTTACTAGGAGATTGTTCAAGGCGTTTTTGATAAAAACTGTCTTGAATAATCTCATACAATTTTTTGTAAAGGAATATTCAAGACGGTTTTGCTTTAAAAATACCTTGAATACTACATTACAAAAAATTAAATAAGATTATTTAAGACATTTTTAGCAAAAAAATGTTTTGAATAATCCCTGTCAATATTTATGAGTGGATTATTAAAGGCGATTTTAATAAAAAATACTTTAAATATTCTCTTTATAAAATTAAATGGGATTATTTTAAGGTATTTCTGATAAAAAACACATTTAATAGTCCTATCACAATTTTTTTTAGGAATTATTTAAAGCGTTTTTGGCTAAAAAAAGTATTGAATAAAACTATACAACAAATTAAATGGATTATTATAGATGTTTTTGATCAAAAACACTTTCAATAATCTTGTTAAATTTTTTTTTTCATTTTAAGTTCAACCAAGATCTTTAGTTTTCTTTTTATTTTTTTTGAAATAAGGCTTGAACTTCTCATTTTAACTTGGATAATGATTCATTTGGATATAATTTGAATGGAAGTTGATTGCTTTATGGGTTATGCTTTCGATTACTTTGAACCTTGTCATTTTATCTTTCATTTGCATATTCAAGTTGGATTGATTGTTGTATTAGGTTATTTATTTATTTTTATGATATTATTTGAAATATATCAAATTTAATTGATACAAAACATTTGTATTGAAAAATCTTACTTCAAGTTCGAATTTGAGTACTAATCATCAAGCTTAAAATCGAGTATGGAATCAAACTTATTTTTTACTGATAAATGAGTATATTCAAGCGAATTTAAATAATTCGATTTCGATCACAAATCGAGCTCGAGTTAAAAAAATTTAATAATTTGAGTCGATATTGAGTCGCGAGTTGAGAGTCGAGCTCGAGTTTAAATTTATCACTGTATCATCTCAACTTGGCTCGATTACATCCCTAATCTTACCCGCAACCACCATCATTCTTCCTTTGAAACCTAAGAAGGTGGAAGCTGTAAAGACACAATTGTCGGAGCTGCAGTCTGAGCTTCTCTTGTTCTTATGCAAGATCAAAAGATTATCTGTACGTGCCAACAATAATGACCCAGAAGAAGCTGAAAATGTCTGAGCTATATTTATATACAGTTAGACGGATCAACAAGTCTTTCCGTCTGATATATAGAGCTCATTCATGTGTGGTCCATCTCTCTGCTAAACAAAAGCTCGAAGAAACTGAAGAAACATGTCAGTATTTCGTGTGGAGACAGGCATTCCAAGTGAAGTCTGAAAGCAAGGTTAGTACGAGGAATGATGTAGATGACTGGATTGTTGAGCTTGCTTTCCTATTTGGGAAGCGACTAAAAGTGGAACATCTTCCATTGGCATCTTTGCTTTCTTGCCTACTTCAATGGTAACAAATTTCTTATTTATAATTCAGTCTGATTTCATACTTGCTTCCTCATAGGAAACCATATTACTAGACAACGAATAGAACATGGGGATTCTGAATGTGTCCCTTCTGCATTTTACAGTGCCTTCTCTTTTTGTGTGAAAATGGGCTCTCCTTTGTCGTCTGTGGCTTAAGCATTTGAATTCTTGCCTGCTCAGGTTTCATCAATCCCAGAGCTAAATAACACAAGAGAATCTATCAAAACTATGTTGCAAAAGACGCGCATTACTCCTTCTGGAATTTTCTATGATATAAAGCATAATCGAAAACCTGTTTCTGCCATTAGGATCCGAAGAAGGTTTTGTAACCTTGTTTCGATGTCCAGAAAGAAGGAATTCCCTTGAAAGGTATCTTCTCATTGAAGAAGGCTGTTGCGCATTCTTCTCTGGACCTTGAAAGACATAGTAAAGCTTTGGATTATCTTGGTGTGGCGTCTAATAGTGAAAGTCGATTGCAGTTTTTGAGACTAATAAGTCCATTCCGGTCAATTATCGACTTCTTCTGTGTCGAAGGAGTAGAACACTGGAAGCAAAAAGGAAAAAGATGGTTCTATGGGATCGAAACTCATATAGACTTGTTTTGGATAGATCATGTTTTGAAAATCGGAAAGCCAATAGAGAATTTGTTTCTGCTTTTGCTCAAGAAATTGCTGAAGGACTGCTATCTCAAGGACAAGCTGAAGCAATAGATAGTTTGAGCAAGTTTATACAAATTGGGTTCATTTTTTAGTGTAAGGAAGATGCGGTTGAGTTCTTGCTCATCAAAGAAAATCTACAACTGTTTGTTGAAGACAACGAGTTCCTTAATGCTGCATTTGAAAAGCGAACACATCCAAGGTCAGAACAATTAGGTCCTCTCACACCAATAGCTTCTAGTAAGAAGCGATGCAAATGATGGGTGTGTCTCCCCCGCTACTTTTTGGGAATGATAACTTGTATAATCAGGTCTGAAATTTTCTCATGCATGGTCTTTGTATGCAACTCTCCTGTTTGGACCTGAAATACATTAAGTACTGTTTATGATACTGAAAGTACTTCAGCTCTTTCAATATTATGTTCTGCTTGCAAAGTATATCATGCACACAACATAATGCCGTAATTCCTCTGCATGAATTGATCAATTTTTCAGGGCCAAACTGCATGAAGTGATCATTAGAAGTAGGTACTCATGACCTTAGACTGCGGGTCTAATATGCAGGTGATAGACGTTCTCTATGTTTTTGGGCCTTATCGGGTAGGCTGAGCTTGACCCTATACTCCTAGAACTCTACTTACAGTCAAAGTTTGTAAACAATCTGGGTTGCAAATATGAACAAGGTGGTTTGGACAGGAGGAAAAATGTTAAAATGGTTTAATGGGTATTTACTTTTAATTCTTATGCTATTGTTTAGGCTATATCCATTTCATTTTATATTTTCATATATATATATATATATTTTTCACTTCTGGCAAACTGAACAGAAAGGATATAAAAACTTCACTGTTGATGCTATAAAAAGCAAGAATTGCCCTTAACATTACTTATGGCACTGAAGAAAGAATCATGGTCTTTCAGCATGTTCATGTCTCTGCCTTCTCTATCCCTATCACTCAATTAAATTTTGAAATTGAAATTATAACTCCCTGTCAAATTAGGTCATGCATCATCAATTAGAAAAATACTGATGAATTAAAAACATAATGGATATCTATCTATATAACTCCTCTTGAAACATGGGAAAAAGGTGTCCCTATGTGTTAGTCATTGCAAATTCTGAACAAATACAATTGGTCTACAATCAAAAAGTCATCTGATGCATGCATGTTCCCTTAGCAAGGAACTAAATGGAGTTTGAATCAGCAAAATCTGAGAGATGGAATTACAACTGTCTAAAATGGACCACTTATGAACTGATGCAGGTCCAAACTTCTATTCTGTCCAGAAATCTATATGTAATTTTCTACATGTTGGTTCCTTGTTTGACATAGTCATGTCTTTTCTGTTGATTTTTTTGGAGAATAAACTTTTATGTTCCCTTTCACTGATTATAAGCCACAAGTTTAATTAGCACAATTGTGTCTGCCTTATTACTTTGGGGATGCTCCTTCACCAGGCGTGTCTATGCTTCTTGATGTCTTTGTCACCAATATATCCTTTATATACAGCTAGTTTTCATTGTTGAAATAGTGGAGTACTGATTGTCGTTAAAAGCGGCCACGTACGGATACATTACCTACAGAAAAAGGCTAATGTACCGCGCAATAGTGCTGTCCATCTAAATTAGCCTATTAGTCACCTTATTTTTTGTATTCTTTTTCTTTTCCTTTTTTAAATTTTGAGGCTGAGGAAACTGAAAATAATCAATATATACTATCCTGCGCGTCTGGTATGATCAGCTCAGCAGAAAATGAATCCTGGAACTGGGGTGTTCAATAAACGACATGGTTAATAGTGTTCTCGTGTGTTGGCTAAAATAAAATGTAGGAAGAGATCTCACAATTTACATGAAAAAGGGTTTGATGTGAAACGAGGAGGAAAAAAAAATCTATGAACAGAAAATGTAGAACATCTTGTGTTTCATTCTGTCTGCGCATCATAATATATATAATTAACTAAATAGTATATAAATTTTTTTACATTTTGTGCTTGTCAAACAGGGAAAACGAGAAGAGAGCCTGGAGAAGAAAGTTGGCCTGAGCTGTACTGAGGAACATGATTGTCAAAGGAAGATAGATTTTTCCAAGGAGTAGGTCCATTCAAGCTTGGAAATGTTGCAAGAAAGAGAGGGTTGGGTTAACGGTGACCTACTAAATTGACCTTATTCCATGTGCACATTTTGGAAACTAAACCTCTTTTTCCTTGGTACTTGGTAATATGCAATCTAAAACCAAAATGGATTATAGAACAAAATATATACTATTAGGATATTTTTATTAGATTTTTGCTCACTTTAAGAGCAAGTATATATATTATTTCATCTTTATGTGTAAGTAGAGATCTTTAAGGAGAAAGTGGGACTTCTTGGAAATGGGAAAACTACATCTATTCCATATATAGCTTATCAATTTGAAAGAAAATGGAATAGAGGGTGAAAGAATTGAAGTGCTTTTTTTTTTGGTCTTTCATGGCTTTGTTCAAGGATGTACTCCAGGGTTCTTCAGATTTGTGTACAAATCCTGGAAAAAGGTTAAAAGTTGGATGCTTGGGGTTGGATATGATAACCGATTTGCTGCCTTCAAATATATCGGCGTCACTACATGAATAGTATTATCTGTCTTGCACTAATGAAACTACAAATATTTATGATCAGCCCTTCGGGCAGCCAACAACTAGTAAGGTCAAGCGAGGTGTGTGATGTGACGCTTGGCCCCCAAATACGTTGCATCTTCCCCTGTGCTAATTCTTTTTTTTTTTCCTTTTTTTTTTCTGCATCTTTCTGATGCTCCACTCCAACGAAAAAATTTGTGAGAATATTATATATATATATATATATTTAAATTTATATTTGTGACAATTGAAATCTGAATATAAAATTTTTAGAATAAACTGTTAATGAATTATTTTTTTATTTATTAAGTTGTAAAATAATTATATTGTAATAAATTTTTACTGATTTTGAATAAATAAAAATTTAATTTATCCAAAAAAATATATTTAAAATCTCAATGAATAAAAATTAAGTGTTACATGATAAAATTACTTTTAAAATTACAATATTTGATAAAATCATAGTCATAATTCTATATTAAATTTAATGGAGACATCAAATTTTAACATCCTAACGTTTAGTATTATTTTATTCATGAATTATGTTGGGGTAAATAAAAATATTAAGTTTATATATAAAAAAAACCTTAAATTTATACTTATAAAATATTTTTTATAAAATAAAAATTTAAAATTAAAATTAATAATATATCATAAATTAGATGTGAGTTATTATCATCTTATTAACAAATTAATGTATATAGTTTCATTTGGACTTATCATTCCAAGGAAAACAGCAATTCTAATACTAAGAGAAACAAGTAGAAAAAATCCTATTCTCCTGATCTGGCATTTCCATTTTCTATTATTTTTTATAACAAAGTCTTTCTTTATGCCATACCCATTTTTAAAAACCACTGGAGCTTCTTAGAAACATGTTTATCCCTTTCCAGCTTTATTAATCTCTCTCTCTCTCTCTCTCTCACACACACACACACACACACTCTCTCTCTCTCTCTCTCTCTCTCTCTCTCTAATTCTTGCTTCACTGGAAAGATAGACAAATTAGCTCAAAAAGGAATACTAAGAAAAGTATGGGGAGAGCTCCTTGTTGTGACAAAGCTAACGTCAAGAAAGGCCCGTGGTCACCTGAAGAAGACGCCAAACTCAAGGCATATATTGAGCAGCATGGTACTGGTGGAAACTGGATCGCTTTGCCTCAGAAAATTGGTAATAATATATAGTTAAAGATAATCAATCAGCTGTGCTTTATTTTTCTCTTTTTCTGCTACAACAACCTTTAGTTTCATGGTGTCTTGGGCGATTTTAAGAGGGTTGCTTTTGTATCTTAGGCCTTAAGAGATGTGGGAAGAGCTGCCGTCTCAGATGGTTGAACTACCTCCGCCCAAATATCAAGCATGGAGGATTCTCTGAAGAAGAAGATGGGATTATTTGCAGCCTCTATATTAGTATTGGGAGCAGGTATTTGTGGTCCTATAATGATTCATAAAGTTATCAAACCCTATATTTTGATTTCATTTTAAACAAATATTTGTATGCCTAACTACTTACTAAACCGGCATGATTAATTATAGGTGGTCTATTATTGCTGCACAATTACCGGGGAGGACTGATAATGATATAAAGAATTATTGGAACACGAGGCTTAAGAAGAAGCTTCTTGGCAAGCAACAGAAAGAGCAACAGTCTCGTAGAGGGAGCAGCCTAAAGCAAGATAAGAAGAGTTCAGGGAATGGAGAGTCCATGGTTCCTGATCACAATCAAAGCCCTTACTGGCCACAGCTGCCTGTGCTGGCGGCGCCCATACCATACTCAAGTCAAGAACAATGCATTGACAGCCAAGACTCAATGAGAAGGTTACTAATCAAGCTTGGAGGAAGATTTTGTGATGATGATCATGTGATTAATGATGGAACAACTCTTCATCATTTTCCAAATGATTCATCCTCCGCTGATCGGCAACTTTATGAGCAGACTGTCCATATGCCGTCTTATTCTTCTTCTCCCATGGATGCCTTAAACAATAATATTGGTACTCAGTTTGTGAACTCCCAGTACACTGTAAATGGAGCAAATCTGCACATGCTGCAAGGACAAAGCAGTTTTTCTTCAGAACTCCAGGAAATGGCACGTAGCAACCTACAAAGATTAGATGGAATGGAGTTTATATATGGGGAAGGCATGGTCAATAATAGAGCTGTAAATTCATGTGAAAGCATTGGCTGGGGTGATACAAGCTCTCTGGTTTGCCCTCCTGTTGCTTCAGAATATGAAGGGATACAACAACAAGGAATGTTGCAAGAATACGCTTTCAGTGAGTTGAGGTACCCAGGAGCACAATAGCATGCTGTAAATGGAATGTATTAAGTTGGAAGAAATAAGGAAAGAGAGGTGTTGAAATATTGTTAGAGAGAAAACCCTAATAATAATCTGGTTCAGTTATATGTTTGATTTCTTTTGTTCAAGCTTATTCTATCAACGGTGACTGTAATTTATCTAACTATTATTCGTATCTTCGAGAATTCTTCTTTTCTTTTATTGTGTTTTTTATAGTCATTTTTCTTATGCTGATGCTGAACTAGGGAATTCTGAAGCTTCTTGTTTTTGCTAGCTGTGGGCTAGTTGATCAACATATCTCAGATGATTAACTGATGAATGCTATGCATTTTCTTACATTAATATCCACTTGTCATATTAATACATGTCAAAATGTTCCTTGGAGATCCAAACAAACCGTAGCCAGCATGCTAGTTTCCTTTAAAATCCATTGTAGCTAGGCTATAGCAGATCAAGTAAACATAAGTCATACTTCCTAGGCCTTATTGATGCATTAATGGCTACTGGCTAGAACTATATGCATGCTTCCAAACATAAATAAGATCTCCCAAAGCTAAAGCACAAGCGAACATTCCTTAATTCTATCGTCAAAGTGCTTAAAAGTTAAAAACATACTACTATAATTGAAGATTAGCTCTAGGGTTTAATTAATTGATTTAAAAGTTCAACAGCAACACTCAGATTTTGAAAATGATATAATCACATATAATTCAATATTCATCCAAGTGTGTAATGATTGTTTGTTTGTTATAGTTAAGGAGCAGTTAAGGTAATTACTTTCTATTCAGGGAGTAATGAATATATGTATAGGAGTACCAATTAACACCTGCAACCAGCTTAATTCTTTCCAACATGCATGCATATATAGGGAGACTTCCAGGATTGTGGAATATGAAAAAAATTTTGAATCCCATTGTAAGTAGCAGCTCCTGATCATTCACGCCTCCACTTAAACCACAAAAGCAACTGAACATGTCAATGCCCAATTTTCAGGGCCTTCAGGATCCCCATCTGCGCGTGTGAAAACTGACAAGATGCTTCAGACACTTGCTCACCTCTAGACAAATGTGGCAGCAGTTATATACATCCTTTTGTTTGATTGATACATATAGTTCCAGACTACTTTCTATACCATCCAACATATATAAAACAAAAGCTTTGACATACATATTAAAGGGAAGCAGTAAGAACAAAAGCTTGCAGCTAGCCATATATATCTCAGACAAAACCAGCTAGCTAGCTGATCTGCTAGCTAATAATTAAATGTGAGAAACCAATTAATGCCACAGTTTGATGCATGTACTTTGAAGTTTAAAATTTAAAGGAGGGGAATGGATAAGTGAAAAAGTTCAAAATAGTTAGGGTTTTGTCACATTAATTTTTGATGAATGTCTCAATATGTGAGAGGGTGCCATTATTTGCTTGACATCCATTTTCGCCTAGCTAGTTCTAATAATTTTTAACTATTATTTCCATCTAACTGGGTTGCATTTTGCTCATCATATATAGGCAATGATCGTTGATAACTTTCATTGCATTTGGTTTCCATCAATATAAAAATTAGAAGAATCCCATCTTCCTACCAGCCAATTTACTTTTCTAACTTGGCGTCGTCAAATTCTTGTGGTGTTTCTCTCACAGCTCATTACAACTAATCCATTTTGTTCAAAGAGAAATTGATATGAGTCAAATTAAGTTAGCAATTAAGTGCTACTATTGTGCTAGACTCATGTCATTTTTTTTTTTTTTCAAAATCAACTTGGCTTCAATCCCACATTTAAGTACTGCATCAGATTCCAAAACCCTCCAAGGTCAAAAGCCTTATTATTATGTTATCTTATGGACTCTTCAGAGGCTGACTATATGAGTAAAACTAGTTGATTCCAGTTGTAACAATTCGGATAAAAAAAATGCCTTAATTTTTCTTTACAAATTTTCTTGTTTGGTAAGCCATGGTCATGATATCTGTTAAAATTGATTGACAATTTCCAAAAATCCTACCTGTTCTGTTCTTTGTCAAGCTATTCAAATTTCAAAACCGTTGGCCCCATTACCTAAACCAACTTTCAAAACCCAGTTAGTTCGTAATAAATACTACAACAATATTGAAAAATACGTTAGCAAATAGCAAATAACTTTCACAAATCTTTTCACCCTTTTTCTTCTACATTTTCTCTATTTCCACAGCTAGTTTTATATAGAGTGATATTATAATAATAATAATAATAATTATTATATAAGACAGAGAGGCAAAGGGAAGTGCCATAGCATAAGCCAATAATTCTGAAAAACCAATAAACAACAAGCATGTAATTAATATTTCAATCTGTAAAGCATGAAAGAATATCGCTGGTGAAGAAGAAGCAGAACAGAAGAGGTCCAAAACAAGAAACCAAGATTTCAAAATTTTGACTTAAATGAGAGCCACAATCCGTTAAAACGATGACGATAATAAAGCCAAAAGCATCCTTGATTAAGGCCCCTGTGTCTGGAAAGACTTCCCCCTAGCCATAACAACAACCGAACGACCACTTCTTTCCCTACCTTTTTCTTATATTTTATTATAAATCCTCTTTCATTAAACCCAATGTTACTAAATAATCACATTATCTTTCGGTTTTTATATAGTACTGACAATGACACTCACTAACATAAGAAAATTCTATAGCTCTTTTCCTATATTTTGAGGGAAGATAGCTATCGGAAGCCTTTCATTTAGCTTTGTCATAAGTGGGAATGAGAGATGATGATATATAGTTTCTCTTGGACTTCCACTTTGTCTGTTTAAATACACTAAATTAATAATTTATACATAGCTTGCCTGCAATGTACAATTGTACATATATTCCTTATATATAGTAAATTATAAGAGCAAGACTCAATTCTATATATATATATATATATATATATATTATTGTAGCTTGGAAGGCTAATGAAAATGATCAATTATGCTATATACTAATAAATACAAGTAAATTAAGAATAGATCTTTGCTAAATATTTGAAAGAATTTTTTTTTTCCAAAAGAAAGCATAGTTTAAAAATATAAAAATAGACTGCAGATGTTGAAATTTAAAAGCTTCTAAACTAACAATTATAGAGAAAAGACTAAAATGTATAAGTAATAAATTTAAATATTTAATCTTGTTACATTCAAGTCTATCTCTTAACCCACTTCTCTTTGAGTGGTGACTATGCAAAATGCTAAGGTTATAAATTTTGATAATAATAATAATAATAAACTTCAGGATTCTTTCATGCTTAGAGGAATTCAAATTATGATTCAACTCCAAAGATGCATCAATAGGTGTAAAGGTAGAATCAAACAAATTAAATAATCCTTTAACATCCAAAAATTTTTTTTCTTTCCAAACTGTTTCAGTTTCTAATGAAATTAAAACATTTGCTTGAAAATGGCCGGCTGTCATGCATGTTGGTGTTAGTCTTTTAAAGAAATTAAAAGATGAAATTATTATTATAAGCATTTGTTAACATCAAAAAGGGGATGTAGCTCAGATGGTAGAGCGCTCGCTTAGCATGCGAGAGGTACGGGGATCGATACCCCGCATCTCCACTTTTTTCTGTGTTTTGATCAAATTTTCTGACCCAAAAAGCCCAATTAGACCCAAAGTTTGTGGGTTTAGATTCACCCCATTAGGCCCACAATATCCAAAATCCATCTCTTCAACTTCAATTTATTCTCTCTGCTAAACCCTAGAGACAGAGGAAACCGATGAAGTAAAGTAATCTCTTGTGATTCCGAGGAAAGCCCATTTGTGTAAAACAATGGCGCTTTTGGCTTCCTCCGTATTGCCTTCAGCTCTGAATATTAAGGTACTGCTTCAACTTATTTGCTGCATTTCTATAATTGAAATTATAATCCGAACATGAATATGATGGAGCTTTAAATTGAAACAAACTTCAGTTTTTCTTGTCTTTGATACTTTGTCGAAGCTTAAATTAGTCAAATACTCGTATAGGTTAAGCGATTTGAGCACGAGCCTTCTTCTCAGCTTCATGGGTTTCTTTTGCAATTGAATTGTCACCGTCGAGTGTCTCCAAAATGTGGCATGAAAATAACAACGGCGCGGTTTCAGTTTGGCGAGCCAAATAAGATTAAGGAGCAACTCAATTTCATCAAGGAGAGGTTATGGGAGAAAACCCCTGACGCTGTCAAAGATTTTCCTTGGAAGAAAGCTGAGAATCTGCTGCTGCAGAGACTACTTTTTGTAGGAAAGAAGGCATTGAAGTTGTCTGTTGTTACATTTTTTGTCCTCAGCTGTCTGTCTGATTTTATATACTCTATATCCAGAAATCAAGAGTTGATAATACCCTTTGGTCTCATTGTTGGATGTTTGATGACTGATTTCTTAAAAGAGACATCCCAAGAAGCATTTCGCAGCTTTGAGGTATATATATTCTCTGTTCCTAAATATTCTATATCTGTGTAATTGTGTTTTATATGAATGTAATTTTGATTTGATGTTAAGCAGGGAAAGGGCTTGAAAATGAAATGGCTGCTCATGGCAATGGGTGGCTTCTTTGCTGTGGTAAAGTTTGTTTCTACATATTTTGCTATGCGAACTCGGGTGTTTCTTTTGCATGTTGCAAATGGTGGATTGATGCAAGTTTTGTGGCTATGGAGAAGTTTGCTGGAAGAAAATGGAGGAAGGGACGGAGGCAATTTATTTTCCATGCAAGATTGATCTTCAGCTGCAGATGCAGAAAGTTAAGTTCTTTAAGTGTGGCCAAATTCTTTGTTTTGTTTGTCAAACTACATTGTTATCAGTAAGTTCTTTAGGGGTGATCTTGCTTGATAATCTATAAAATCATATATCAATTTCACCTTATTATGATTCTGCTGTGTGGCATTTAATTGAACAAAAGAAATAGTATTTCAAAAAATGCATACAACCAATGATGAAATTCACCTTGTTCCAGATTGAAATGTTGTTAGTATGCTCTGAAATGTCTCCAAAATTGTACAAAAGAGAGAGTATTTGTCTTCGCTCTTTTCAATCGTGCACATCAATATCCACAAGATAGAACACTTTCCTTTAAAACTGTACAATGTAGAGTATACATATCATCGGGCTTTTTGTCTGATTATCTCTGCCCCATAAAGTGTGAAAAGTAAAACAGAAAAGTAATTCATTTGTACAACAAAAACTGTCACCTTATGTACTGCTTCCAATGCCCTATTGTCACCATTAACAGAGCCTCTATACGGATGTTTCTATCAATGTTTCCTAAATTAACAGAGAACTGGGTCCTGGAACGACCATAGATTGACTTTGTTTGCACATGATGGTAACAGAAGAATGAACAGGTTCACTTCGTTCTAGGCCCTCTCCTTCAGAAGTGCGATGAACGGCCCACTATTCATTTAATTTAACAAGTTGATTTCCGGAAAATGTAAACGTACAGATCAAATCAATTAGTAAATGATTCTGGAAGGAAGGAACCATCAAGCACGAGCAACCATACCTGGATTCAGTGACTCTGGATCTTGGGAACTCTTCTTATCTTTATGGTGCCCGGTGCTCCCGGCTGTGGACAAGTCTAGAGAAAATAACGGGGCCTGGCAATAGGCTGAACGGAACTGATTATAAATTTCATCCACCCTCCCCCACTGTTCGTCTTGTCGATCCATCTCTATAAGAACCTGTACAACCAAGCCATCACAGCAGAAAATTGGTTGGGGAGTTTTCTAGAGAGAGAGAGAGGGAGATTTCTGATGCTTACCTGTGCAGGACTCCTCTTAAAAACAGGGGAAAACCTCTGCCTACAGTACTCATTGAACAGAAGAGTGAAAAGTATCAGGGGAATGGTGAAACCAGAAGCAACTGGTGATCTTTTTATGCCAAAGACCCCAAGGGCAATAATTTGTGTCAACACTAAAGAGAATATTGTTGTGTTGTGAACAATGGGCCAGAACTTTCCCCCACTTTCATATTTTGATACATATACATGGAGAATCTGAAAAAATAATGAACATTAAATTAAATGCATTATCAAAGTGTTAAGTTGAATTATTCTGAATCTATCTTCCACTTGACTCAATTGTCATCAACAAAATTATGCTTTACCTAACAGTGAAAATGTAAATAAAATGCTTCCATAACATCACCATGTACTGAAAATACATGAAACATAAAATAGACACCAGGAACACCTTGTACATAATAAATCTGATACTTACACATGCAGATTATATATGCGCCATTATAAGTATTAAAAATGCATAAGCTATTCTAGAATACTGAGGAAATTGAAGCTTAGAATGTAATCCGATACAACAGCTTTTCTGGAGTTGTTAATAAACAACTGTTCTGTTAACAAGGACCACATGTAAGCTTAGAGTATACTTTCAAGAAACAGCTGCTTTCAGTTAGTCTGAGATTTTTGGCTGTCGCCATACTAGGAACCATCATTCCTTTATTTGAACTTCCAATCCTTTTACCTTTACAGATGTTCCTTTAACATTTATTATTATTTTCATTGGGATCACTTTATTGGTGTATACAAAAACATTAAAATTAAAAAAAAAAAGGGAAAGAACAACCATCTCATGGATACTTCAGCAAGAGCTCAGTTCACTCTTCAGATAAAACTTAAAACTTTTTCAAGAACTGAATTCTGAATTGTTTAAGAATTTTAATCTAGACACTCTTTTTCGTCTTCATATTTTTGTTTTTATTTTATTCTTTCAAAATATGCATATCACTCCTTATAACGACTCTTTACCGGTATGAATGAACAAGGGCCCAATTCAATAAAGAACAGACTACATATACTAAGAAGCTTTGTGGGCAAAAACCGAAATTTCCAAATGAAATTGACTCAAGGACATCAAATTGATCAGCCAAAAACTCACCTGGTTCCGATAGACAAGGAAAGCGAGAAAGAAGTAAACCAGCAAGAAGGGCAATATTAAGGGTGCCATGACAGAACAAGTGAAGCCAATGAGTCCAAACAGAAGAAGTCGCGGAATTTCAGTATGGTGAGGGAAGGTTAGAGCACAATTAGATGGATCATCCTCAATTCTTAGTATAAATTTTCTGAACACATTGCAAAGAAGAGCAAAAAGTTGTATTACTTCACAGGACAAGCTTGCCCAACCTGATGATAACACGTAAGTCGTGAAGAACGTAGCCTGCAGGTACTCAAGAACAACAACTACATTTAGAAGTAATCCCGAAGATTCACATTACACGACAAATAAAAGAGATAAGAAGCAATCGTTGTCCAATGTGAATGTGCTGAAAAAAGAGAGGGCATAAAAGTGTACTGCCATTTTTAAGACTTTGCAATAAGATATTAGGTCCTGCTGTGCAGGCTTGTCAAAACCAGAAGTTGGATATCCGCAATTTCAGAACTCATATAAAAAAAAGTTATCTCCAATAGACCAAGATAAATTCTAAATCTAAATGCATGTAAAAATCTTCCATGAAGTTGGAATAAGTGGGGTTTTATTAAACCAACTATTAAAGAGTCCATGGAAAATTACCTGGGTTGGCACTGCTTTGGCAAGTTGTATGGGTATGTCTCTAACACTTGAGAAAACACTCAATTGTCTGATTACGGATCCAGAAAGAACATTAACAAAGAAAACATTCCAGATTGTGAAGTACAAAACTTTAATGCATGCACTCCTTTTCCTCTCACTACGCGAAACATTTCCCTCCATTGTGGAAAACAGCATCATGGTTGGTGGAACAGTATACAAAAATAATATCAGAATCACACTTGGTAGGTAACCTGTTACCAGCCGGTTCATGAACTTCCTGCACAGAAGAACAAACAGGATAGGTTCACAAACAAGTCAAATCTATTCTAGATCCTCTTCAATAATCGCCAGATTTCCTCCTCTTTTAATTCCACTAATAACCACGAAACAGCAAATTATGATGCATTCAAAGAATCAAACAAAGGGAGCCCCCATAAACCCAAAGACTTCCGGAGCTGATCAGTTAGGTGCCACTGGTATTAGCTCCTGAATAATCTTATTCTCCAGTGATTTTCTTTTAAAAAATATATACTCAATTAAACCCCAACGTTTCTGACAAGTTCATGAAATAAATTATTACTAAGCACAAAGTAAATACTGGAAAAAGGAGTCATAGAAAATTTCATGCAAAATCAGAAACAAAAAATTATCTTATCAACACATATTTTGCATTTACACAAGCATCAGTTGTCAGAAGCAAATATATTGCAGTCGGGTGAACAAAGAACAGAGACAGATATGCACCTGAAGGACATGCCATATTAATATTTATCCTTCTATCCACATGTGCTAATGCACAGAAAGAGCTTGGGTGAGCTAAATGCTGCGAAATAATAATAATAGTTCACTATAATAAGTTATATGTGCTTATTTATCTATTCTAGATTGTCCTTTCAGAGCCTTCACTCTAGGTCTGCTCTTACTTCTCAGTATGTGCCACAAACTATTCCATCTTCAAAATTTAAGCTAAGGTGCTCATGTCATACTAAGGCACATGAAATTCCAACCGTTCTAATTTCTATGTAATTTCCAAAAACAAGTGAAGCAAAAGCAGCACTCTATTCTTGGATTCCTGATCTCCTTGAAGGAGTCAATATAAACTTATGATCACTTAGAATGAGCTTAGAGTGGTTTCATGACTATGACTCTTCTCATGGATTGTTTGTGTATTATTGGATATAGTCTAACATGTTGTAGCAATTTCCATATCCTAATTTGTTGCCTCAGGCATCAGCCATGACTGCAATGTCTAATGATAGCAACATAATTGAAAATAACAAGCTAACACTGCTTTTGCAATAGAATTTGTAGAATGATACTCAACTGTTTTAAAATTCCTTTAAGAAATGGAAATGCATGTGATAGCTGGTCTAGTTGAGTCAAGCCTTGCACAAAGGTAACTGGAACAAGAAACACGAACATAAAAGCAATAGCACCTAAACGAGTTGCTAATTTACGAAGCCAAACTTGTTTGTACGGTATGGAGAGGTTTGACCAATAAACATCATCTGGCTCTGGGGCTAGCTGTGTCACCCATAACATGGGATTTGATGATTGAAGAACTTGTGCAGCAACAACAGCAGCATAGCGAGTCCTGAAGAAAACAAAAGCAGCTGGACATTCCTGTATCAGAGGCCAAAATAACATAGGATATCAGTATCACATGCCCATTTCCATCAAAGTTTTAAAAGTTATTAATCAATATTTGCTTTCAAACATCAACACCCAATTATGGCAACAGGAAATGATAAGAATGAAATCACATAGGGAGAAAGTCTCCATAAAGAAATAAAGAAATAAATGTTCAGATAATATAGAAGGCCACTACTATATTTCCATGTCCTTTTAATAGTTAGAATTATCAGTTAAAGTAAATGCTGGCATTCAAACTAGTTGCTCAAATTTAGTAATACAACTTTCATGCATCATCATCATCTAGAAAAGGAGGTACCTAATCTAACAAAGGTACCTCATCATATAAATCATTAAGCTGGAACATTCATACCAGCAAAGGTTCAGAATGAGATTAATAACATGTAAACATCCAAAAGAGCATGCAAAATGCTTTTTAGCATCAAATGAGAGCAATTCCTAGGTGGCAAGATCAGATCTAAATCCACTAGAGTTCTTTGTTGTCAGAGGAAATACTAGATCATGATTAACTAAAGATGCTTATAACACATTAAAATAATCCAAAGGAGATATAAAAGTAAAACAACTTTGAAGACTGGAAACAATATCTGCAACAAGTTAACTTTTCGCAACAAACCACTAAAAGAGCCAACCATAAATGATATATTATTTAAGCATATATACTATGACCCTGAAATCAAAATTATTAGACTCAACTTTTTCCAAGATTTTCAACCTTTTCTCTTTGAGTTGGTTGCAACCCATCAACGCTGGTTTTACTCTTAACACTTTCTGCTTCATTGTTAAGCACCTTAAAGGAATGTGTCATTCCTCCACAAAGACAACATGGCATAGATCTCATTTTACACTGTGGCTCAATGGTTTTTAGCATTCTGTACATCTTCTCTGCATCCTTCTGCAAAGAATATATTAGAGAATATACAAAGAACTTCTCACAGATTATAAAACAAGCAGAACGTTGGGTTTGCGCGCAGCAGACTAGAAAAAACATAGAAAGGATGAAATACAAGTTCATTTTGACATTACTCAACTCAGTTCAACTTAAAATCCCCTAATGAGAGCAACCAAATGGGAAATTCAACTTAATGCAATGCACCAGCATCGTCACACTGAGTCCTATCCTATTTTTTAAAATGAATAAAGAATAACTGTATGGTAACTAGTAGCAAGTCACAACCGTATAATAACATTGAAGAAAGTCAATGATATAAAGATTTAAAACATGATCTCAAATCAAATATAATAAAAATCAAGGTCATATCTTATACGTAGTATGCAACGGGCCCACTATCATTTACATCTCTTTAAGCTCTCATATCATGTGTTGAGTTGTGAATTCCATTAAAGAAACCATTTTATCTGTCTATAGAACACAAGATAAAAAAAGGAAAAGAAGAGCAAACATTTTCTGTTTATCAACACTAAGTACATCCACCTCTGATGAACACTAAATTCAATCATTAGATGTCAAGAAAGTAGTGAATAACTGCAATAAAGACACTAAATTCAAAATTAAAGCCTTTTCAAATAACAATTAACAAAATTCACATAAATTTATGTCACTAAAGATAGATGAGTACCATTAATTTATCAACTGTACCAGCCTGATATACCATCTGGTGGGACACATAGCTTGCTGGATAATAAGTTGAAAAGAACTTTTCCACTGAATCACTGTACGAATGATCCGGAGACCATGGGATGCCACGGACTAGAACTGTGAAATGACTTGGATTGGGAGGAGATCCAGTAATATGTGCTAGCCTCATTTTAGTGATACTTTTATATTCCTACAGCAAAGCAGTAATCTTTAAATGAATGCCGGAAGAAGTTTAAGAATGCATCAAAAACAGGTCTACTATATATGGGGTAAACAATGCAATTTGGTTTTTACATCCTTACAAAGTAAAGTAGAACACAAGCTGAGCAGGATATGACGTATAATGCAAGACAATGGGCCCAAAGCCTGGAAAATTTTAAACAAAAAGAAAATAATCAAATAGCTGCTTTTCTGCAATCTATATTACCATAAAAAAACATTATGTTAGAGTGACATCTCAATATCTCAGCCTGGAGAAGAAAGAGTTATTGAAACAAAGAACTTTAAAAATTCATTATTTTATACTTGAAATTAGAACTCTCCCAGGAATCTTATAAAAGTATTAAAAAAAAAAAAAACACAAAGACTTGGATTCTTCTACTTGGTTGCAAATATGCTAAAAGTAGAATTCTAAAGGACATCCTAAAAACCAAATGTAGGACAGAACAAGTCCAAATTTTATTTCTGTTCATGACATTCATGGCTCGACAAGGCAGCATCCAGATAACATATCATTTTACAAAAAGAATTAAAGCAACTATCTCATCATAATAATGGGTCCAACAGAACATACCATTTTGAACCTTCTTTTACATTTCCAATTGTAAATACTTCCAGTGATTCTGCATGGATTTGCTTGTGCAGCATTTCTTCTTGTCCATAATAGTTTACTGGAAGCACTAGAAAAATGCAAATCATAGCAGCAATGATGAATACCCGAATACTGAAAACAGGAGGAAAATAGCAGTGCAGTTAGTAAAACCTGCAAAAGCAAACGCAGATACTGACCAAACATAATTGAAATACTAAAGCACTTCAAAAAGTTTTGAATATATTTGCAAGCTTAGACTGCGGAAGAAACTTGGTAGCAAAAATTTCACAAAGAAAAATGAAAGACTTCAAAAATTTTCCATATGGGAGACTTAATCACCTGAAAACAACTATTCTCATGAAAACTACAGCATCCACACCACCGACAGCCAATATTTCTTCATCAGTTGCTAGCCAGGCCCTCATGACCCAGCTTGCAGAGGGAACAAATCTTTCAAAGCAGAAAGGTTCATTGCGCTTTACTGGTTCTGAAACAAGCCTCCGGGTAAAATACACACTTACATTGCTTGGTTGTTTCCTCAGTATGGAATACAATGACAGAAGCACAACACATATGGCTATATTGATTCCGGCAGAAGTTAAAAGAGCAACAACGTCCATCCCTCTCCACTATATCCTTTTTTAAGCTTTAAAGATCCAACTACTCCGACCCTTAGCCACAGAAGGACATCATATTACTTCCAATTTGCTGGAAACGAGGGAATGTTTTTGATGATAATGATAATGCAGAAACAAGTTTGGCTCGATTTGACACAGAACCAAGTGCTGCAAAATTGATTTGGGAATTGTCATGGTTCAGAAACCAAAGTTTTAATAAAATTTATCGCCCATCATATGCATAAAAAAAAAAAACCCTTCAATAAAAATTCAAGTAACAAGCTAGTGAAAATTCTAAGTCTTTCGATGCCTGATGAAATTTCCAAACCCTTTTTTTTCTCTTTTTCTTTTAATTATTTTGTATAGTTCCAAGACATATATATACAAGAAAAACCAAGAATTTTCCCAAAAAGATATACAAAACCAAAAGCATTAAACATTAAATTTAAAATGAAAAATGCACCAAACAAATTCATCCAAAGAAGAAATTCAAACAAAATTAAACAACCGAAAAAAATAAAGATTAATTTAAAGAAAGTACCTGCGCAAATATCAGAGCCAAAAAAAAAAAAAGCGAAAGAACTTCGAAAAGGTTCCCAAACGTGGGGAGATTCTGAAGAAAAACGATCGGTGAAAAGCAGAAAAAGTTAGGAAACCGAAAACAAGAAAATGTTGAGCCTGTTTATTACTTATACGCCAAACGCCACGATTTTGCTTCAACTTCAAATAGGAACAACAACAAAAAAATTAAAAGGGAAAAAAATCGACCAATTTGCAGAGAAAGGAATCAAGAACCCTAATTTAGCATCTCATCTTATAAGGAATTTATTGAAAAAATTCTTACAAAAATTACACGTAAAATTTTGTTATTTATTTGGAAAAAGATTTCGGTAATGCGGAAACTAGATCGAGCAACGGAAGAACCACGTGGCGGAAAATAAGTGGACAGTACAAAAATGTTAGATCCTTCAACTAAAGTTTAACCGCCTTAACTGTCTGTGCGAATCTGGAATTCTTGGTTTTGTTACGGTGCACCGCGACCTAATTTATTTAAAGTGGAGTCTAGGTCGGTGACGAATGAGGATTGTTGACTAGTTCACATGCCTTCGGCGTGTAGCCTTTTTTTTTTTTTTTTTTTAGATTTAAATTTAGTTATGGCTAAATTCTATATTATTTTATATTAAAATTTTTTTAGGGTTCGTTGGTATTAAGCTTTCAACTTTATTTTATTTGAATTCTAAATTTTTAATATAAAAAATGCATGATATTATCTTATTTTAAGTATGACAATTTATATATTTATATATTATTTATTTATTATCAAATATATATAAAATAAGAAAAATCATATTACATATTTAATACATATACAATTTTTATCAAAATTTAAACTTTATCATTTTTATATTTTTTGTATTATTTCATATTATATTATTTTTCTGTATTTAAAATCGTTAGATATACATATAACTTTATATTAGGGATTCCATGATTTTTCATCTAATTTTTAGATTAAAATATTGAAGCATGGGCCCTAAGGGTTGATACATGGGATACATGAGTCCAATTTAAGGGCTGGGCCTAACTTAAGCACCAAACAAATGGGATGGACTTGCTGTCTGCACTTTTGATCCCGATTATTTTAAAATGGAACAGTATAAGTTATGTTTTACACATTTGTTTAAATAAAATTATTTCAAATAAATTGCCTGATTTCACTAAAAAAAATATTTATTAATTGGAAACTTAGCGTGGATCGGGTTGATTTGCTACTCAAGGGTCAACAATGGATCAGGTTGGGTCGCAGGTTTTATCATGGGTTACCCAACTAGACCCACAATTGCTTTCACAAGTGATTCGCAAGAACCTTAGTTGCAATTATTAGTGGAGCATAACCTGGAGATTATTTTAGTTGATTAATACAGTCATCTGTAACTCCTTCCCAAATTGCAGCCTCTTTTATACCCAAAAAAGATATATATACCAATAGAGCAAAAGGATATGATGTATCGGAGAAATGTTTTGACTCACAATAATATCAATAAAAGAATACATCATATACTGGATGAAATTCAAAAGTAGGCTAATGAAAGCAAAGTAAACATTTTATACCAAGATTTAAACTATGCTACTGAACATTTAATAAGCTGCACTATGGAACTCCATGTAAACAAATCAGTGGTATGACCTTAGGTGAAAAATTTGGCAACTGGGCTTATATGAGTTCTTTTCTGCAGCCTGACTGAACTTCTTGCTGGCAACTTCGTTTTCTTCCAAGCTAGTCTGGACAAAATATCGTGCCCACCAAGACGAGCTCCTCAGTTTAGCCTTCAGAAATCAAGAAATTACTTCAGCATGTCACATTCATTTAAACTCTGCAAAATGTACTAATACATGATATGTAAAAGACAATACAATTAATACCAAAATCTGAGACCAACACATAAAATATGTATATAACTATATGTTTCAATGTTTGATATATGAAAAAGATGCTAAGACAACTCAAATAGCAGAAATCAAGCATCATTTGGTTCTACATTCCAACTCTTAACAAATATAGATAGATGGAAACTTTGATTGGTAAAAGCAACCTATTACACTGTTCAGTAATACAATTTTGAAGGTTGTCAACATTAATTAAAGGTCATCACATTTCTTAATTACTGTTTGGGTACAGAAATAAACATGCCTGCATGCATTCACATACATCTACACATTACACGGAAATCCAGGAAGCCATCTCCGTAATTCTAATTGGCCAAAACAAAATCTCGACAATTCTACATATTGACCCATGCAACAGATAAATGAAAAATGTATGGTTCAAATGGTAATGAAGGCAAGCAAAAGAGATGCTCATTAGATTTAGTGTCCCACCTCTGAATAATAATTTAGCTTAAAAGACTTAAAACTTTAAAACAAAAAATTGCTTAAAACTAGCTGAAAAGTTTTACTTGACGACATTCATTTAAATGGCCTATCCAATAATAAGGATAAAGAAAGTGTCCATTTCATATTGATCATCAAGTCTTAGCAATTTATAATAACAAGCAGTAATTAAGGAACATAGTAACAGCCACTTACCGCCCTTCCATATTTGGACACTTCTGCAGCTTTAGCTTTCCGCTGACCTGGAAAACCTACATTGCAACAATTAGAAAAGTCCTTGAATGACAGCTCAAAAGGTTTAAATTATTTCTTTGTAATCTCATACAGCATATTAGCTACAGAAACACTGTTATAAAAGCTTAATGCATTTTTTATAACGCAGACAGGACAATGACCTATTAAAAGAAAAAGATGGAGAAGAAGATGGTCATGATGACATACATACGGCACATAACGAGGGTGTAAAGGTTGGCAGTAGATCTAAACAAAGAATCAATACAAAGTCCACCAATATAAAAATGGCTAAATTTGGCAACAGAAAGCAAGTATTTGAAACCAAAAGCAAGAAACAAAGATCATTACGGGATAGGAAGGCACATATGACTTGCAAGTTCAGGAATCAGAACAAAACTTAAGCTGCTTTTACCTGTAAATACGACAACTCCATCAGCCGATACCCTTGCAAAATCTGGAAGTGTCTTGTTGAGATATCTTGGAGACAAATAATCTAATGCATCCGAAACAATTACAAGAGGGAACGATTTCGGCCTGTATGGAAGAGGAAATTTGATGTCAGACACACGCACAATGCCATTATGCACTAGTCCTTTGCAGTTAGTATCAGCATCCTCAATGTCATACGGCTCCACACCCCAAGCTTCAGTTTCTTCTTCTTTTAACAAATTTGAAACCACTGAACAAGTATCAGGACCAACATGCAAAACCTTATGCATGCTGTCACCATATGCTTTCTTCAAAATAGGAATAGTCCGTTGAACCTCAAATGTGCAGGAAAAGTCACCTGCGCATGAAGATCAAATCGTATCTTAAAACTAAAGGTCATTTCTTAGTAATAGCATATCGACAAGAAAAAGGAAAGTATGCCTTAGCTGAAACATATAATAATAAAAGCAGTAAGTAGAATATCATCTAGATTTCGCAGCTATAAACATACCATTAGCAAATCTAATTAATTCTAATTGAAGAAGAAGAAAATCCCAAGTTACTCTTTATAAAGTATCAACAAATGCATTCAAAATCCCCTATATATATATATATATATATATATCCAAGATGCGCACTTTCTTCATATGCAATTCAAGGAAAAATGGAACAATGCTGTGTGGAAATATTGTTAAATAACATTAATTTTTTTCTTAAGGCAAAAAGAAAAAAAAAATTACCTTCAACTCTTGTAACAGGTTCCTTTATGCCTCCGGATCGACCTATTGCAAGAAAAATGATATGATCACCATAGACAAATTCATAATGGAATCATTTATTACAGATTAAGTAATCAATCAATGCTTAATCAGAAAAACAAACCTGAGCCACTATGAAAATACGCAACAATAAGCAATGCACCCTGACAAATAGAAACGAAAGAAATTCAGACAAAATTTATAGAAACATAAATAAATAAAATATTAAAAAAAAAGTACCAGGACAATGAGAAGAATGGAGATAAAAGGAGGAGAGCGAGATTTGGAATACGAAAAGAGAGCAGCTCCCCCACCGGCGTCTCCGTATCGTCTAGAGGAATTCACTGGCCTCCTCGACATGCCTACAACTTTTTGTTTCGATTTTGATTCTTTTTGTGTTCAACTATTCTGATTCAAACCAATCAAATAAAAAAAATCATTTGCAATATTGCTAAACAACAAATCATTAGAAAATTAATTGAATCGCATTTTCTAAGTGTGGAAAGAATGATTCTTACCGAGAGACAGAGATTCAAGTACGCGCATTTTTGTGCGGGAAGAGGCAGAGTCGGATCTCAGGTTTTTTTTTTCTTATTATTATTTTGAAACAAAGAAAAAGAGAAAAGCTGTAGCGGTAAAAGGCGCGTTGGAGTCGGCCATGACATCCGGCGGTTTTGATTCCTTTAACGGGCAACTTAGGCCTTATTGTCTCGCTGGCCCAATTTTTTAGGCCCTGGTATTTAAAATGGCCTTTTAGGCCCATTAGATGAATGACACGTGTACCCAGTTGAGAAATTGATTAAGTTTTGGAGTCCTTGCCATCACTCAAATTCCGGCTTTAGAGAGTCAAACTCGAAGGAGGTGAAAAAACATATAAGAGATTTAATTTTCTAAAAAAAAAACCCTAACGGTACGATTAGGGTTTAGGATTGAAATTGAATTGAAGAAAAGGGATTGTTGAAATTTCGGTATTCGGAAATTGGGGAATCAAAAGAAATGAGGGGCGAAGATGCTGACCAGGATAAGAGTAAGCAATGGTCGTCCTCTGCAAACAGAGCTTATAAAGAGAAAGAGGAATATCCCAAGCTTTGGGGACTTTGCTTCTTTGATTTAATTGGCGCCACGGAAACTACTTTCTCGGTAAGTTCTTCCATTAAAAGTTTCTATCTTTTCCACATTTTAATTGATCGTTTTAAATTTTTTTATATTAAGCTGCAGTTTTGATTTCTGGGCCGTAAATTATATTTTAAGACGAAAGGTTGGATTTTTTGGGGGGAACGGAAACAAATGATGTTAAAATTTTCTTGCAATAATAAGTTAGTGCAGGTGGGAGTAGCTATTTGTTAGAATTGCCCATTTGATTGTAGCTGCAATCTGGCAGGTTAGTTAGCTGAGGACGTCTGTTGATTGGATATCTACTCAGGTATACAGAAAAGTTCTTTCACGATTCAGCTATCCATAATTCCTTGCTACTATTGTTGAAATGTGGACTTGTTGAGGAAAAATCTTTCCTTATATATTTCATCATCACTATGGTCATTGTTTTCTTATATGGAATGGTAGAAGGAATTTTTTTTTTCTTAGAAATTTCCAGTTGTTTTCTAGTGCTTTAATTTAAACAAGGATGCTAATTGAATTGCTTTTTGTGACTACAAATTTAGACTCATGGCTAGAGGTGCTATAATGTGCTATTTGAATTGCTTTTCTAGTATTGCTTTAATACTGTGAATGCTGCTATAATGTGTTAAAAGGGTTGAAGGTGATGAAAACATTTTATCCAGCATGAGTACCTCTGTTTTCATATGTTGATATTTTTAGATTTTAAGAATATGGTTGAGCTGTTTTATGTTTGACTGCTGCCTTGTTTAATTGTCTAATGGATCTATTATGTTTGCTGATATCTTATAGATTAACTTGATATCACAATCAAGTATTATGCACAGTGAATTTGTCCATTTATGCCTCAAAACGGTAGAATGTGTATTCACCAATGTGATCATGTCTGTACTTTCACCATGAAGTTAGCCAGGTCACAATCATCATGGAGACGAAGTTCTTTTTGGACATCCTTTCAGGAGGAAGCATGGAGAAGGTATAATCATTGAATGAAAGGAGTATGAGGAAGAAATGGACAGAGTGGTACGTTTTTGGTTATGTTATAGCATTCTCTGTATCTTACTAACATATTACTTTCTACAGGTCTTGCAACTTGGTTTTTGAAACATTAGTTTAGGTTGTTTTAAATTGTGAATTGCTAGAAGCAGTTATCTTTGAAGGAGTGTTAAGTTGTAACATTTAGTATTTACTATTTAGTGATGGTGAAAACTTGTGCCTCGGGAATTTTTAATCTCTGGGAGATGTACCCCTGCTTCATGTGACTATTTTGTGCAATCCTTCTGATGGAAGTTATCTGTTATGATATTTTTCAGAAAATCTTTTGTGATTTAGTATATTGGTACAGGGAGAATGTGATTGTGGTGGATGGCATGTCTTACGTGCAATTATCATTTTCTTCTTTTAACGCCAATCAAATCACTCTGTTCAGGATTACTATTCCTTGTCATTAGTATTTTCTAGCAATTTCAAAAGCTGCAGCTGAGGGATGGGGGTGCCAGCAACCTCCCCCCAGATTTTTAGTACACCATTGTTATATCATTATTTTGTTAATTAATTTCTGCTTCTCTTTATAGGAGCAACTAAGGCCCATGCAAAGTGTGTTTAACAGGGAGCAAAATAAATATTAAAAGGAGATATGAGAGCTGGAACGAAAATGGTCCTGGTGCTTATCATCAGCACTTCCAACGAGATGATTGGTATTGGATGGCAGACACATCATACAGAGATCAGAGAGCCAATTCCTGGCAACCTCAAAGAGATAGTGCAAGCTATCCATTATCACATCACTATTCAGTTTTAGGTCTTGACAGGTAATGCTGCTGTAATGCAGGGTTAATAAATGCCTTTCCATCCTATTCTTGTCAGTATAGCCAAGAGCTCAACTTTGTGATAATTGACATTTCTCGACTTCCCTTTCTCCACAGGTCCAGAACAAAACCATATACAGAAGATGAGATTAAGGTATACTGAATTTTCTTTAAAATGCATTTACATTGCTGCTGTTGTTTTGAGTTATAATTTGTTTTTCATTTGTTAAAGTGATACTTCATTTTGATATAATTAGTTATGTTTGTGACATGCTATTGGCTATATATCATGACATTTCTGGTACATCTTGATCAAAAGTTGACTTGCTATAACCTTATTCCTATATTAAATAACTGATTAGTGAAATCAAACCGGTGTTTGTCTTAGCTAGTTGATTCCTCAATCTTCTCAAGGTAGACAGAGTACTAATTTATGTTAATGTTCATCAACTTACCATCTCGCTTTTATGAATTAACAATATTTTGTCAGACTAGAAAGTCTGAAAATCTAAGTTTGTGGATTCCTGTTTTAAGCATGATAATCACATAAATTGTTCGTGTACTGCTCTGGGATATGTGCTCACATTAACTAAGTGGTCTGCTTCTTTGATCTGATACAGTGTGACTGAACTACATTTTGTCAACAGCCATATCATATTCCAGTAGATGAAACACTCTTGCAAAACTATAACTTATCCCAAAATAAAACACTCCTGCAAAACCCTTGTTATAAATACTATTCATTTAAGGGTTAGTTTGTTGCAATGTGTGCTGGTCTATGTCATTATTTCTGACTTGATGTATAGTTGGTTAACGTTTAATCCATGTTTGTTTATATGAATTAATATATCAATCAAAGAACTTAATTAGGAAAACTGGTATTATTATGTTTCTTCTTGTTACTGGATTTAATGTCCTGCCTGTGATGATAGACCGATTACATTATCTGTCTGCCGAAGGCATTGAGGGCCAAGGCAAAACAATTCCATCCGGATCAGAACGGGGATGATAAAGGTGAGATGTGTTCAACTGTTTTCCAAGAAACTTCTAATCTTAACAGTATTGCTTTGGATTGTTTATTTAAAGTTTATTCCTTGTGCTTTATTTCAGAAGTTGCTGAGGCCAAATTTAATGAGGTAATGACTCCTACGAGGCTATAAAGCAAGAAACGAAGAACATGAGGGTATGACAACCTGGTTAAATCTGCACAAGAATTGGGAAATGAAGAGCAAGAATAGGTATGTAGAAATTCAAAACCCTATACTTCTACCTCAAGTTTACAGATGGAGAGTTCACATTCATCACTGCTGATCAATTTTCTTTTTTCTTTAATTAACTGAGTTTATACCGATGGATAATTTTTTTCGGCCTTCATTCGAGTTTCTTTATTTTGTAAGGAAAAATAATGAATTGTTTATTACACATCTCTGGCTTATTACAATTGAATTATTTGTAGAAAACAGTTATAACTTGACTCTAAAGGGTCTCTAATGAAAGTAAGTCAAATTCTTGGTAATTTGATAAAACAATATTAATACGAAGTTAATCTCAAAGTCTATTTGTTTCTCCAAGAAAATACCATATTTCGTCACAATAGTGCTTTTCCTTGTTATGATAAAATATTATTATGGTTAATTCTATGAATTTGAGAATTTATCAATACGGTTAATTCATGTGACATTAACCTTATCGGGTAGGGGATGGACCATGAGCTCGGACCATCTAAATACTGCCAAATGTTGCACCATGGGTATCTTATCATATTTTCTTGATTAATCGGCTTAGACTAGGCAACGAAACAGATCTTTTGTTGCAAAATAGAAGTCCTGACCATATAATTGGCAGGTAGATTCGTGATGTCCGCCGAGCAGCTAGCGAAAATCTTGTTGGCACCTTACAAGAGCCTCTATGAAGTATCTGATTTTTTTTTTTTTTTTGCCCAATAGTTATCCGATGAATTTAAATATTAAAAAACCTGTTTCAATGGAGTACATAAGAAAGACGACGAAGAATGGGTGGCTGAAAAGAGGCTTTGCAATTCAAATTTCTCTTCTCCCAACCATGAAAGAACCCTTCAATGTTCGATTCATGATTGAGTCTTGTTTAAAAGAAAATGCAAATATCGATACTGCCAACCAAGATTAAAACAGAGTTTTCCCCAGCCAAGATTCATTTTAGAAGATTATATACTTTGATCTCAGATTTTTCCTTTTTAGGAAATAGTGGAAAAAGTTAAACTTATAGACAAGCCTAAAGAATGTTGTCCTTACTTGAGCATTTGCTTTCCCCACTACTACTAAAATGGGGAAGACAAATGAAAATACAAGATAGTTTGTCATGGCGAAAGCTAAAAATTCTTCCTATCTTTCCACGTCTTCTTATCAGGGGCTCTGTAATATGCAGGAACAGTCGCGGGGAAAAACATTTGCCTGACTCCTTCTGCCTTGATAATAGGGAAGATGATTCCTGATGCTCCCTGGAACAGCATGACAATATTTTATTAAAGTAAATAAAATATTGTTGTAGGCAGATGAAACATAATAATGATGTTGTTCTAAATGATAAAATTAATGAAAATGACAGGGATCAGATCTGCACCGAGATCAATCTAGCTCCAATCCAGATTCGCTTAGGTGAAGGGAACGGCAATAGTAAACGACCAACACCATATACTGCCACAGCAAAAAAGTGAAGAACCAAGCTCAAGGGGCAAGGGTTCAAACCAGAGAGCAAAGAGATGGGTCCTGTTGAGAATACACCACCAAGGCTTAGATAATCAAAGCAAGCTTGACGCATTTCTTTCCTTGCTTGATCCGGTGAAGCACAGAACACCTTATACAAGGCACCTGCCAAGGTATTAATAGTAGATGCCACAGGCTGCAAAATGTAACATTGAAATGAGTTCACTGCAGTAATATAAAATTTTACCATTTAAACAAACTAAGATTAGTTAAATTTTGAATTCAACATTGTGATAATGTGATTAGGAAATCTCGGCACATCAATACCAGTAACAAAAGGAAATCAGCTTATTAATGTAATTTACCTTACGCAAGGTGTAAAATGATTCAAGATATTTGCAGAGGGTAGGTGCATCATGGAGGTCTCGCAGTGGCCTTAGTAGATCACGGAGGACAACAATATCAGATAAAGCCACAGTCATCCCCCCACCAGTTAACGGATGGCGCATGTTGAATGCATCTCCCATCAATAGGGCTCCAGGTGTGGGATAAGGAGAAGCTGGCATGCTCCTGTTTGGCATTGTCCTAATATTTCCCTTTTCAACAGCTGCTACAAATGAATTGTAGATTTCAGGGGGGACCTGTTAGATGCAGCACATTGTTAATCCAAGAGACTATCAAGCCTAAATTCAGATACCATGAGTAAAGAACAACTTTTACAAAAATAAATAAAGCCCTGAGGAGTTCAAATATGCAGAGCTAAAGCAGTTAACTACCTGAGGCGCCACGATGGTCTTCAGATAGTTTGCCATCTCTCCATTTGCAATAGAAGGAACCTTCTGACCAGGTACATCTACCAGACAGCGAACCTCTGTGCTGCTGATAGGATAGAACAAAATGGGGGAAGGATCTGCTAGTATAACATGCCCATGATTTGAGTATGGAAGATGGCAATTCTCCAGGACCAATCCCACAAAACAAGAGGGTACATCTACCTGCATATTACAATTTAGGCCTTCTTAATTTTTCAAGTTAAACAATAAAAAAAAAAGGAATAAGAAGGGAATATGGGGAATTTGCATTTTCTTAACCAACAAAACAAAGGGTTTATCGGTCAACTCACCTTAGGGTTGCAAAGGGAGCGACGCAAGTTCGAAAAACAGCCATCACAAACAATGGTCAGAGGTGCAAAGGCTGTCAATTCCCTGCCATCTTTAGTTTTGTACTGCACTCCTCTGATTGTCCCCTTTTCTTCAAGTAGAGAAGTAACTGTCCCTTGCTCTAAACGTACACTAGTAAAAAGATGGGAAAAAAAGGGTATAACTACCTTAACAGTGAATTACTTGTTACCATAATGGCTACATTAGGCAGTTCAATTTTTCATAATATTGAAGAATCATGATAAGTCACTGTTTTTAAACACTCAAAAGGTTTGAGCAATGAACATGAGGAACATAACAAATAGACGATTGATATCTCAAACGGGGAAAAGACGTACTTGGGTAGAGAAGCTGATTTCTCCCGCATCCTCTGTATGAAACGTCCATTGTGAAAGCTCCTACCAGATACATCTGAGTGGAACTTTTCTAAGGGGTAAGAAAGTCTGGTATTCTTACCATCCTTGAAAAGAGCATAACCAAATACCTGCTGAGCATCAATTTCCTCCACACAATCTGCAGTCAGAAAATATATAAGACTCCTTTAGGTCATTCCTTTAAATGTGAAAGTAATCAAGGACACTTAAAATATCAGCATATTCACAATCGAACACAGAACTTCTGACACCATGAACATCTACACCTACTCAAACAATTCAATATTGACCAACCTTCAAGTCCCAACTCAATTAACTTGAGATAGCCCCCTGGTTGTAGCAATTCCCCAACAATACGGTCAGGCTCTGTCAAGTCTCTTTCAATAACATGCACTCGACGCCCATCCTGTATTTTATACCAAATAATCAATTTTAAGTTGAAATAACTTTCAATAAGATTATCTCAAATACTTTATTAAAAACAAAACGCTATCATCTGAGTTGATGCTTAATTTACACATAAGCATCCCATTGAAAACTGAAAAGCAAGTTAAATCCCTAAAATAAAAAGAAATCGATGCTAAATGTCCATATATCAGTGAAAAATTTAAAAAACAAAAACAATTCTAAAACGGCGTATTACACGTATGTAATTAATACAGTTATATCAATTAAATCCGATATCCCCTAAAGTGGACATCAGAACAACGAGCCAGCGCATCGAGGTCGCAGAGGATAATAAGTACAGGGGAGTGGGAACAGAAAACTTGGAAAACCAAGAGTAAGGTATATTTTGTTATTACAACGACAAAACTAGTCTACCTTGTCCTAGGCAATGTTCAGTTAAAACCCCTATACAAGATTATAATTTATCGACAGTGACTAATTACGTAGAAATTGATGTCTGCAAAATTCCTAATAGCAACAGACGGTTCATTTTCTTTAAGTCGCTTTCGATACAAGCCTCCGTTATGATTGGTAAGTGGTAACTGGTAAGCCTTTTTCCTCAAAAAATAAAAAGCCAGAGACATGAACCAATAATTAAATTTTAAAAAGAAATTGTAAATACTGATTTACAATTATAAAGCTCATAAACCACTCCCAGAATCTATGGCGGATAAGCTTGTGAGCTTTTTTTTATATGACAATGCGCATTTAATAGTTGCAACATATTCGAAAAGAGAGACATAAAAAGTATAAAGGATTGTAAAATTATATAAACAAATGATAAAACGCATAAAAGAAAGAAAAAGGTGTATAGCGTTTTAAAAAGCCGAAGGTCCGAGAACATGCAGGCGCGACATCAAGGTAAAAAGGAAAAAAATCACCGAAACTTGTTCAAAAATGAAGGCAAAAAAAAATAGTGAAATGAAGAAAATTTAGTTCCTTATTGGTTACTGAGAAAATGAAAAAGAAAGTGGAGGAAAATGGAAAGGTGAAAAAGCACCTTGCCAAGAGTGTGAGCGAGGGCGGACCCAGCAACGCCAGCTCCAACGATGATGACATCAGCGTCGATGCCGTCAGCGGATCTGCATTCCCCGTTAACCGCTGGGACGCTCTTCACGGACTCAGTCCTCGCGGCAGAGATTCCGTTCCCTTTCCGTCTATTCAAAAATAAACCGTACAATGCAACCAGCGTCATCACGGAGCACAAGATCCATCCCCACATGTACGAACCCGCCATTCTTTTCCACCTCCGAATGCTAAACCAGAAAAGAAACAGGGGCTCCGCCAGAAAAAACGACGACGTTGAGAGACAGAGAAAGAGAGAAAAAGTTTTGAATCTCTCTCTTTCTCTTGCTCTCGGGATTGCTGCTTTGTTTGTTTGTTTATTTTGGGCTGGGGTGGGATTGGAGCTGGGGACAATGGTGCTTTGATTCAAAACTCTTGGAATACGGGCAAGTACGGGGGAGAGGAATGGCCTTTTTATAGTCCACATAACACATGTTTACAACTGACAAGTCACCAGTCTGGCTCTTACGTGTTATTTCTTGCTAACTTGCGCCTCCTATGAGGTTATACTTAAACTACGCATCCCTCATTCTAATTTCCTTCCCACATATAATCTATAACTAACTTTTGTTTTGGTTTTATTTATTTATGGGCTTTAAAGTCTTTGTTTAATAGGATTAATTTTGAATTTCCACTATTCCTTGTAAAATGACATTGTAGTGGCATTACAATGAAGGGATCGTAAATATTAATATTTAAATTTAAAAATGATTAACTATTATTTTTTAAAAAGAATTATATAAATTAATTGAATTAAATTTATTCTTTTTAGTATATAATTTGTATGCTCTTCAAACTCTTTATTAGTATTTTTTCATTATTTACAAGATAAAAAATTGGTTAATACACAATTAGTGAAGTTAGGGAATTACTACATATCCTATTATGATATATTTTAAAAAATTAATAAATTAACATAAAAAATAATATATGATAATTTTTTAATCTCATTCATGAAGTTTAAAAGCTCCGTCAATGATATATGATAAAATAATATTTTACAAGATATATGTTTATTTAAATAATCGATATTTTAGTATCGATTAAAGATGTTGAAGATAATGATGTTACGTTATTTTATATTTTTATTATACTTTACGAGGAGGAATGAAAATAGAAGGAAATGTTATGTTTTATTATGTGACCATTTCACGTGAAGAAAACTTCTGTAGCTTTAGCCAATGAACCAAAGCATGCATGATCTATTAGTATTTAGTATTTGATTTGCAACCTTAGTCGAATTTGACTTTAACAAGCAATCTCACAAAGTCACAATCATGTTACAACCCTAGTCGACTTTGACTTTAAAACAAACATCATAAATGATAATTTGACAAGTAATCACCTTAATGAATGTACTTGGTGATTATGGTTACTACTACTTCAAACTATCTATAAAGTCTCTTAAGGGAACTTCATGCCAATTACCATGAAGGGAACTTCTGTAAACTATCTATAAAGTCTCTTTTAGCTTTATAAAATAAATAAATAAATAAATAAAGTCTGTCAAAAAAGAAAAAAATATATATTAGTCAATTTATAGGATAAAAGGAAGGCATATAAAAGTCTTTTACGATCAGAATTATGAGAGTTTTTTTAATTAAAATGAAAAATAAAATTTAAATTTCAACATCTGTAATTCATTATTTTATTTTCAAACTTTAGCTTTCATTATTAAAAAAAAATGGAGATAGCTAGTAGGTGGGTGTATAAAGCAAGTAGGACTATATTTTTATCAAATGTTTTGAAAAAACAAAAATCAAGAGCCAACCGAAACTGAATTTGTGTGCTATTTTGGAATATTATATAAATATATAAGAAAACTTAGTCAAAAGATTAACCCTCAAAGAAAATAACAAGCACTAAAAATTCCACAAATCCTACTTGATTTTTTTTTTTTTTTGGGCCAATGATCCTACTTGAGTTAAAGCAATAGAGAAGGACCTTCATATTGATGTTGAGATTTGAAAACTAATGACTACAAAATATTTTGGATTTTAGTGATTAATCAAAATTTGATGTTTAATATGATCATATACTTGGGTGGATAATTTATTAATGAAATGTGAAACGAGTGCATCAAATCGTTGTTAGGGGTTGAAAATAATTTGTTTGAATGTTGCAAGTAAAAGTTACCAAGTCAATATCATATTTCATGGGAAGGCATTGAAAGATTATTTTAAACACCCATCAATATATATATTTCATGGGTGGAATTTAACATTGAAATTTGAAGGTACATGCAGGCCTTTCTCACTTGACAATTGAAGATTAAGTGGACTACATTTCGATCAACATCCTTCCCTCCTCTTTTTTTTTTTTTTCCTTGTACTATATGTTAAGTAAGAGAAAAAGAAAATACATGGAAAGGGTACATAAAGTAATTAATGAAGAAAATTCATCACACTGCAAATGGAAAGATTAATTTTAGTGATGTTTTATAATATTCCAACTAATGGAATGATTAAATAATTTTTTTGTATAACAAAAGTCTTCACAATCTGAAAATAAAAGAAAAAATCGTAAGTATTATAATTTAAAATTAAATTTATTATATGTTTTTTTAAAAAATAATTATATAAATCAATTGAATTAAGATATGATATCTATCTCTCAAATTCTTCCGGCTGTTTTTTTCTTCTTTTTTTTTATTTTCTTTGCTACCAAATTAACCTAGCAATTTCTTGGGTGTTACCATTAAGAACAAAGGGTAGTGGACGTTCAAAAGCAGGAAAAAGAAAAGGAGGGGAAGAATCTGACTTGCGCTTTGGTAGGTAATAAAGGAATCGGTACGACTAAAACAACGTCGTCATTCGCAGAAAAATTCCACACAATTTATGAACTAAGTCAAGCATGCATGGAAAAAATAAAATAATATAGCAGCAGCGGCAAACGAAGAAATTATGTGAGAAAATAGGGTTTGTCAGTTGTGCGAGATCAGGTCAAATGAAGAATGGACCAATTACAAACTATTATATCCCAATCCTTTGAGTCAATACAGGGATTACTGCGTCACACGCAAACGTAGAAGATTTTGAAGTGTGTTATCGTATTCAGTATTCGTATGCCGGCGTGCAGCACATGGATGCGTGATTTTAGGACTCCACCGTATCTATGAAGTTGCTTACCGGTTACTTTTAGTAGAAAAAGGCAACAAAACGTCTTCAAAAGAAATCAGAAGTGAGCACGAAAGTGTTGCCTCCTTTTTAATTGGCAGTTTTCCTGAAATACATATTCATATATTTAATCACGGTTTCAAAGAAAAGGAAAAAAATGGCAAATGAATTTAATAAAATTAGAAAATAAACAGAAACAAGATGAAAGGTGTTTGGTGCCAAGCTTTGAAGTGAGGGTCAAAATTTTAAAATCACAAAAAAAAAAAATAACAGTTAAAAATAAAGATAAAAAGTGTTTTTTATATTTACATTTCAACGCTAAAGTCAAAAGTCGATATAAAAAAAGTTGGAATGAGAGAAAAATAATAACGTATGAGTAATAGAGAATAATATAATAGTACTTGATTATCTCTATTTATATATATATAAGTATTTATATATATATAAGGTAAAAAATTTGTGAAGTAAAATAATAACGTAAGCAAGCTAACATAATATTGTACGTGTTAGGTCAAATCAAAAGTTTAAAATGTCTCTTTGATAGTTTCTAATGAGAGAAATGATCTAAATGCCTTTTGGATCAAAAAAAACCTCTAACAAAAGGTAATACAGTTTCACGAATATTGTTGCTTGCTGGTGAAGATGGACTATCGACTATGCTGCTTATGAACGAAAATTAATAGCATATATACCAGCAATAACATTGATTGATTAAAGATGCTGAATTCCTGATCTTAACAATTAGTGACAACCTTTCTACTGTTGTCCTTAATCAGTGCCCTTTTTGGGCTCATTTGTTGGCTTTATTCATGGAAAAACAGTAACTTCTCATAATATTCAAAAATATATACCTGAATGCTCTTGCATATCGGCATCTTATTTGCATAATGGGATTACAAGTGGTCAAAGTACCACCTGTTTTTTATATTGCAGGAATTAACTTCAAATGGTGACTCCTTCAAGCCATCAGATGGAGAAAGGGCTACGTGGAGTTCAGCTGTACGGGTAAAGCTGCAATCTTCACGAACAGCTGATCTGAGAGGTGAACGATCTTTGGGCTTGGATCATATAAGATCTGGGTAGGAGATGAGCACAGACTCGAGCATGGTGGGCATGTACAAAAGCAAGCAACGAATGCAAGCGCAAGAGGCCCATTATCACCTTAATGAGGGCCTTCTTTTTAGGCCTTCTTAACCCAAAGGACAACGGTCTCTCCATTAGTGGACAGCCTAGCCGTTGCAATTGTTAAAAATGTACCCCAAACGTGAACCAGTGAAAGTTCCATTTTAAGCATAAACTCGATGGCTATAGGTGTCTAGTCGCCGTTCGCTTTCCTTCTACTTCCCGTAATCTTTGGCATTTCAGCACTTCCCAGTAACAAAGATTTAAATAAAGTTTTTTACGTAAAATTTATAAATTTTTAATCATAAATGATTAAAATTTATGGTTATTTAATTTTTTAAATAACTTTTAATAAATTTTGATATATAATTTTAGATAAATATTTTTAATAAAAATATTAACAAAATTTTTATTATCAAATAAGTATCAATTAAATATAAATTTTTATAATTTTTTTATATATTATTAACCACTCCAATAAATTTTATTAATCTATCAATTTAAATTCTTCATTAAAACTTTTATTAAATTATATTTTTAAAAATTTTCCCAAACTTCATTTAAATATTGTCCTTATCCTCATAATCTAAACGACACCAAAAGGAGGCCGTCCAACTGACGGAATCTTCAAAGCCAAAGACCCCTCGATGGTTCCGTTTATTATCCTGAAATTTCCCGGCTTTTACACGTGTCATGATGATATTGGCCACGTCAGTTCCCGCGTGAAGGCCTCCCTTACGTCCATATATTGTACACCGACTCATGGGTCATGGCTTTCTATCCTCTTCAACTTAAGTCTCCTATTCCATCCCTTCAACGGTCTTAACCACCAACCTGATAAAATGACGATTATGCCCTCGTCAGACCGTAAATACCGACGGAGTCCCCGAACGCCTCTCACACCTCGAAAGCTCCGAGACCAATTATTCGAGGCTCACGAATCCGGCTTCGATGGGGCGTCAATTTCAGGAGCCGTATTCAACCTCTCGACCACCATCGTGGGAGCCGGAATCATGGCGCTCCCAGCCACCGTCAATCGACTGGGCCTAATCCCTGGTCTAATCACGATCATATTCGTCTCTATGTTAACAGAATCATCCATCGATATGATTCTCAGATTTAGCCGAGCCTCCAAGTCCGCCACGTATTCAGGAGTCGCCGCCGACGCTTTCGGTGGGCCGGGCCGTAACCTCCTTCAAGCCTGCATTGTCATCAACAACTTGGGCATGCTCGTCGTTTACATGATCATCATAGGTAACTTGAAGCCAAAATTAGGCCACGTGGAACAATTAATAACCGTTTGATCACGACTGAATTTGAATTGTTGGCAGGTGATGTGCTATCGGGGACATGGGTGGAAGGGTTCCGCCACAGGGGAGTAATAGAAGAATGGTTCGGTGAACATTGGTGGACCATGCGTTCGGCTTTGCTCTTGTCGACCACACTTTTCGTATTTGCTCCTCTCATTTCATTCAAACGCGTTGGTAACGAACTCGTCAAAATTCTAAATTGATGATAAAAAATAGTTAAGGTATTAACTTTTAATTTCTTTGGTCAAAATTTTCGTGGTTTTGTTTATTTTAGATTCATTGAGATACACGTCTGCATTGTCTGTCGGTTTGGCGGTTGTGTTTGTGGCAATAACAGCAGGAGTTGCAATTGTGAAGTTGATGGAAGGGAAAATCGGAATGCCTCGTCTAATGCCAAAACTTGTTAATCAAGCATCGTTTTGGAAGCTTTTCACCACCGTTCCTGTTCTAGTTACTGCTTATATATGCCACCATAATGGTGAGTTATGACAGATCGACTGTTTCTATACTGTTTAGTACTTTCAATACTATTCATTTACTATCATAATTGGTTTTGTTTAATTGTTGGTTCAAGTGAATTTCCATCCAAGTCGACCATTTATAGTTCAACATTACATAGAATTACAAATATGATGCGCTATTATTAAGAATGTTAGTTCAACGTATTTTGATGTAGTTATCATGATGTATTCTGTATTTTGATGTAGTTATCATGATGTATTCTGTATCAAAATTGTTTGCTTATGAGACTACGAGAGACTTGAGTTTATATTATTAGTCGTTTTATATCTATCTTTGTGTGCATTTCTTGTGTAGCAAATTCATTGTTTTGAAAATAACTGTTTCAATTTTCAACTATCCTGCACAATCCTGTTTCTTGCATAGCAAAGATTGTTAAATGTTTAATGTATGATTGCTAGCTTATATGGAATTGATTAACCCTTGCAGTACTCCCGATAGAGAATGAACTGAAAGACCCTACACAGATGAAGTCAATAGTTAGAAAGTCCCTCACATTTTGCTCTTCAGTCTACATTGCTACCAGCTTCTTTGGAGTCCTTCTCTTTGGAGATCATACTTTGGATGACGTGCTTGCCAATTTTGATGGTGATCTTGGAATTCCATATAGCTCATTGCTTGATGATTTGGTCAGAGTGAGCTATGGTCTTCACCTGATGCTTGTTTTCCCAATTGTGTTTTACTCCCTTCGTCTCAATGTAGATGGTCTTTTATTTCCATATGCCATTCCTATTGCTTTTGATAACAGGAGGTTCTTCTCAATGACAGTAGCTCTTATGTTTTTTATCTTTATGGGAGCCAACTTTATTCCCAGTATCTGGGATGCCTTCCAGTTCACTGGTGCAACTGCCGCCGTTTGTGTTGGTTTTATCTTTCCAGCTGCAATCACACTTAGGTAAGTAATAGTTATTATGAACAAGTTTTATTGAATTCAGTGTCAAAAGAACTTTACATGCAACTGTGTGTTGGATATGATGTTATCAATGGCAACATTATGTTGGATGGTAGAGAATTATATGTTTAAAACAGAGTGTACCATAAATGAAAACTAGTATTAGGTTAGCTACTAACTCCTAGATCATGGTTTATGTTGGATGGTAATCAAATAATTAATAGTTCTGATGTGCACTTATACAGGGACACCCATGGAATTGCAACAAAGAATGATAAACTAATATCATGGATGATGATTTTTCTTGCTGTCTCAACAAGCACAGTGGCTGTGATCAGTGACATTTATAGCATTTTTAGTGTCGACGGAGTTATAACCTGATTTTATGGAAGTGTCTCCATCTATATCTAGTTTTCCTGGTGCATTGACATAGCTGGAAACTGAAGCTAATAGGCAAGGAAATAATCTGGGTTTCTTTCATGCAATTTATCCTCAAAGCTGAATGACGAATAGCTAAAGCGTGATCTGTTATCTCTACTGATATGTGAGCAATAGGCTGTGGACTGTTCCAGCATCTAATGAGGTTCGATACGATCTTTTCTATGAAGTAATGCAGGTGATTAAGTTGTTAGTTCTTGATTCTTTTTGAGAGTACAAATAGGAAAATTCTGAATATATATATTTCGGGAATATCACAATAGCCTACGTTGAATACTCATTTTTGCCGTCTTGTCATTTGCCTTCTCGTACAGAATGTAATGTTATTCTACGAGGGAAGACATTCTAATTGGGAGATTAAATATAGTATTTTTTTTTTCTCACCCTTTTGAGGATTTAGCTTTTTGTTTCTTCGTCGTGAAAACCACGATGGATTGTCCCTATTTTCAAACGAAAGCTTTAAAGTACATATGTCCAAGCTGATAGGTCAAAGTGATAGACATGTTCATCAAAATTTTTTTATTATCAGAATAATAAATGCTTGTTACCAACATAATTAAGCGATTAGTTTTGAATATTATATTCAAATTAATAAACTGGAGAATGTAATTTAAAATTTTGACGGGTTTTTTTTTTTTTTTAATTGCCACAATCAATTCAAAACAGGCTTATTAGAACAATAAATTTTGAAAGAATTTACCCTTTGGGTTATTTATCACTCCCTTCTAAAATTAAAAATAAAATAAAAGAAAATACCAGTACAGCTTGCCATCTTTCTTTCTCCCTTTTTTTTCCCTCCTTTTATAATAAGCCCATGCTTTGACTGCTTTTTTCTTGATGATAAAATGAAAAGACAGCACTAAAATATATTGTACAGCATAAATTGGGTTGTTTTTTGGATGTTTTGCCTGGCCTGGAAGGAGAGTGAATTGAAACTATAATCTAATCTAACAACTAAAAAGAACACAATGTGTGGGAATGTGAGGTTTATTCTATGCTTATTTATTTGGCAACGTATTCTCACACACGCAAAATATGTAGTATTTTCAACTCAAGGTTTCACGTAATTAATTCATATAATTATTTTAAAATTTTAAAATTTAATAAATTTATAATTCAAATATTAATAATTATAATTTTTTTATCTCTAAACTTTAAACTCTTTCATTAAAAAAAAAAATAATAGTCCGTATTAAACTCCCACATTAAAATATCGGGTTAGTATGCATCAGAATGGAAGAATGCATATAATTTCCTTCCACAATATTAGGCAAAATTTTTTTTTAAATTCATGTGCCCATTATTTTTTTTTTTAATTCATTAAAGTCAATGAACCGTCCATTTATTTTAGGCATTTATTATGTGTATATGGAGATCAATTATGCTTATGATCACCAATGTTATTTACTCTCACCTAACCTTGTGTTTATATAATACAAATGTTAGGGGCCTACATGTTTTACAAATTTTAATGTCTTAAAGAATATTAATCTTTAGTATTATGATAATGTTAATTAATTTTACAATACTTTCTCAAGAAATTTCTATAATTCCCTTTGGTTTCGTTGGAAAATAATCAAAAGCAATCATATGGAAAGCTGTCTTCCATGAATGTTGTTGGTTTTATTCCTATATTAATCCACTTCCACACCATCCTTGAATTTTCTTAGTTTTAATTTGTTGACTTTTTTTTTTTTTTCATTTTCCTTTCTCTTTTCTTTGTTCTTGACCAAAAACTTTTAAACGAAATAACAAATTTAGTAATATATGATTTAAGCACAAAAACGTTGGAAGTTCAAAGTTTAAGATAGTAAAATCATCAATGACAAACCAACAAATTTATAACGAAAAAAATCTCTATGATTATCGAAATAATACTAAGAGTTGATGCAATGATGATATCATTTGTGTATAAAATTTTTCATGTAATTTTAAATTAATTGTTATGTTTTTAGTGATTTTAAACGTATTTATAATAATACGGAAGTTCAAATCCATTAACTATTTAATAATATATACTAAATCTAATATGAAATTATTTTTATGTGTGAAGTATTTTATTTTTAATTTGCTACTCAAGGAGTGAAAATTAGAAGAGCACGGCAGGTAAGCGAAGCTTGCACGACAGGCAGCTGCCGGCTGTGGTGGCCAGCTAGTGCTGTCTCTCTCTCTCTCTCTCTCTCTCTCTCTCTCTCTCACCGTCACTTGGCGTTGTCTTTCTCTCCTCTCATTTCCAATTTTCCACTCTTTCTCAAGTGCGGATCTCATATCGCTTCTCCCCACACGTGTCACGAGATCCAACAGACAGAATTATTCCAAAATTCTCCGTTTAACCACAAAAATGAACTTCAAATTCCAATTTCAGCCCTTATCCTATGTTTAAGAGCTCAGACCTTACCACAGAGTCTATTCCGATTTGAGAGGGATATTTGCATCCGGTTATTTCTCTTCGTACTCTTTTTTTTTATATATATAAGTAAAATTATTTAATTATTTTTTATATAAATTTCTTAAAATAAATTATTAAAAAGTTGTAATTTTTTAAAAAATAAATTTTCAAAAAGTTATAAAGCTTTTTAAAAATAGATATTCAAAATTTTTAAAAAATTTTTAAATTTATTTTGAAAATTTTATGAAAAATAATAATCATAAAATAATTTTACTTACAAAAAATTTTAAAAAAATTAGAATGTGAAGAGAAAAGGTTGAGGTACAAATAATCCATTTCTTTTCTTTTTATTTTAAAATATTAATGTTGTTCCTCACTTCATCATGTCTCACGTTTCCGTAACCAAATCAATATACCCTATATAAAAAAAAATCTCTGAAAGGTTTTTCGCTTGTCATGTTTTTTTTTATAATATTTTACAGTTTTAGTGAGATCAGTGGGATCTTTTACTCATACCAAATAGCAAAAGGTTCTTTCCTTGTTTATAAGTTTTTTTTATGTTGTTTTTTTTTTTTTTTACAATTATATTTTAACTTCAACAAGTATGTTTAAATTTGAATTTCGAAAGTTTTTGTTTTTAAGTTTTCATTGTTGTTTCAAAACAGCTTCAAAGAGTATAACTTTCATATGAAAGAGAGCATTTTTCAGTTTGTGATTGTTGATTTTTTTTTCTTATTTTTTTTCTATGGTGTTTTTAGGTCAAATCTTTTTTATTTGTTTAATTGAATGTCAAATTTTTTTTTCTTTGGATGATTTTAATGTTATATATTTTTATGTTAAATGAAATTTGGGTTTCGTGATTCTCGATATTGCATATTATTGTGAACATTTTTTTTTAATAATTTATCTTTATATGTTTAGATGTTTGATGAAAATCAAATTATTCTTTATAAAATCATAGTTTTTCAGTGCATAATTTGTATCTTTTTTAAGAGTATTTTGTTTTGTATGTTATTTGAATAAAATTGTTTGATTGATTTTTGTTGTCTCAGGATTTTTTCAAGCTATGGTATTATATTTTCAAGTTAATATGAATTGTAATATGTGTTATTTTTATTTATTTTATATTTTGATTTATTAGATTCTATGTATTGTTTTTTTTTTTTACATTGTATATTCGATTTTTGCTTATTAATTTATTCATCTAAAGTTGAGGTTTTTTTATTATTATTGAGTTTTATATTGTGTTTTTTTTGACTAATAGAGAAAATTAAATTATGTAATAGGAAAAAATATTGAATAAAAGTAGTTTTAAGGCAAGAAAAAAAGTATGAACATAAACAATTAAGTAATTGAATTAATTAGCAATAAAAGGGATTTATGAGTGTAAGGAATTTCCCAATTTTTTTTTTTTCAAATTTCCAAAAGGATACACCTTATGAAAACTTTGATGTCCATTATTTAGAGGGCAAGTATTAAGGACCATGGACTGACTTTTAGATGTATGACTGTGAGCTTCTCAATTAATTTAGAGTTAAAACCAATTAGAGAACCTCGATCTATTCCCAAAGACAATATGAAAATCATAGAATCATCTTCATCTAAAGAAAACCTTAAGTAATTAAATATCGTAATTCTCAGTTGAAATAAATAATTCATCGTTGGAAGTGAACAACTTAAATGTGAATGAGTAATATAAAACACCCTCTGTGTCAACACTAGTTCATCAATTAAAAAAATAAGCAAAGCAAAATTGATTATAAAAAGACAAATGGCGATAAACTAGTTTTTGAATCTCCAATTCCTAAGAATACATTCTCATCTGATGGTATACTTGCTCCATTTGTAGTTTCTGCAGCTTTACAAGTTCATCAAAGAAAAGTTATAATTCATAAAGTTGTTAATCAAGTTCAGAGACAGGTACTCCAACCTTTCAAGTTTTGAAGATATTTCATTCTCACCAATATGATTGAACAATTATAGTATAAACCCTGCAGATTATAAGGGCTTTTAAGCCTATTGCTAAAATATTTGGATCTTTTCAAAGTTATTAAGGTCGATGCTCAATATAGCAAGCTATGTACTTATCGAAGTAAGCTTGGCAAAGGCTGTACTTATTGAAGTAAGCTTTCAAATCTAACGAGGATCTATGCCTATTTTACTTTTCTCTTGAAAGGTTAACATTTTCTATTTAGTTTTATATTAATTAATATTTCGTTGTCAATTATTTTAATAAATTTTTATACACTTAACAATACTAAATTTATATTAAATTATTTTAAATAAATAAAATATTATAAATTAATTTAACACATAGAACGAAACTAGGCTTACACTAGTAAATTTTATTTTTGACATAAGGAGGTTATTTTCTAGGAGAATTAAATGCTCAGGCAAAGATAAAAGATTTTTTATACAAATAAAAACATTATATGTACTAAAATTCAAAATTATTGAATAATATTTTTATCAATTAAATGAAAATTCACAAATATTTTGGATATCTCTATTCGGACATTGATTCTGAAGTACCACCTCAACACCGGCGTGTATTCGTTAATTTCTCTTGCCTTGTCTCGCGTCCATCGGATTTCCCAAAATAACCCTCGTGACTTCACGCTCTTTGACTCAAAAATGTCGGTGGCTTACTCTCGGAGAATGTCTGAGGCTAATTTTGACTATTTCTATCTATATTATTGTTCTTGCCAAAATAGTACACTAAATACTTTGATCGTCAGTTCGTCGCAAGGGAAACCGCATCTGCGGCGCGTGATTCTCTTTTGGGGTTAATAACAGTAGAAAAATAAGCAAATTATGGAGGGAATCCCAAAAACTCAATAAATTCAAATCTTGTTTTGGTTTCATCATAATTGATTCCGACAAAAATTCAATCAGAAAACATTTTTTAATACCATAAAATCTTTTAATCACCTTTAAATGGAATTTAACACGTGACAGAAAGTGGTCAACCATTTTTTTTTGAGATTTATTAAATGGATTTTATTAAAAAGTCAGAATTAATTACTAAATGTTCTAAATATATTTCTTTCACCGAGCAACTAAAATATCAATTAAAAACTGTTTCAGTAAATTTCAGTTGACCGCTACTTTCCTGTTCCTTTTTTTGTAACTATTTTTTAAAGTATTATTTTCATTAAAGAAATTTCTTGTAAATGAATATTTCAAATGAAAATATTGTAGTCATTAATTGAAATATATATTTATGCATAGATCATAGTTAGAATATAAAATTATGATAAGATATGATAAAATAATAATATAAATTAAATTAAATTAAATAATATCATTTTATTTTATTTTATTTATATATAAATATTATAATAAGATAATTTATTTATTGATCAAAATTATTAATTTTTAAAATTTATATAATATAATTTTTAAAAATATAATAAAACTTATAAATTTAATATTATAAATTAAAAATAATCGTTTTTACTTTAAAAGAAATGAATTATTTTATAATAAAAAGATGATAATTTTTTTTTGTAATCTTATTTTTTTAGATATAAATTAAATATAATATAAAATAATAATTATTTTATTATATTAATCTTATATGTATCAAATACGATCTCAATATCATTGAATTTCAATTTAGTTATTATATATTTAATCTGCAATATTTAGAAATATCATTTTAATGTATAGGTATTTAAATAAAACAAAATTGATATGCTTCGCCATTTAAGAGTGTTACTTGTTAGACAATGTAGAACACGCTTCCAAATGGAGCGTGACCGGTGCATTCTAAAAGACTTAAACTAAAAAAATTTGAAAAAAACAAAGAAATCATTTCATTTTTTAAAAGAACTTTTTAACACATTTTGGTTTGTTAGACAGATCGGCAGATCGCTTTGAACATTCTCGAGCATTGCCTGCATTTTCGCGTGTGATGAATTATTCGCAGATATTTCTTTTTTTTTTTTAGAATAATAAATTATGTTTCAATTTTTCTTCTGTTTTCTTTTTAATCGCACGCGAAATAACTACGCCAAACCCAGAAGAAAAGTCGATAGAAACTTACCATTTTTACACGCGCTGTACGATGATTTTATTATTCTAGGGTTAGGGCTCATGTCGTTGCAGGTCGTTGCTGAGATTTATTAAAATTTAAAAGCAGTAAGTATAAAAGAAAAAACAGAGAGAGATAGTCTGTCATTGTCGGAACTCCGCAAAGTTGTCTTTATTTTTCAAGATTTTCTTTGTAATTATGAACATAATCCTGTAATAATACAATTCCTTAGTTGCTGTTTTTCTATTTGGGTGTAAAATCTTTTGTGGGTCAAGATTTGGTTATTTGTTAAGCAAACAAAGAAAGATTATCAATTTTTTTTCTCTGTTTTGTCCTTTTGAATTTTTATTTGGACAGACACAGCGCTGTCGTGTTTCGTGTCTTAAAAAAAGTGTGTAGTTTAATGTAATGTGTCTAAATTTCGATTTGGTTTTTCTGAAATCATATTTTTTATTTTTATTTTTTGAGAAAATCAAAATCAACGACGTGTTGAGCTGTTACTGCCTTTTTCCCATCTCTCTCTTTCCATCTCCTTTTGCAAGCTGTAATTGAACGAGAAGAGCTTGCTCGGCACTTCCTTAAATTTCCCACCTCAACAGGCTGAACTGAGAAGCTCTCTCTCTGTCTCTTCAAAACCCAAAGTTTTTTTTTTTTTTTTCTATAAGTTTCTTTCGCCATGATTTAGAGAGAGACGCCCTCGCTTCTTTGCTTTTAGCAAAATCCACGCGTCTGTATCTCCCCTTTGTTTGCTTCAACAATGGCGCCGTCCTTTGATTGGTGGGCAAAAGGCAGCCATAAAGGAACCCCAGTGGTTGTCAAAATGGAAAACCCAAACTGGTCAATGGTCGAGCTCGAAGGTCCATCTGAAGAGGATTTCCTTATCGGCGACACCCCAACCGGTGGGCGAGAAAAAGCGCGTGGCAAAAACGCGAAGCAACTCACTTGGGTCCTCCTTTTAAAAGCCCACCGCGCTGCCGGTTGCTTAACCTCCATTGCCTCCACATTGGTCAGCCTCGGTTCAGCCATCCGTCGCCGAGTCGCCTCTGGACGAACCGACACCGACAACGACACTGAAACCGACAGCACTTTCTCCAATGAAAACAAAACCGTTAAAACAAGGTTCTATAACTGCATCAAAGTGTTCCTTTGGTTATCTTTATTGTTACTCGGTTTCGAGATCGCCGCGTATTTTAAAGGCTGGCATTTTGGTACTCCAGAGCTTCAATTACAGTACATATTTACGGCATCGTTTGGTGTTAGAGATTTGTTCGATTGGCTATACTCTCGTTGGGTTTTGATTCGGGTGGAGTATCTCGCTCCTCCTCTTCAGTTTCTTGCAAATGTCTGCATTATTCTTTTCCTTATCCAAAGCATGGATAGGTTAGTTCTCTGTTTGGGTTGTTTTTGGATCCGTTTCAAAAAAATCAAGCCAATTCCCAAGCAAGAAGCTATCGCAGATCTTGAATCTGGAGAAAACGGTTTCTTCCCAATGGTTCTCGTTCAGATCCCTATGTGTAACGAAAAAGAGGTAAAACAAGAAAAACAAAAACTTTTTTCATCATTTTAAAAGAAACTCTTTTTTTAATTATGGTTTAATTTTAATTCTTTATTTGCAGGTTTACCAACAATCAATAGCTGCTGTTTGTAATTTGGACTGGCCAAAGTCGAAAATTTTGATTCAAGTGTTGGATGATTCTGATGATCCAACAACTCAGCTGCTTATTAAAGAGGAGGTGCATAAATGGCAACAAGAAGGTGCCCACATTGTGTATCGGCACCGTGTAATTAGAGATGGCTACAAAGCTGGTAATCTTAAATCTGCCATGAGTTGTAGTTACGTTAAAGACTATGAATTTGTTGCCATTTTCGATGCCGATTTCCAGCCCACCCCCGATTTCCTCAAACGAACTGTTCCCCATTTTAAGGTAATTAAATTAACTGCTTCTGTTTTGAGTTGGGTACAATTTAGTCAATTCAAGCACAAAATAATTATGTTTAGGATTAGTTGAAGTGAAATTTTTTTTTTGGTTATATGCTTACAGGATAATGAGGATTTAGGATTGGTTCAGGCAAGGTGGTCATTTGTGAATAAGGATGAGAATTTGCTTACAAGACTGCAAAACATAAATTTGTCATTTCATTTTGAGGTAGAGCAACAAGTGAATGGTGTTTTCATTAATTTCTTTGGGTTCAATGGGACTGCTGGGGTTTGGAGGATTAAGGCTTTGGAGGATTCTGGTGGGTGGTTGGAGAGGACTACAGTTGAGGACATGGATATTGCCGTTCGTGCTCACCTACAAGGATGGAAGTTCATTTTCCTCAATGATGTTGAGGTATAGCTCTAGTGTAATCTGTCCTATTAGTAGTTGAATTTTGCAGCCATTCACTTTCTTGGGAGTTAATGTTTTTGGTTTTTGTTATGCTTTCAGTGTCAGTGTGAACTTCCTGAATCGTATGAAGCTTATAGAAAACAACAGCATAGGTGGCACTCTGGACCCATGCAGTTGTTCCGCCTCTGTTTGCCAGATATTATCCGTGCTAAGGTGCATACTTTTTCAAACCTCTCTTTGCTTAAACCAGCAGTTATGTTAAATTCAATAATGCTTGAGAGCGATCCTGATTCCTAACTTTGTTCTTGTTCTTTATTTTGATTAATGCAGATTAGTGTGTGGAAGAAATTCAATATGATCTTTCTGTTTTTTCTGCTTAGAAAACTGATCCTGCCATTTTATTCTTTCACTCTTTTCTGCATAATTCTCCCCATGACCATGTTCGTTCCAGAGGCTGAGCTTCCAGCATGGGTTGTCTGTTACATCCCTGCTACAATGTCATTTCTCAACATCCTTCCAGCCCCAAAATCCTTCCCATTCATTGTCCCTTACCTTCTCTTTGAGAACACCATGTCAGTGACTAAGTTCAACGCCATGGTCTCTGGTCTTTTCCAGCTTGGTAGTGCGTATGAGTGGGTTGTTACAAAAAAATCTGGTCGATCATCTGAGGGCGATCTTGTCTCCTTGGTTGAGAAGGGGCCAAAACATCAACGTAGGGGATCAGAACCCAATCTTGATGAAATGAAAGCAGATCTTCAGCAAGAACAGAAGGCTACGAAAAAGAAGCATAATAGGATATATACGAAGGAGCTAGCTCTGGCATTCCTTCTTCTAACAGCTTCAGCTAGGAGCCTCCTGTCTGCACAGGGTATCCATTTCTATTTCTTGCTATTTCAAGGGATATCCTTCCTTCTGGTTGGTCTAGACTTGATTGGTGAGCAGGTTCTCTAAAGGACAGATTAGGGACTTCGTAGGAAAATGTGAAAGACATCAAATAGAAATTGTGTTACATGGACAGAAGAATGGCCTCAATTTGGACATAGGCTCACCTTAAAATGGTGATACTCTTCAGTATATGTAAGGGTTTTTTTTTTTTTTTTGATTCTTTTGGTTTTCTGTCAATTCTTTTGTAAGAAAAAATTGTTGTTCAAAGATCAAACAGGAATTTACTTAAGAGCAAGGTAGAACATTGATCCCTTCTCCTTTTTCACTTATTTTCATGAGGATGATAATGGTGCTGATTTCGATTCAAGCAAATCATTTCACCAGCCCACCACCCCCCCCCCCGCCGGCCCAACTTTTTTCTTGTTGTTTTATTCACATTTAGCTATCGGGGTTTTTATACAATCTAACCTTTTGTTTCACCAAATCCAGGAAAAAGTTTAAAGCATACCTGTCTTTATTTGGTAAGGAAACTTCGATCTTTCATCACCCTTGTTTGCCCTTCATATTCGGACAACTAACTCTCGTTAGTCTTTACAAACCTTTACCAAACCCTCTCCTGATTTCATGAACAAAAACCACCTTTGTAATTATGTTTGAATAAGTTTCTTAAAAGGATCTTAAAGAATGAACCTTTTTCATTTCTCAGCACTTTTCAAGTGTGCAAATGGCAGTGTATTATTTTAGTTTAAGCATTTACTTTCTGTCTAAAGTCTTCGGTTTCCTTATAACAGATTTAGCCTTACAGTTTAAAATTAACCAGAATTTAGATGGAGACATTATCCAGGAATTAAGATTGAGCTTAAATCTTGCCCTACCACTAAGCAATTACTGCTCATAAAGTACGTCCTTAAGTAGATGGGAAGCACATGGGGGTCTCCATTGTCTGATTCTTGAGTCGTGGGGCCCTAGCCCATCACCAGAGCTGGCTCACCGACTTCATTGGTCGGAAGCAGCAGGACCACACTAGGGTATGGTCCGTATGGACCCCCTGAAATCAGTTTTCGTCCCTAAGCATCTTCAAAAAATACATATTATATTTTCCCACAATGAATTTCTCCAGGAAAGGACAAGAAAATTTTGAATTGATGTGTTTGAAGAAAAACTGAACATTTTTTCGAGGACAGATGATGATAGAGTATGTGTGTAGTCAATCAACGTTTATTTGGAGAATGTTTTTACGGTTTTTACATTCTCAAGGGAGAGAGAGAGAGGCACTTGAAATTCCATGAAACTGAAATCTGAAAACCATGGTCCAGCAGCCAGCAGCTACAACATCCGTGAATTGATGGGCATGTGGCATTTGTTTCTCGTGGGATCCCCTTTTTACGTTAGGCTTTCGTTCATTTGGTTTGGCTTTGGTCCCATAAAAATAATATCTTCCATTCCCAATTTTTTAATTTCCTTTATTTTCCAATCTAGTTTGAATTTCTTTGCTCTTTTGTCTTTTTAAATTCCCGTTTTTAAAAAAGGGCGTGTATCAAAACAAATCGAGTACACCAACGAGAAATGTAACAAAAATTATTATTATTATTATTTTCTTTCTTCTTCATACAACATTGGTTTTGTCATTTCGTCATTTGTTGAATTTGTAAAACATGGACGTCAGGGCCAGCCTTGGGAATATGGGCAAATTTCATGCCATTTGTTAACGCTCCTCCTGCAATCTTTCAGGCAAATTTCAAAACAATGACATGGTATAAGAGTGGATAGAGTAGGAGAGTCCATGAATGAGCGTCCTTAGTCGTAACTCTATACATAATACTTTTTCTTGATCTTCAATTAGTTCTAAATTTTTTGAAAAATTTTCAATAAATTTGTATGATTTATTGATAAAATATTAAAAATTTAATTTTAATGATAAAATTCAATTGCCGCAAATATAAAAAAAAATTTTAATTTTTGGTAGAATCTTGAGCATTATTTTGTTGGCTATTTTAAGAACATATTTTTTTTGTTTTGAATCTTGTAAAATCGATATCCTATTGATATGTTTTGTTCATTAGCATCCCAATCCTACTCATCTATAACTTTGAAAATCTAGCCTAGCACGCTTCCAAAATAATTGCTAGCCCAAGAAAGTAAAATAACAGAAATAATAATACCAATTATACGGAATTTCTACTAATAAAAAACCAATTATATAGAAGGCTACCAGTTTTATTCATGCCAATGAATAATAAATTGGTCCTTTGTCCAAAAATAATTAAATGTTGATTCAAATATTTTTTTTCTTTCTACCAATTTTTTAAATCAAGTTAATATTAAAAATATAAAAATATATATACACCCTACATAATTTCTAATAAAAAATAAATTTAAAATATTCTTTTCCAAATAAAAGAAAGAAAATGGGCTTTTTTCGGCCCGTTAGAGAAATGGATCAATTGGCCCCAGAAAAAAGATTTTATGTGCAGATATACTAAATTTCTAAAAATGGGCTGACTTTTTCCGCTAATTCCGGCTTCTGTTGGCCAACAGCCCGAAAACCGCTTCAGTTGTTTCTTTCAATTCTTCTTCTTCTTTTCCTTTCCTGATGATCAGTTGTTCCCAGTCCTTATAATTCCTGATATTGTGTCGTATAAAATATTATATTTATATAAAATTTTATATAAAAATTATATATCGATATAAAATATAAAATTTTAATTTTATTAAATTTATTTATAATTTTTTTAAAATTTTAAGTCGTGTTATTTTGTATCTTTTATTCATATTATTTTTATATTGTATTATCATATCGTATTTTAAATTACTAAATGTAATTGATCCTTACTTTAAATTACTAAATGTAATTGATCCTATCTACGAAACCATAGCCAAATACTTTTGTTTTTCTTTTCATGTTTCGTTTGTTCACATATTTGGGCAAAAGTAGCCAGGGAAAGAGTTATAATTGTACCCTAAAGCTTCATAATTGATACTTTATTCTAAGCCTAATTACAAGAGATGGCAATTCATAAATATTTTTTTTGAATTCTCATTTACGTTATTAATAACTGCTTTATTTTAAACCAAATATACTCGTGGTAAGAAAATAACAAAGGAAAATGAAAATTTCTTTACAAGATAATTTTCTTAACACCCCCTACAAAATACCAATTAAAACTCAAAATTCCATCAACCAACTCTTGCTTTGTTGTTTTAATATACATGATTTGTAATTCTATCGAGTTATATTCCTCGGCTAAAAATTCTGATAACAAACAGTTAGGAACTTAAAAACTGGCCCGGGAAGGAATGTATTGGACAAAGCCTAGAAATCCCTTGACGCTAAAATTAACCAAAAAAAAAAAAACCTGTACAGCTGAATAATCCTGGTTTTTCCTTCTTTCGCCACTTCACCCTCAATTTTTTCCCCAATTTTCTTCTCTAGATGAGTTTATCTGCAGTCAACTTGAAACATTGGATTGCTTGGGTTAGAAGGAACTAAAAGCCTTTTTATTTCAACTTCTTGCACGTATCAAAGCTCTGATTTTAAACGACCTGCTGAAAAATGGTAAAGGCTTAAGGTGAGAAAATGGAGAACCAAGTTAGAAAATTTAACTCAAATACTTCAATAAATACCATTTGGTCCCAAACTGTCCATGGCTGAACTGGAATAAAATCCCATTTGAAAAAGATTTTGCAGCTCATTGTCTAGTACAGTCTGTAATCAACAGAAAAGTGTCGAATCAATATTCTGATGAGCAAGAGGTGAGAAAGAATGATATTTTTCACATCCTTTAATACCTGAGGCAAGGGAGAGAATTGTGGATTTGTACTTGGGATGCCTGACATTGTTCCCTGAAAGATACCAGGGGAGAAAGAATGAGAGGAGTTTATCCCCGGACGAAATCCGAGAACTGCAGCAGCACTTTCACCTCGTGAATGAAGAATCTATATAGGAGGGAGAGTCAGGATTCATATTGCTTCCAATATATCAAATCATAATTGATTGTATAATTTCTCAATTTATATTGGAAGAATAACTTACTTCTTCAGATAGAATTCTCTCTAAATCAAGGTTTAGCTCTGGGTTAACAGTGGCAAGTTTCATTGACAAAAACTGAAAAGAAAAAGTACGTAAATACATCATTGAAATTTAGTATATTTTGATCCAAGTAACATTGTTACAAGCACTGATTCAATGATAATATATCATCAAATTCATTCATATTTGTAATTAAGTATGGCATGGTTCTCAAATTCAAGTCCTAAACCTTAGTATAATAGTGCAAAAACCGGAATGTAACATCCCCAAGGGAGGAGCCCATATTTAGTTACCAGCCCAATGTAAAAATGAAGTTGCCCGAAAAAAGGTGTCACCAAATCATGGAAATTTCAATCAAGGATTGAAATTCCATTAAAATTTCTTATCAAGGAAACACAAAGTTAAGCTGGTTATCCAATTGAAGAAAATTTTCCCCTAGATTTTGATTCAAAGTTCTCGTTTGGCTTCTTGATTGTATTAGTGTAGACTAAAAGGATTATCCCCCAATAGCATCTAAGGGAGCTCAAGCGCATGATGATTTTCATTGAACTTGTTATACTGTTATGAAAAACTGAAGCACAAACACCTAGTTACAATCATGGTATCATACCTCAACCTGCTGTTGCAGTGACTGGACATAGTTGATAATCTCGTCAAGCATTACAGCTTTCCCAGTAATCTAAAACAATGACACCACCTCAATTAATCAAAACTCCCTTTTATTTTGAAAGAAAGAGCCTAATATGATGCTTTTTCACCTCTACTAACCTTACTGCATCCTGGTACAAGTTCTTGAAGCAATCTCATTCTCTCACTTATCTTTTCCCGTCTGACCTGCAAACAGGAAATTTCCAGATTCAGTAAGAAGTTAAGAACACAAAAACTGTTCATTCAATATGAAAACAGGAAGTTACCCTTTCTGCCAGGCTGTGACTATTTGTAGCCTGACCCCTTCTTGCTCTCACATGGACGTAATTTTCTTTATGAGCTTCTCCAGTTTGAGAACTGTCTTTAGCTTGTTTTGCAACTTGCTTACCACGTGAATTTGCGCCCGCATTTTGTTCAGATTTCTGTTTCTTCCCATCCTGTTCTTTTGGAACATCACAGCCCTCTCTGGAAGGATCCTTTCGAGGCTCCTCGTCAGCATTCTAATGCAAATAACAAAGCCAATTTCATGTCTGTGGAGTCATAGATTGTCATATTGCTTCAAAGTTTTGAAACTATTGTGATCATATAATCAGATTAACAATATACCTGGTATGATCTTAGTTGAGAGTTTGACTCAAGGGCTCGTTTTCTGCTCTTTCCATTGGGCGGAGTGCCTACAGCTCGCTCTTCTGAGATTTGGTGCTCACCAAGAGATTGTGTACAATTTGTTGAAGCCCTTTCATTGCCAACCTTGGGGTTTAGAGCATAATTTGGGGGGCACCTGCTGTTGGCAATCTGGCTGCATTGCGGTAGACTGAAGGGACCAACCATTTCTGACAAATTTCCACTACCAAAATCCGAAAGCTTTGGCACCAGCTCAACAAAGCTTGGATTAGATTGAATCTGGGAAAAGTGGGAAGTGCCACTAATGCCCTGATCTTCCATTAGAAGAGGGTAATGAGAATTGGCAAATTCAGTGTGAGAAACCATTGAAGAACCTCCAAGGCCTTCACTCTGACTCAGTGAAACAATTGGATCCCAACCAGAACCAAAGAAAGGATCCGGTGCCTTTGATATTGAATTCATTGATCCATCAACTTTGTCAGACAAGTGGTTCGTGTTCATCTGTGAAGGTGGACAATTCATAAGGCTCTGGCGTCTGTGTTTAAATCCCACATCATCATTATCACCAGTAGACATGCTCTAGATTCCAAAGCTATACCCCAAGTCTAAGGAAACTCAACCTATCTATAATTGCAAATTTGAAATCAATCCCTGCTCAACAGCTGAACTAGACTGGGCTAAGAATAGATATTTAACAGAAGGGAAGTAGCATAAAATTAGAGGAAAAGTTGGTTTGACCAAATTAGCTGGGGATATCTTGCAGACTGAACAAGGAACAAGTAATCATGGCAGCTTTATAGAACTGAGGGGATGTTAAAGTAAAAGAAACCTCTCATTGCAGCATCCTAGAGACACAAAGTAAAAGAAGAAATCAATGCATCAGGCCCAAAATCTTACAGGGACCAACTGTTGACCTCTTCTACCAAAAACCCTAGGATCAAGTCCACTCGGCTGTAAGGCAAAAAAGAAAATGCTTCCCACAGACAAGAAAGTGAACCTTTCAGAGCATAAAGTGGACGTAGACAAACGATGGCATTAGCTAAGTAACAGCTCAACAGTGTAATAAAAGGAAAGCAGATTCCCTTTTTCCTTTTAACTTAGAGAAGAACTATTTTTTTAACAATCTCAAACTCTATTAAACATCAATGTGATTGATTATGTTAAGCAGTTTTGAATCTCTTCAACTCAAACCCAATTGAGGCGGATCAACTCAAGTCCTCAACTTGCAATCAAGTTTCGAACCACGACCTAACAACATTCCAAGAACCAAGAAAAGGAATTTGGAGAAACCCTTTTGAGATATTCTCATAATGGTATCCAAAAAAAAAAAAAGCATCAAATTCTAACTTGAATTAGACAAGGACTGCAATGGGGCAGAGTCTCATTCACAGTCCCCCAAATTGGGTGTTTGACAGTACCTCTAAAAGCATCAAATGCTAAGCTTAAATTCTACAAGAGGAAACCAAATTCACCAATCACCAATTTGGCACTTGCACGAAACAGCAAAAAGAAGCATCAAATTCCAACCTTTTATGTTCACCCTATCAAACATGCAAGAGAGCTACAAGCCTAGAGAGATAAAGCACATAAGAGAGAGTGAAGTCAGAAAGAATGATAAAGATTGAAACTTTGCTTACCTGCCCAAGCTTACAGGTGACATGTATGTATGTATGTTCTTAAAAGACAGCCTAACCACTGCCAACTGTTCTCGTTCCTAAATAATTACAGAACCTAAGCTCCTTTCCTTTTCCCCTTTGTAAATTTTTTATCTTTTTATTATTTATAATTTATTTAACACTTTTTTCCTTTTTAATATTTTACAATTTTTATCTCAGATGAGATTGCAGAGGTTCTTCTCTTCAGGGCCAAGCTTGCTTGCTTCCTTCTTTGATATTATACTTTCCTTGCTTTTTCTTTTTTTTTTTTTTCCTGACACATTTTGCCATCAATTCTAACAGAACAGACCTCTCTTTACCGTTACACACATGTTTCTCTCTCACTGCCAACTAACTCTCTTCATTTCTTTTGGGAAACTCTCACACCTAAGCTCCATCATTCTCCATGCACCACCACCCTTTGCCCATCATTTGATTCACATTGTCCCCACCAAATCTCCCTTCTACACCATCCAATCTAATCTGTGGATTGGGTTCTATCCCATAGACTTCCCTCTTACGCGGATCAAAGATGCCATTTTGCTTGACGGGTTCATGCTGATGAAGTCACCGATATGATAGGTGTCTAGTCTTGATGGATCCACTCAACGAAGATACTTTCGGAGCATATTAACAGTATTTTTAATTAATTAATCAATTAAATAACACCTGCAGCCATCTTTTCTATCGTTTCTTTTCCATTTTGAGGAACGCAAGGAATCTAATCATCAATTTTACCTAATTGTCCTGGTACAGGTTTCCAGCTGTAGCTGTTGCCCTACTCGGAAAAGCCACTCAACAACCAATTTGGTCAACTTCAGGTCCTGGTTGTGATCTTGCTGGAAAAAAAAGTGTAATGAAATCTATTATTGTTGGCGAAATCAACGGGTAATTTGCTTAGAGTTAAATTCTATTTGCAAGAACTCATTATCCAGCGTAAAACACCCTCACTGTTGAAATTGAGTTGGTTATGGAACGTGTTACATGAAAAGTGCTGTGATTTGATGATTCGATTTTGATGTGGAAAGAGGGCCCCACATCAAGGACTGGATAGTCAAAAATAGTGCGGCGATGGTATGATTGAGATGGTACACCTAACTCACCTATGTGGGCACTCACACCAAATCATTCTTCTGGGTACCAATGAAGAGTGGGGCTGGCAATGAGGTTGGAGAATTGGAGAAGAATGATGTGCTGCTAATTGTTTGTTCTCTAGCAATAGAAACCAATGGTAATGAATTTGTTAAATATCATGAAATTTTGCTTTATAAATGCAATTAGATTATACAATGAACTCCAAACTTACAGTCATAAAATCTATAAAAATTTAGAAGGAAGCCAATGTTGTCATAAAAAGAATGATTAGCCAAAATTACATAGATATAGTCTTACATTAATATTATTTTTTTAAAATATCGCATTAATAAAAATAATTCATGTTTGTACGTACCCTTTGGAAATGTAATTATCAAAATTTCAAAAAAACAAATATATAATTACCTATTAGAAAACAAAACCCTTGAACCACCAACACCGATGGACTGGTCTTTTGGACAGTTTAAATTCAAGGGCATTTCATATAATTTTTTTATTATAATTTTATAATTATTCAATTATAAAAAAATTATGTAAGAGTATATTATTTATGAGCGTAAATTTTATATAAAATTTTGATAAAATTTATATAGTTTTAAATTATAATAATTAATTTATTATATTATCACTTAAATTTTTTATTTATTCTTTAATTTGATTATTGCATGTGTTTAACGTAATTAATTATTAATTTTTCAAAAATAAATCTACTTTCATAATATATTAAATGAATTTTATTAAAATTAATATTTAGATTCAATTGTTTAAATAAAATCTGAATTTAACGCCGCAGCCCTCAAGCGACCCCGCCATCACGCGTGCGGCATGCGCCGAGCTCGCCCATCTTGACCCTACCCTTCCGTTCCCTCTGGTCCTGCCTAATTAGCAACAATGAGATGGGATAGCTCAAGTGAAGAATCTCGTAAGATTTTTTACGTCACCAGAATTTTTTCTTATGCCGTTAAAAATTTAACTTGGTTCCTTCTTTAATTTGCTTTAAAAAGTTTACACCCCATTCTTGATGCTGCTGCGTCCTCGTCACTCTTTTTCTGCTAATAAGATTTATACTTTCAAAGAAGCTTTAAGCTTTTTCGTCTCTTCTTTACACAAAGTTGCCACAAACCTCCTTCTTTCCCAATTACACAAAGCCAGAAAATGAATTCTCAGTTTCTTAGTAGAATAATATAAGTGGACGGTTTGAAGGTGGAAACCATAGTTGTTAGATTAAAATGTGTGTTGTGAGTGGAAATTTTATTTTGAAAATTGAATATCTCGAGTATTGTATTATAAGATATGATAAATTAATTTTAAAATTAATTATAAACAATATATATACATATAAAATAAACAAAAAATAAAAAATATTACACATATTAATAGAACTGAGTGATTTCGTATAGTTAGGGGTGTAAATGATATATTAATACTCATAAACTACTCGGATTTGATTCGAAAAAAACTTGAATTCAGTTCGATTATTATCGAGTCGAGTTCGAGTTCGAGTAACTCGACTTATCGATCGAGTCTAATCGAGTATTCTTATATCTGACTCGAGTAGTTTGCGAGCCTAATCGAGTTTTTATATTTAAATATATTTTTATTATTTTAATTAATAAAATATTTCGAGTCCGAGTTCGAGTTCGAGTCCGAACATGAATAATCGAACTTTTATCGAATATACGAATCGAACTTATTTTTATATATTAATCGAGCTTAATCGAGCGAGCTCGAGTAGTTCGAATTCGATCATGAATCGAGCTCGAGCTTGAGCTTAAAAAATAAAACTCGATCAAGCTCGAGTCGAGTATCGAGCTCTGAGTTGTGAGTCGAACTCGAACTCGAGCTTCTCACTATTCGACTCTACTCGATTCGATTACACTCCTACATATAATTACATGAATATATCATTTATATATATTTTTATATAATATTATAATTATTTCATTAAATTAAAGATTTATATAGGGTCTACTATTTGTACGTTAGTATTTCATGTAAAATTTTAACAAATTTTATATAATTTTAAATTATAATTAATTAATTATATTACAATGATATAATCATACTATAAAAAATCACTATTCGACTCTACTCGATTCGATTACACTCCTACATATAATTACATGAATATATCATTTATATTTTTTTTTTATATAATATTATAATTATTTCATTAAATTAAAGATTTATACAGGGTCTACTACTTGTACATTAGTATTTCATGTAAAATTTTAACAAATTTTATATAATTTTAAATTATAATTAATTAATTATATTACAATGATATAATCATACTATAAAAAATAATTTACGATTAGTTAAAGTTAATTGGTTGCATGATGGGGATTTAGATAGAGTAAGCATGCAAAGTATGAAATCTCCCGTACCTTCCAATGAGAGCTGAGAGAAGCATGCGCATAGGAGAAGTAATATCATAATCAATTTTCCTTTTAACGTATTAAAGCAGAGAGGACGCTGTTAAGGAAACTGAAGACATTAATGATGCTTTTCTATTAAATGCAAAACTCATTGAACCCATGACGGCTCAGCCCCGATAATCATTCCAAGTCATTGATGTCTTCCACATAAAGAAGCTTCAACCGTGTTTCACTGTGAAATCAAAAGGACTAGAAAATTTGTCGGAAAATAAAAACCACAACTACAAGTCATTATCAAAAAGAAAAATCAGTAGCTGCTATTCCAGGCATCAAAGACACATTGGACTAAGGTCTCTTTTTAACTTTCCAATGTTTAAAACAGGCATGGATCTACCAACTATTTGTGAAAGAGCAACTTATAAACTATTACCGTTGTCAAAATCTGCGTACTAAACATAATCATAAGAATGGTAAAAGAAAATGTATAAAGAAACATAATGATGAGTTCAGAAGATGGAAGAAAATCAGGTACTTGAGTTCCTGATGTTATAGCCATAGCAGCATTAAGACTAGTAAGACCATATATTGCAAATCTTTTAATATTTCTAGATAGAATTATAATACAGGGACAATGTTCATGTCAGAAATAATTTCGAATCTCGCACCAATCTACCATATCCCAAACTTCAAGCTTGTTGCGTCTCTCTGGAATGACGTCCAGATAACCTGAAAACTAAAACATCCTCGATATAATTTAATTAATATAATGTAAGTCCTCAATGAAAACTGCAGTCTGCCCTGGTCTTGGATTTGGGAGGTCTCCCCTCACTATAAACTTTTTTGAACAGAAAAAAAAAAAAATCATCAATTCTGATACTTGCAAATTTTCCACGTAACCCCCCCCCCCCCTGGCCCTGCCATAGCCTGGTGATGAAGAAATTTCAGCTCCTGGAGCTTCATGCCTCAGTAGCCAATGAGCTAAGATATAACTGAAGTCAGCCATTTAAAACATGTCCTGATAGGTGATTTTGAAAGTAAACTCCATAATCATTAGTCATTAGTCTTGAGTGAAATTTTGGATCACATTTAAATCTACAGAATGTCGCTTTCTAACATTGGTTGACATATAAACAAATGCATAACACCTAGGGAAGCTGAAAATCAGGGTCGTCTTCTAATTAGTCATACTGACAAGGTCATGGATTGATGGTCATTCACTTCTTCTGCTGGCTGCCACTTCACAATTAATCATCTGCAAAACGAGCAGCGTTTTGTTAATGTCATGGCCTCGTGCCTCGCAGCGCAGTGGTAGTGGGTGGCTGCAAAAGGAAAGCTCGCGATAGACACTTAAATAGTTAGCATTCCTCAGAAACTACTGGGGTTATGGCAAAGTCATTAAAAAAAATGTAGCAGTAAATAAATAGTAGGTTAGACATTGAACAATCGTGCGTGCCCCATTAGAAAATCTCAAATGAGCTGGATCAGTAGATTCTTTCTGGACTAGATTTGAGCCTAGCTGGTTATTATTTATTGACTATTCTAGATTTGTCTCTCAAGACCTCAAGCAAGCTTATTCAAATAAGAATGGTTACTTCAAAAAAAAAGAGGTCCATTATTCTGCTTTGTGTATTGGCTCATTTGTTTCAATTTTCAATAAACTGCCGAACAGACGACAGTGTAAAATTGTTTGTTGCCTTACAAGAAAAGGGAAATTATTGTACCAAAAATTTCAAATACAGGAAACCATATTCGACATAACAATGTCTTTTCATATTTGACATTGCCCTATACAGTAGATGGTGTTTCCTGCCATTAAACTTCATGTTAAGGATTAAGGATTAGCACATTCTCACTTCTTACCAGCAGCAAAGAGGACAGTTTTAGAAACAAAATAAAAATGGGCAGTGCTATAACATCGTGGAAATGACGGGTTGCTGCATGCGTCGAGGTATCAATCTTATTAAACATGCTTTATTCATTGAAAACAGAAAACTCTGATCGAACAATCAATATGAAACTATGACTAGACATTGTGAACCTCAAAGAAGGTGGTCCTCACTCAATCCTCAGCTGATCACCGTGATAAGGACCAATTTTTCATAAACACAAACACTTTCTGATGGAAAGCAAGATATACCATATATAGTTTTCCTGGAATGCCATCGCTGCCTATTTTTTTTTTAAAGCATTGTTTAGCTAGATGGATCAATTGTGTAAATATACCATATCCCCAGTGCTTAAATTTAATTTAAGTAATCTGCCTTCGTTTTCTTATTCAAATCTTTGGCATGAAAAATAGTGACAATTAATCAAAACAAAAGAGAAAATTTTCAGACAGAAGTGGATGAAATGAGCAGGCCATTTAAACCCAGGAAGGAATTGTCCGAAAGTAACCATAATAAAACCCAGGAAAGACAAAGGAAAAGCAATTCATTACCTGAATTGGACCGACACTGGCCTTATGTAGTTCGATTATTCAAAAAGACCCAAATTGTTGGAAAACAGAGTGGGTTTGATGATGAAAGAGAATCCAGAATAGGCCTAAGACCAAAGTTAATTTACCCATTAAAAGGTTGGGCCGAAAAGAAGCCAATAGTAGAGGAACCTGGTGCAAGAATAAAACGGATCGACTGACAATTGCAAAGATTTTTTGGGGGCTAAAGTCAACTTTTGAGATTTAATCTATACACAAAATCAAAGTTTAGGATCTCATATTTCAATTATACCAATTAAAAATCTAAAATTTTAATATTCATCCAATTCAGGGTTTTGTATTTTATTTTAATACTTTTAAATAAATAAATTTTCGTTTTGAAAATTTTCTTTTTTCACTGTCATCAAATCTGATAAACTTTAAGTTCTAAAAGTTTCTTTTAGCATTACTTTACTAAATATTTTTTAATTAGATCAATGATAAAAATAATCTTTTATGATACTAATTCTTTGACTACAATCAACTTTTAAGATTTACTTTATTTTTAGTAATAAAGTCATAGATATCTCCAAATTTTATTTGGATTTAATCTTTTCTTTGAATGATTTAAAAAAATTTTCCTTCACATCAACTTAATACATTTAATATTTTACTTATATAATATCCGTTATACCAATTAAGGATTTAAAGGTTTAATATTCTTTCAATTCAATCATGTTTAATGATAATAAATGCGTAATTACATGCATTCTTTATTTCACGTGAAAAACCATAATTAAGAAGATAAATGATTGTTTTTAAAAAAGTTGATAAGGAAACAAAAAGAAATGAAGAATCTTTTCCTTTTTGTGTATATGACATAAATAAAAATAAAGAAAATGAAGGTATATTTAGCTTGCCATGGTTTCCCTAAACTTTCTTCATTTTTTAATTATCCTAAGGCTATGTTTGGATAAACATTAATAAAATAAATGAAAGTAAAGTAAAGTAAAAGAACGAAAGGTTATTTAAAGGAAATGAAATGATATATATATTATTTATTTGGATAACTAAAATAAATAAAAGAAAAGAAAGTAAAACAATCTTAACAACTATTGTTTGGTTAAATAATAGAAAGGAAAATAAATAATTTATTATATTATTTTTTTCTATTATAACCTTTGATAATATTTGTTTTACTATGACATTTACATTTTATGTTAATGTATTCCATGTTTTCAAATTTCCTTTATTTTTTTATAAAAATAATCATAAATGAAATTTATGAAATTCATAAAAATAAAAGAAAAAATGAAGACATTAAATTTATTGGTAAATGATATTCTGTATTCTCAATCTAATTTTGAAATTCAAAATCATATATTTTTAATTTAAAAAAATTAAAAAAGATATAATAGTTATTTTATATTTTAAATTTTTTATTTTTTTCCTTTCCCTTCTTTTTCCCTCAATTTGGGGTAATTAAAAAATAAAAAAATTGAGGGAAACCAAAAAGAGCTAAACATATCTTCTTTTTCTTTATTTTTTTATGTCACATACAAACAAAGGAAAAGATTCTCCATTTCCTTTTGTTTCCTTTCCATTCCATTCCTTTCTCTCCCTTTACCTCAATTCAAACGGTAAATTAAGAGAAAAGGATGGAAAAAAAGAATAAAATTTTTAAAATATAAAATGACTGTTATATCTTTATTAATTTATCTAAATTAAAAATGTATGACATGGAATTTCAAAATTAGATTGAGAATACAAAATATCATTTACCAATAAATTTATTATCTCTAATTTTTTTCTTATTTTTATGAATTTCATAAATTTCATTGATGATTATTTTTATAAAGAAATAAAGGAAATTTGAAAATATGGAATACATTAATATAAATATGTAAATATTATAGTAAAAATAAAGACTATCAAAGGTTATAATAGAAAAAAATAATATAATAAATCATTTCCTTCTCTTTCTATTATTTAATTAATTACTGACTGTTAAAATTCTTTTATTTTATTTTTTATTAATTTTAGCTATATAAATAAATGATACATATATCTTTTATTTAAAAAAAAAATTCTCTTTTTTTGTTTTACTTTCATTTTATTTTTTTTACTAATGTTTATTCAAACATTTTGTTATAGTGGAGCACCATGATTTTCGTTTAAATAATGATAATAAAATTTGATCAGAATAATTGAAAAAGACGAATTTAAAATAAGGAAAATGAACCTTAAATAATGAGATTATAATTTTTTTATTAAAAGAAAATAAAATCTCTAAAATTTAGTTTTGTGTAAAAATTAAATCCAAAATAATACAAAAGCATAAATTAAAAAAATATTATATTAAAACTTTATGTAAAAATCAGAACTGGTTTCAACCATTTTACGGAGTATTTTCCTGAAAAAGAGTAGACAAGGTAGCATGGAACTAGAGTCAAAGGAAAAGACAAACTTACAGACAGGATTCACGGCAGTTACGGCGGTGCAGTGACAGAGACGGCGTAGCTATAATCAGCCACATGCATGCAATTAGCCCTTCTGAACAAAAAGAACAGCCGGGATCACGAGGCATAGAAATACTCTATGCTACCAAAGTTGGACCCAAAGATACTTAGATCCTGGACGTTGACAGGTCCAACCCTTTAATCTATTTTTCATAAAAGAAGAACTAATTTTATGGGTTCTCTCCCTCTGAATCTCTCTTTGGAGGTAAGTATTTGCGTCAGGAACTGATGTATATACATATATGATCTGAAACCGTGAGGGCCATGGTTCAGAAACTGGCTGCCATTATGTACGGATCGTCACTGTCAATCTTATTCGAGCCTTTCATGTTATCATCATTATTGTACTTCTATATTTGGTAGTTTTACAATTTTTTCACCTCTGGTATAGAATTAGTTGATAATTTATTTTTAATTCCTTAGCTACCCTGAATGAAATCGATCCATTTCAATGTGAAAAGGGGTGGATGTACCGAGGTAAAAGTCTGGTGCTCTTAACTTGCATTGCGTGCATAAGCGACTGGGGGGACAGTGATGCAGGAGACAAAAAATTTTCTAGCAAGCAGCAAAACGAGAGGCAAGTGACCGCAATGAATGAGCGGAGGGTGGTGACAAATATTAGCAGTAAATGCCCAGGATTCTGAGCAGCAACCATGTCTGGTGAACCCGGCCCTAGGGCAATTGCTACTCAGCCGTACATTCTATTGTTACATCTGTTTCTCAAATGTATTAGAAACACCCAGATTTCAAGACTTGGATGAACAAAAGAAATCAGAAACTTAAAAGGGTAAATGTAAAAGGATAATAGTTATAGATTGGGACCGCCATTAAAATGGTGCATCAATGGCCATTTTATCTGGCATTGCCTGGTTAGTTGGACTTTCATCTACCCACCTCAGAAATTGGTCCTAGACTTTTATGTCCTGATAAATTTTGCCATTATATCAGTAGTTCTACTTAGAACAGGTTAAAGAATCTTCCAAAATCCTTCTGCCACCTCAGCAAAAAAATTACGGAGAAAGAAAACGTGAGAAAAGTCGGAACTCTTTCAATTTTGTTTGTTTCGGTTTTAGATGAATTCGTCTCATCATGTCTTTCCTAGTTAACGTGAAAATCTGAAAATCTGGAAATGAAGGACGAGTCCAAATTACAGGTAGGGAAGGGGTGGAGAAAGAGCCACTAGTTTTTAAGGTCTCCCCGGACGAAACAAGACTCCTCCATCCCTATACTTTTCCCGTCAAAATATTGGACATACATGCACAACCTGAAATTGTTCAACTTCGAGGGAGCTGTTCACGTATTATTCAGGCGGAGGAATAAGGAGTTGGGGCCCTAAAAATTATGGGACCATTCATTGTCACAACAATCTATATGTCTAACAAAAAATCATCTTTGTCTAATTGATCAGTTTGGACTGTTTAAGAATTATGTGCATGGCGCAAACAGGTAACATTGCGATACTGCTTTGGTCATTTTTATTTAATGCTGGAAACAGGCTCAAAGGATTAAGGCTATTAACCAGAGTTCGAAGGACGAAACTTGTTTCTAACCCAATTGAATTCAGTGTGACTGTAAGCACATGCTGGTAATTTAAATGTGAATATTCTCGAATATTCTACCCCTCCAGGATAAAAAGAAGATGAATGAAAGGATAAAAAAAATTGAACAATGAACAGGAAAACCTTCCCTTTTCTTTTTGTTTTCAACCATTTGTAAGTAACATTCAAATTTTTTTAAAAAAATTTGATATTGGGATTTTGATGTAGTGGTTATGTATCTCTTTGGATAATAGTTTCCATTTTCCGTATATTTCAAATAAGATTTCCCCCGTGATGTTGCTAACAGTACTTTAAAGTTCGATTACTTGGCAAAAAAGAAAAAGAAAATAAAGACCTTTGAAGATTGAATCTTGAAATCATGATAAGCTGCTATGATCCAGCTCGTGCGCAACTAAGATTAACCCATTATTACTTTGCCAAAGCTGTCCTGAGGCAATTACACGTTGTTTTTCACCAGTCCAAGCTGTCAACACCAAGCATGTAATCATATTTGTTGACCATACTCAAATGAGGGGTTTGAATTTTGAAGAAGCTCATATCAGTGTTTTTATTTCTTTTGTTGAAAATAAGAAGTACCTGTTAACCATGCAGACTTTTTACCACAAAGATGAGCAATCTTTTTGACCATCAATCGCTCCACCGTGACCTTTTGTTTTTTATGGGTTTGTTACTGTGTTCCCCCTTTTATGAATGCCTTTTTTCGTGTTTCCTTGTCTAATCAAAGCTCGATTTATTTCTTCTCGACGTTGTAACCCTTTTCTTCAAAAAAGTAATGAGATTTTCTTTGTGATGCAATTGCTGTAGGGCATCTTTGGCCAAACCTAAAAGTAAACCACGAAATAATTGACAATATCATTGTGGCAAAACCAACCCTTCTTTTCTTATTATGATTCCTTCTGCAACAAATTTAATTCATAGTATTTGATTGATTCAAATTTTAGGATCATGAAAAGGAAAAGAAACCCTTAACTTTTAATATGATCTTTCATCAAATTACTTGTGAAATGAGGTCACTAGATCAACCAGATATATTTTCCACCATCGGATGAAGTTAATAACAGTAGTAGTTGATAGCTTCTTGCATGTTGTCTGAAGGTGTGGACTTTAATGAATTAAACAATGAGAATAAAGTTATTCAACCTCCAGGTTTTGCGGCACATATTCCTCGCTGTCATATCCTATGAGTTCCAACAAGTGGATCGTCAAGATCGCAATCCACCTCATCGGACATGCAAACTAAAGCAGCTGCTGCCGTGTCCACACGACGACGAGGGAGAGGGATTTTACAATTTACACAGTCGATCCATATCTTTTTAGCGTCCACACCAGGACACGGGATCGCTTTTCACCCCCCCATATTGTTTATCTTTGGTTTACGTCAAGGAATTAGGAAAAAGCTAAAGGGATTTTTCAGCATTAAAATGTCTTTCGTCCTTCACAAAGTTGAAATATAGTAGCATAAAGTCCGAACTAATTATGACTATTAAATCTTAAAATAAAAGGAGCCAAAGTTTTTCCTTTGATAATCTCGTGTACCCTTACGAAATAATGAAGTGGAATGTCCGTTCTCCTTTGAGGAAAGCTGAGATAAAAAGAAAAAGATGGAATGGTAATGATTGTGCAATCCAGATTCGAGGAACAAACTGTGGGGACTGATACGAGATATTGTGGTCAAAACCAGCTCCCCTTTTGCATTATTGGGAAACATTGAGCTGGTTTTGTACTTAGCAACACCTATAAAAAGCAGAAAAGCAGATTCAATTATATAACAGCCACTTCAATATTGACGACATCATTGCATAGAATTTAATCATTAGGCTCCCTCTCTTAGCCCCTTCCCTCCATTTTGTAAAAACCTTCATACAATATGAGCCGAAAAGTAAAGCTTGAAAATAAAAGTTTCTTGCACTTTGGTTACCAGACAGATGACAGGTGTCCCCCCCACCTTTGTCCTTTCATTTATCCCAAATTCCCTCCACTATTTTGCACCTAATAAAGACATAATCAAAATCTTACTTTCCCACTAACTCCACCGATTTTGTTGCTTTTTCTGCCTCGTTCAAAACTTCACTTGTTTCCAGTAACAGGAGAAAAAAGATTCAGGTATCGCTCCAGGCAGCAAAAAGGGGCAGGTGAGCCATTGAGATAGCAGCAGGCCTCAGCTGAGCCGCTGCTGATGGAAACCAACTAACACCATTTGTCGGACTAATGAACTTTGATGCCAAGGAAGGCTTAGCAAAGAGCATTGTGGAGCCTGTTTTATCTGGGCTGCCTTCTCTCGAGTTGCTAACACTGGTTACCAACGAAGAAGGATTAGAATAATGAGTCCCTACATTGGTGGATTCATCCACCATTGGTGGGCTAGAGCTCACTGAACCAACTCCTATGAGACCTTGCAGGGCCATTGAGAAAGCCGGATTTCCACAGTTTGCGGTACTCACGGACTTCTGATCAAGCGGCTCAACAGCACCAACAGGTTGTTGCTGTGGAGATTCACACAAAACCATCTTCCAGTCTGACTCATCCCCATTGTTCACTTCAGGTTGAATTGTTTCTCCATTGGTTAGCTTTGGTGTATTGTAATCATTGGCCTCATTGTTTGAATCTGTCTCTTTGTTTCGCCGAGCTAGCTCTCCAGCAAGCAGAGTGTTGCTGGCCACGATCCTTTCAACATCATATCTAGTTATGTCAAAGTTGGTCACAGCATTTACACCACGAAACTTTATGGCAGCAATGTCATAAGCTTCAGCTGCTTCCTCTTGGGTGCCTGAAATGAAGCTACAACCATTAATTGACAAATTTTTGTTATGTCGAGCTTTAAGGAAAGATTTTTAGGCTTGCAAAAAGATTAAGCTTTTGATTAATTATTTTAGCCTAAGAAATTCTTTTCTTTTCCCATCTTTATCAGCTCCCAGGGAAAACAGCCTTAAAAAAGTTCATTGTGACTGAAATCAGAAAGGTACAGTTTTTAAAGCAACTGTCATCAGCCTTATAAAAGCATTGCCATTCTCTAGTGGAAACATAAGAGCAGAGATGTCCAAAAAACTAGCCTTTTAAAAGCTCTTTATGCCATGGTAGAGTCAACAAAATTGAAGTAGGAATGAAAAATGACAAAGGAAATGGCAAAGAAAACAATTTCCAGCAGATTCAAGAAAAACTTGTTTGCAAGATATTCAAAACTACTTACTAAATGTTCCAAGATAAAGATCCTTGTTTCCCGCAACCCTGCCAATGCGAGCTTGCCATCTTCCATGCTGATGATGTCTAGACAAATAAATAAATAAAAATAAAAAAAGGAATCAGCACATGAAAATGTCCTTAAAAAGAAATAAAAAAATTGATGAGGTTCAACGATATAAAAGGAAATAAAAAAAAATATGTCACCTTGTTACTCCTCTGTACATTGAGGCCCCTCTGGAGAACCCACTACTTTTCCTGCAAATATAAGGAATACATTAACTTGACACAGCAGGCAAAAACAATAAAAATAGATTTTAGAATGCAAATCAGAAACCAACCTTCTTAGATGGGCAACATATTCCTGGCGGCTCATGTTCTTCATTTCTTCCAGTTCTTCTCGGTAATTTTCAAGCTGCAGAAAGCAAGAGCCAAAAAAAAAAGAAAAGGAAAAAGCAATCATATGGTTTCTTTCTGTTATCAAATTTTTTTCATTTTGTGCAACTGAAATGATCAAATATAAGTTGCCAAAAGTTTGACTTACAGGAAAATTTATATGCGTCGAAGGCCCCCAATACTTAAGAGCCGCGAGATCATAAGCTCTAGCAGCTTTCTCTTCCATGTCATAACCCCCTGAAATTCATTTGTGAGCTTGATTATTAAAGATAAAATCAAGATTAATTAATACAATGCTTGATTAACTATTGGTTAAGAAAATACTTACCAAGATAAACTGAAAATGCATGAGTTGATTGAAAAGGCATCCACGAGGAGCACGAAGATGACAAGAAGGAATTAATAACACAAGTCAGACCATTAAGACAGATGGACCAACAATTGCAGTCAAAAGAAGGAATACTTCCAAATTGATACTGTAAATGTGTTTTGTTTTTGCTTTTGACAAACCTTGCCTCCCTTTCCTGCTTTGCCCTTCCTTCTTGCAACTGTTATCCCAGAGATGAGCTTCATATCTACCCGTCCATCTATGTCTGGTGGAGGCAATTTGACAAATGTTATTTGAATATTTTGAGAAAGGAAAACAAGACATTTCAGAACAGAATAATACAGGAAAAGAAGCACGATTAATGGTAGCAGCATAATGGAAAGAAAAAAGAATAATTAAGCAGTAGTAATGAAAACAGTTAGGAAACTATTTCAACAAGACCCAAGAATGAAATGTAGTGGCTTAAGGAACTGTGTGAACTGACCTGGTAACACCTCTATACTGGGATGTTCTCTGTCCAAATGTGTCAATGGACTTCCTATGAACAGGTTGATTCTTTCCCACTTTTCCGGGCCCCCTCTTCTTTGTTTCCATGGCCACACATTCAGTGGCAGTAGATGAGATCTGCCTTGGAGCTGTAACGCAACTGGACTGAGAACCAGGGCTCATTGACAAACTGAGAGACTGTAAATCCCCACAACCCATTGCAACAACAGACCCAGAAGCTGCTCCATCATCAACCATGCTACTAGTCATCTGCTGTTCCAGTGAACTATGGGTAGAGTAGTGCCTAGCTACCCAGTTTTTAAAGCAAGGCATTGCATCCTGCCCAATTTGAGGAATCTGGGAATCACAGACTGCAAGTTGGGGATCCTTGGTTTCGTCCTCCAATGGCGACTGATACATGCCTTGGCAGGCCAGTCCTGAATAGTAGGGGTGAGTATGAACAGGAAACTCTTGGCCTTGTTGCCTAAAAGGTTCTTGAAGATGGTCCAGAGAATGTTGCCTATTGGTTTCCTGGTCTGCATTTTGGTGGTAGTACATGCTGTCTAAGCTCAGAGCCATTGTTTCCCTTTCATGGCTTTCATATTGATGAGTTTCCATAGTTGCACCACCCAGAAAGTCCTCCAGTTTGGGAGACGAAGTAGGTACAATTCCTTAAAAAAAAAGCATTGAATAATAGAAGTTTTATAACAACCAAAAATGCGAATAAGATAATCCCAAATGGGATAAATAGGGAGACATGCAAAAAGCTGAAGCAAACCTTCTGATTGTGATCGACTGAGGGATTCCACGATGCCTAGAGACCCATCTGACTTAAGTGGCATAACAGGCAAGGGAGCGTGAAAGCCTCCACTTTCTCCAACTCCATAGCAAATTCCAGAACCATTGAGGTGAGAAGACAAGTAGAAGCTCGTAGGAATAGCATTAGATACAGAAGTAGCGGCAGCAGCAACTGCCGCTGAATCTTGACTATGATGATGGTACTGATGACGACGGTGTTGGGGACCAGTAGCTACCTCCATTTTCAGGTGGGTTGAAAGAGAGAAACCCAGCCAGTTATTGTTGATGCCATTGCTATTGTCGTTCATAGACTTCATCTTCTTCTCTCTCCTGCTTCTCTTACTAAGAAATTCCTCAGCAGTTATATACCCAGCTGCAAGGCAACTCAATCATTGAAGAGAAAATAAACTAATGATACCGAAATCTCACGACCACCTCCCATCTGAAAACATGGTCTTTTGTTGTTTAGCAGAACTCATTGCAAGAACATTTTCAATGGCCCGGGACTGTTTGATCTATGCACCCACACACACACACACACTCTCTCTCTCTCTCTTTTTCTCTCTCAGTGTCTCTCTCGCTATAAAGAGAACAAAACTGGTCTCTTTAAACTAAACGAAAAGAACGAATTCAAGCAAGCAATGCTGGGGGTGCCCCTTCATTCCATAGGGATCTGTGTTATATATTAGAAAGACCATGTTCCTTTTGCTTTTCTTCCTCTTCACCTTTTATTTTTTTTCCTTAACGCTCTCTCTTAAACCCTACAAAAATCCCAGATACAAATATAACACCAAAAACCTTTTGCATAAACACTCACAAAGCCTCGTTTTAGTATCTCAAATGCGCCCATATAAAACTCCCCTACTTCTGGACAGAAGAAGAAAAACAAAAACCCAGAAAATAATTACCAACTTTTTTCCACACACACTCTTTTTCACGCTCCAATATTGGCAGCAAAACTAGTCATTTAAATCTAGTGGGTAGTGAAATAGCCAATAGGGAGACGGGGTGGTCAGATGGCCAAAACTGGTTTGCGTTAAATTTACAGTCACAGCACAGGGCCTTAGATTTGACGGGCAGAACACTGCCATTCAGTCACTTCACACAGTACAGCCTTCTGTGCCACTCTGCAAACTCATGGAGGATCCAATTTTAAATCTAATGTTTTTCGTTTGCCCTGGTAACTTAAAAACTGCTCCAATTTCGTTCAAAGCTATCATTAAAAAAACCAATGCTTGCAATCGGACAAAACACACAAAAGCTAATAGGATTTGTAGTAGTAATATTTAAGAAGAATCCTCAAAATATATAGTAGTATTTTTTTGTGACTGTGACGATAAAAAATAGTCACAGCCAATCACCCATCGTAGATTTTGATAAAGAAAGGTGAATTGAGTGGGTCATCTGATGTGACCTCTGCTGAACTTGTGCTTTATTCATCTGACCCTGATAAAACTTGGCTGTGATCCTCAACTGTAATGCTAGGGTGACAGCGAAACCAAGTTTTTCTTTATTTTAAAAGGAAGCGCTGGCTAGAGGGTTATTAGAATTCCATTTTTTTTTTCTTCTCAGGAAAATTGCTTTGTATGCAAAGCAAATAAAGAAATCCTATGAAAACAATAATGAAATAAAAAAAAAAGAGAAAAGAGATGAAGTAAATGATGTGCTATATATATTTCCTACCGTCACTGCTTTCTTTTTTTTTTTTGGGGGGGGGGGGGGGGTTGGGTGTGCAAGTTTTTGCAGCAAGCAACTTTTAACAGCGGGTTTCAGCCACCAAAATGATAATAAAAAAAAACCTGTAGCATCCTCTTGACAACGGCCTTTTGCTAGTGGTACATAGACACATAGGAAGGATTGAAATATGCTCAGCACACCTGAAAGACTAAAATTTACAACAGATAGGATGTACAAAGTTGGTCCGCCGTAAGCGCGTGCATATGTTATGAACTGGTCTTAAAGGCGCGTTTTCTAGTACCCCTTATTACTGATCAGGGATAAAACTTAAAATATATCTTTGATTTGTAGAAAAAGATTGGAAACTCCATTTGCTTTTCTTGTAGAAAATTGTTGGTAATTTGTAGTCAACACCTGCTTCCAGACAATAAGTGGGAAGTGGGTCAGTAATGCTTATCTAACTGTAATCCTTCTTTTTTCCACCATCTAAAAAATGTTTATCTGAAGAGTGTACACAAACTGGAACATACGTTTCTGTGTGAAGATACTAGTTTATTTTTTCGGCTCTTTTCCCCTTGTTCTGCCAATGTTTTCCTGGAAAGAAAATGTTATTTCTTCATTGACACCACTACCTGATTTGCAAAAGCTATTGAACAATAAATTTAATTTGAGAGCATCTTAAAGTTCCAAATAATGTTGTAGTTATCATTTCTACCCAAAATTAAACAGTACTATCCATGACTTTAGTGTTTTTGTGGTGCCTTATGACTTCGGAAGATAGGTAACATAATTACAGACAGTTGCTGTGCTTCTTTTTTTTTGTGGATACTGATATTGTTATCTATTTTGATTAATGGGTTACTCCTATTTTTCTTTTCATTAATTCTTACTCTCCTTTTTGGTGGTCAATTGTTGCTTTTACTCTTTCCTTTTGTCTTTCTTGTAGTGACAGGGAGCTAACAAAAGGAAAGCAAAGGAACAATTTGTTTGTTTCATTTACTTTTATCTGGGTTTTGGCATTTGCTACGGTTGTTTTTTAAATGTAGCGAAGCTTGCATGGAGATGTGCATGAAGGTAATTATGGAGACAGATTTTCAAATGTAAATGATTTGGTTTGAACCCCTCGAAGGAAGACTGAGTTTGGGAGGGAAAGTGGAAGTAGTACTATGAAGAGTGTGTCTCTGCACAGAGGTGGGAAGGGATTCTTTTGATTATAGAGTAATGATGAGTGAATCCATCAATCACAGAGCAGAGATAAAAATAAAATAAAATAAAGCACTGAGCTTTCTTTTTTTTTCATAATAAAAAAACCAAGAATTAGTGCATTTGGCAAGCCAAAGAGTTGCCTGCTAACTATTAATCCCAGGCTGCTAACTGAAGATCAATTTAAAACTGTTTCATGAATCATAAGCCTCCCATGAAGGCAAATTACCTTGTTCAAGAATTAGTCATTATTATGAGAAATGTCAAAAGCCAAAAGCTATTCATAACAATCTATAATCATCCTAACACTTCCAAAACTTAATTATTACCCTTTATCAAATGATAAAGAGGAATGAAAGAAATAACACAAGTATAGAATCAAGGATTTGACGATAAAGCGGATTCAGGCACCTCAACATTTTTATTCTTGGTGACCCCATTTACTTATCAATTCCATTATTCCACAGTATAAACACATGTTAAATCTTCCATTGTCAAAGGCTTAATTTAAGTGATCAATGTTGAGATACTTTCATTAATACAATTTGAAGGGAGGATGGAGAAGAAAAGGAGTAACTAAAAGCAAACAATGAGGGGGCTGGTCGGGTCAGGTTTGGGCGGAATTTGTATATGATATTAATAGTTGATATATTTGTTTCGTATTTGGTGAGAATTGAAATTTCAAATTTTTAAATATTTTCAAATTTAATTCAAATTAAAAAAAAAATCAAAATTCATCTATTAAATTTAATTTATATAATAAAATAAAATATTATTGAATTAAATTTAATGGGATTATATTTACATATATATATAACTTAAAAATTAAAAATATAAATTATATATTTTAAAATATATAAATTTTATTTTTAATTTATATATATAAATTAATTTATATATAATTCACATATATATATATAAAAATAAAAAATTTATATATATATGAATTTTGATCGAATTGAGCTAGGATTATATTTTAAAATTTTTGTTTAAGATTTAATCTGATATTTAAATAAATCTAAAAGTTATATTCAAATTCTTTAACTGATTTTAATTTTTTAATTAAACTTTCTTAAAATTTGAATAACTTTGAGTTTGAACAGATTTGGAGGGATTTGCTCGATCCTATCTGGAGGGATAAATTTTTGACCATTACTGTCCGATTGTTGAATATGTAGGCTTATATTTTAGTCAGAGATGTGGACCTTACAAGCGTAAGAGAGAAAGCAAAATAGGCAAAAATAAAGGGAACAGAGATCACCGTTTTTAAAAAAAAGACAAAAAACACTGGAAAGCATTTGCATTAGAAAAAAACTTTTCTCCTCAATGTGAGTCAGTCAGTCAATTCCTAATGAGCTCAAGGACATTAGAGTCCATCCCCAGGTTGCTTGTCATGGTCTGGCTTTAGTGAATTAGTGCGTCTTGGTCTTGTCATGACTCTTAATGCGGAGCAACGACGAGACCTTGTCTATGGGATGATGATCCCTGAGCAAGTTTGCGGGCAAGCGTGGGCCTTGGAGCAGGCCATTGTGTGGGTACCTTGGAAGCTATTAGCTTGGTTGAGTGCTCTCCAGTGAAGCCTTTTGTGCGAGCACCTTCGAAGGTTGGTGGTACCGCGATGGATATTTTAGTTTCATTGGGATCAAGAGGAAGATCATGGTGTTTTAAGTTTGCTGGAGTTGAGCTTGGATGGGCGTGGGGAGAAAAGAGTTCTCATTTCCGATATCTTTATGGTCCATGAGAAAATAGATTTGTGAGAGGTTAATCTCGGTTACGAGTAGATTTGATATTGTACGGTCACATAATTTCAACATAAAAAATGCACGGTTCATGACATTGCTGCTGTGACTTTGTGACATGGAGAATTTTAAACCGAGGAACCATAAAATGCGTTTTAGAGTATGAAGAGTAAAAAATAATTATACACAAACAATTAAAATAGTAGTACTAAGCATTTGGTAACCATGACCAAATCATGTAGTTTAATCTGATGAAGATCATTCCAGACTCAATCAGATAATTGTCAAAAAGAATTAAAGTGCTTTCTCTGCAGAAACAGCTATTAGCAAAATCTACCGCCAAATATTTTTCTATTCAACAATCAACCATTTAGAACATTGATATGGTTAAATATGATTTTTCCTAAGTTTAGTTCCTAAAGAATAGAGATAATACGTACAGAATATCAGTCTGGAACACGAGACAAGACATGACAAGCCAAGCCAAGCAGCCTGCCCTGTTTGTGGAAAAAGGCAAATCTATATTATATATATATATATATATATATATATGGGATACAGGCTGCTTCCAGCGTGCTTGGTAAATCCATTTAGGCCAAAATGTTTTCTTTGGCAAACCCATTTTATGTCAAACCGAAATCCCAACATTGGATCATTTGAGATTTCTTTTATTTACTCCTGGTTTCCTTGAAATATACAGCATATCCTAAGGTATATATATGCATGGTTTGATTTTTGAACTTCTGCTAAACCCTGATGTCGAGCAAGAATTGAGAGGGAAGGATGGAATGGAAGGAGTTATGAGAACCACGTGAGAACGCAAAATCCTTGCAAAATCGAAAGAAAGATTCACAATAAGAGCCAATGGCTGGGGGTGGACAGAGGATAAGAAAGTGGATCATGAGATAACTAGGGGAGAGGATACCCCAATCCACAAGGACAACGCCACCTATGACTCCGTAACTCACTGTTTATTTAGCTGTTAAATATCCACCCTTTCTCTCCCTCACTCTCACATATATCCTTAATGCTTTATTACTCCTCAACCTCTCACTGATGCCTTAACCCTTGCATGCCTTACCGCTAAAGTCGTTTTGAACCCCTACCATCCCTACCTTTTTCCTATTTGGCACTACGTTGCCCTCTTTTAACCAGTGATGACTTATCAAAATCTAAACCCATGTGTCATGTCAAAATCAGCTTAGGTTCTCTCTCTCTTTGTTTCCTCAAGAGGGGATTTCTTCTTTTTCCGATTAAGAGATAGCAAGTTCAGAGAGCTTGGTTTTGATGCACTAGAACAGACTGGTAGCTTCATCTTTTGTCAACCTAGCTAACCTAAGCAACAAAAGAAACTGATCATTTTAAATCCAGAAGCAAATCAATTAAACAAGGCACATCCTAAGACATCCCTCTGTACTCTATTAATTCCCAAAAGAGTGAATGGTTATAGTTATAGTTATAGAGACTAGTGGTTGGAAGAATTCAAAGAAGAAAAAAATGAAGAGAGGTGGATGGGTTTATGGGGCTTCCTTTTCAGCAGTAATTTCTGCCCCAAGTCACCCCCTCCGCCCATACCTACATGTGCCTTCCATGTTTTTAAAATGATATCCATTTTGCTGTACTCTTTGCTTGTTAATGGCAGAAACATATTTCCTTTTTTAGTACTGTTGGTTTTTAAGAGCAATCATGTTTTTAACTTGCAAGGAATGTGAAGAAAGGGAAATCATCCATGCTCGTCCTTTCCTATTAAAAAATTCCTTCACGAGATAATAGTTACTAGGCAATTAAAGCTAAGAACTCAGTCTTTTGTCCATAGCTAACAGTGTACCACTGTTTTTTTCTACCTTGTTCAATTTATTTGTTGATGAATGTTGCCTTTAGATTTGGTACCTTTTTTTTTCCTTTGGCAACACCTAACAAAATTTATCCTAGATTATTTATTTAATACTGTATATTACATAAAAATGATAGGTCAAAAGAGAGATACGTCTTTTATATAGTTAACAAAATAGAGGAAAATTAAGAAAACACTTACTTTGGGAGGTTTATTTTGAAGATAAAGTTTATTTTTCTTAATTTTCAAGATGTCAAAAGATTTTTCTTCATTAAAATTTTTTTTTGAAATGGTTGTGTTATTGGCTCTATGGTATAATATATTTGTAGTGGTGGATGGCAAACGGCATGGCAAATGCAGGGTCATAGAGTCATTAGTCATGCATTGACACCGAAAGATGATGTGATTTGGTGAGTGATAACCAAATGATACATCAACAACTGAATGATTGTCAAATGGAAGACCCAAGGGTGCCTGGGCCATCTGTTGCCTAGAGAGAAAGAGTAGAACAGAAAAAATCTGAAAAACCAGTGGCTTTGGTGAGAGGCTGATGGGACGCCTCGTGGAGCAGATAACTCTGTAGTCTGTTGTGACGGCCAATAGGGGCTCCTACCAAAGAAATTCACACATCTACTCACCGACTCCTTCAATTGCCAGCCGCCGATGAGCTCACCAACTCCACCCCATTCCAATCGCTATGACTTCGAATGTTAAAGAAAAGCCAAGTTAAAAGTTTCGCTTGTTTAAAATCCCCTTGATTAGTGATTGTTGCACAACAAAAACCATCATCGAGATCTAACTCTCTTGTCCATTAAGTGGCATTAAGCAACATCTACCTCCAGAAATCAATGTCCCAATTCATATGGTACGTGAAACCCTTAAATCATCATTTGGGCCTTCAGCTTTTCAACCATAATGGCATTAAGAAACGACTGAGAGAGGGGAGTAATTTCGCTAAATACCCACTGTTTACTTGAAACAATAAAACATCGAAAAAAATATATATCAATGGTGAGGTTATTCAGCAACAAGACTTCCCCCCCCCCCTCACCCTCTTCATGCACGTGGCAAGACAGGCAACAGTGTTGGGCATTAAGCAAAATTTCATTGCATATCCTACTGTATCATTGCATTCTAGTATAACAATAAAAAATTCCAGGACAACTCTACCAGCATCAGCGTCGCGGACAGTGAAAAATACTCAAGAAACCAATTTTACGATAAAGAGGAATTTACAGTAAATCTAATTCGATTGAAATTCGTTATGAAAGTAAATGAAATCAACTTCAGTTCCTGTGATTGCCTTCTCTGTGATTGGGCCCAGAAGGCAATCACAATATGCAACTCAGGCCAATCACAAGCTTCTGTCAGAGAAGTAAATGGAAAAGCAGAAGGGTGAAAAACGTCATATCACCTCATAGGTTAACACCGTAGCTGCATTGCACAACAAAACAACTAAACCAATGACCCTAAGCTTTTACTCTTAGAGGTTCAAAAATTATGCATAAAGAGGCTAGTTGTTTGTATTCACCCGTGGCTCTCTCTCTCTCTCTCTCTCTCATCAATTCACAAATAAGAATTTAGGTTCATGGTAGCAGTTCCAGAAAGAGTTAGTACACCCTCTAGAAAAAGGATCATTACATTTTTAATGCTAATTACCACATAAACATAATATTCACAGTGGTGTATCACCATGCAACAACCTCGGAGTTTGGAAATCAAAAAATAATAAGTGCTCTTACCTGTTACAAGTATAACAGATTAGTACAAGTATACATCAAAATTGTGAAAATTTATGTCTTGAGGGATCAACCTCATGGCAGATGTTGTGTATTACCATCTCCGCACCAATGATGTAAGCAACTGCAACAAAAAGTAATCAAATCTCTATTAACAATGTGTTTTTCATTGAATGAGCAGAAGTGCAATCCCAATTCAACCAAGGCAGATGTGGTAACTTTCATTTGTCAAATGTTGCACTTAAGACCATAGTAGAGCATTTATCCTTGAAATTTAGACAAAGGGATTCGAAAACATTTCATCTTTCAAATTGTAATTAAAGAGCAAGTGCAAAAAGGTGTCATTTTTCAGTTTGGCTTTGATTTTTAAGTTCTTCCTCTTTCAGAAAAAAAAAAACTTGCCTTGGCTCAAAATTTTCCCAAACCTGTATTGAGCCAAACAATGTGGAAGTACTTTTCGAGGGTTTCAATTCATAGATATGCAACACGTCAGAAGCTCTAGAATGAAGCATATTCCATTATATAGAAGATCATTGCTAATTCTAAGATAATTTCTCAATTGCGGAATCAAAGTAGACAACAAAATGTGTGACAATGAACTTGCGTACATAAGATGCAAAGCTTAAAACTATTTCATGAACATGGTGAATCACAAAAAGTTCCAATACCTCAAACAGTTCAAACGGGCTGCCGCGTCGGTATACTTCATTCTTCTTTTTTGTTTCATCAGGTAAAATGCTTATCAATAGCGCTCTCCACCCAATAAGCAAAACAGAAGTGCTTCCCATTGTTACTAAGACAAAGGTATATGGCGGAATATGGCCTGATGTTGCAGCTCGTATAATCAATCCCAACTACCAAATGAGAAAAAATGAAAGGTATATGATTTAAACAGATATGGTGTCAGCTAGGTATGTAGAATGCAACTACAAAAGAAAAAAGGAAAGGTGGGGGGGGGGGGAATGTAACTTAAAAGTTACTAGTAAACCATAACACGTCTATAATGAAATAAATAACTTAAGTTGACTTCGAACGGGAACAACGAACTAAAGCTTCATTAGGGATAGTTTGATGAGGGACAACAATAAGCAAGCCTGTTTAAAATAAAATATTATACGAGGATCAATGGGGCAGCAACTCAAAAACAACAGGATAACATATTAATTCTAAGGCTTCTAAGCAGTATTATGAGACGAGCAAATGCACAACATTGACCTCTTAACAAAAAGAATCATTGAAGAAATCATGAAACAACACCTTGCCTCTTAGTAGAGGTCCCAAGTTTGAATCCTTCTCCCTACTTGAACTTGAAAATAAACCCAAAAAATTATGCTAATTGTTATGAAGTTATAATGTGAATAATTGAAATTCAGAAAAGAAGAAAATGGAAACTTACTGGAATTCCCAAACCCCAAGATTTGGCAGCAGCAATAATGGCTTTGGATAGACCGTTGGCTCCTCGCCCATCCTCACCATAGCCACCAACGAAGTATGCACTCAAAAACCATCCTATCAATCCACATTTCAACTTTTACCAAAGTTAAATAAAGAAATCTTAACTTTTTTCTTTTCTCAAATTACAGGGTAAAAAAGTAAAAAAGAAAAAAGTACCAGCCATGAAAGGGTCAGCTGTACGTAGAGTATCCATTGCAAAGATATGGAGGCCATGATTGTATCTTCCAATTGCAGAAAATAAAACCAAAGCTAACACATCCCCACCAGCAAGCAAAGCCACTCGACTGTTACATAACAATTGAAACAATTACAAGAAGAAGAGAGAGGTAAAAAACATTAAAAAAAAATTACCCCCATTTGATAAGACGAGAAGAGGAGCTGGGTTTTTCAAACTGGATAACGCCTTCCAAAGGGACATCTTCTTGACCAACAAAAACGGTGTCGTCATTGTTGAACGGAGGCGGCGTAGGGGAAGATTGTCTAGGAGCAGAGGCAGAGTCTAGGCCTCCCTCAGCCTTGGCGAGAGTGAGATGAAGTGGTTTCCGACAATTCCTTGAAGTAATGAATTTGGGTCTTCGATGGGTAGCAGAATTGGAATAGACGGATTGAATTGGAGCTGTGAATTTGAGTGTAAATTTTCTAACGGACAAAGCTCCACTTGGAGAGGTTACCAGAAACATGTTCTCTTCCCTTTTCTTTTGTGGGTTTTTTTCTTCTTCCGCTCACAATTCTTCTCTTTGCAATTTCCACCCCCAAAAATTTTAATTATTTAATGAAATGAAAAGGGTTGATATTTTCTTTACAATATCCTAACCTCCAATTTTTTTTTTCTGGTGAAAATTTTTAATAGCATTTGTTTTGATCGTGGTCCATCTATTTGGGCCTATTACAGAATGGCTAACTTATGGGCCCAACTTAATGGGCTTTAATTAATAAAAGCAATAGGTAAATTTTGGCCCAAAGGAGAACTGCTGGGTGATTGAGCTGTTATGCTAAAAAATTTAAGTTTTGTTTGATTTATATTTATATTTTTTTATCTTTTATTTTTATTTTTTACAAACAAGGATCGAAGGACTCTATTTGATTTTGATTGAGAATAAATTTTTCATAATTGAAATTTCTAATCATGATTTTTTTCCTTTCATGTGGAACGCATAATTCTTTGATGAAACTAGTAATCCCAAAGTTTATTAATCTAATTAAATTAAATGTAAAAAAAAAAAAGGAAGAAAAAAGATTGATGAAAATTTTAATTTATGGGTTACCATGTGCCATGATGCCAAAATGCTTTCTGTCACTTGTATGCTTGATTTGAAACATGCAATTTGCAATTTCTTTTTTCACTATGTTTAATTTTTATATTTTATAATAATGAGCCAAGATTTTATTTTTTCCTCAATTATAGTTTATGAAAATTTTATATTCATTTTGCAATTATAGAACCTGTGGTTGTGGGATGGTCGAGTTATATGACAAAATGTAAAATCTTGAAAGTATCGAATTGATGTGTATTTTTAAAATTATCTGAAAAATTAATTAAACTCAAATAAATTTAAAAAATATCTTTAATTATTTTGTATAAAAAAATTATAAAAAATTTGTCATTGATTTTCCTTGAATTGACAATTTTTATTATTCTAAGAAAATATAGAAGTCACACAAAGGAATGCCATGTGTTAATAATCATTTTTTACCGAATTCTAAAACCTTGTTTGGTAAGAAATAATCAAGTGATGGACACATTGGACTTTGCTTTTGATTTGATACAATAATTTTTTCTACTACAATAATGTTAGCAAATACATCGAGCGTAGTAGGTTTAAGTGCATTTCTTTTCTATAATTTTCTCGGTAAGCAAGATGGGATCTAAGTAAGATGAAAGAGAAAGGAAAATAAAAAAACAATGTTGCAAAGCTTGTGCAGAGGGATTCAATCCCGAGAATTTCTCACATGCATCATGCAAGCCGGAGTTGCAGCTCAATGTCTAAAAGCAAAGAGATAATCAACTAGTCTTTTTTATGCGTGCGAATATTCGATAATTGCGCTTCACTCTTAAATTATTATTTTTTAAAAAATATATTGAAATGTGAATTCTAAATATATAATTATATGAATCCATGTTAATAATTTATTTAGTCAATCTTTTTTTTTCCTTTCAATTCTTTTGCATGTGACATTTTGAACAAGTCTTGAAAAAAACAACTGATATTGCAATGATCTTTAACTGATATCTTCATGGAAAAATTTGTGGTAGTAAACCAAAGTTTTAAGAATTGTTTTTTCAATCCTTAGGTTCTCTCGTTCTCGATGTTTGACGTATTAATTCACGAAATTAGCATTTGTTAATCATATCTAAACGATGTTCAACAAACTTGATTTTGGGTTTTCACCACTTTCCAAGCTGCTGCCTAATAAACCTTGGAATTTAAACTATTCAAAGATGACGATGATGGTGATGTTAGAAGCATCTCTAGGTGTTATTGAATTAAATCCTTTTCTAGGGTTTACCAATCTCACTTGCATTTACTTAATCTTTGTCATCTTCTCGTCGCCAAAAAACCGTCGCACAAATAAAATACTCGATGCTCTTTCTCTGTAAACGCAGTTTCTTTTTTCTTTTTCTTGGGTTTTGGGGTATTTCAATTTCTAATGGACGCTATGAATGGAGCCCAAACCCCAAGCAATTAAAAGTGTTTTATCCACATATTTTATTAATTAGTAGTATATTTTGAGTTTAACCCATATTGCTGCCGAAGTACATGTTTGCAGAAGAGATTTTAGATGTGAAGTTTGTAAAATTTTTTTCATAAAAAACGATAAAATAAAAACTAGTTATTGAAGTTATTATTAAAAGAGGGATGATCAATGTTGAAGTTTGATGTATCTCAAGTTGTAGTATGATATCCAGGGATTAATGGAAACAAGCTGTTGTTTAAAGCATTTCAATTCTTGATTGAACAAAAACAAAGCTGAGTCAAAGCAAATATGACCTCAACATGGTTTCGACTGCACATGCAAAGCAGTTTTATACTATAACTATGGTGGCAATAGACATGGAAATCAAATGCTACGCATTTTTTTTCTACTCATGATATTGTTCAAAGTGGAATATAGATGTATAGATTAATAAAAGCTAATCAATACTTAATGGATGTGAGATAATAACATTTAACAAAGAGAATGAGAGGAGATTAACAAGTGCATGCGACTAGCTACAGATTTCATTTAAGTTGGAATTTCTTTGGCTTGGCCTGGACCAGCTATTTATATGGTAGCCATTTTTCATTCAAGTGAACCATCTTTGAAGGAAGAGAACAAAATGGTAGTTCAAATCTTTTATTTTCCATAAATACATGGGCACACAGAGATAGATGGGAAAGGAAGTGAGAACAAATACCAATGAGATGAGAGGATGGCCCTTCGAGGTGTTTTTCGTTTTTCTAAAACAAAAAGAGAGACACCCAACCCAAGTTGATGCACCTGGAAGAGAACAAGGCAAGGACATGCAGGCATGGTTTGGTCCCTTGAAGATTTTAATTCTAGTTTACTTTGAGCAAGAAAACAAAAGGCGATAAAACATGCCTTTGGGATTACACACTTCCTTTGGACTTACAGACACCCCCAGAAAGAGAAAGCTTAAATTAAGGCCTTGTTTTTCATGCTTTTTCTTGGATTTTGATACCTCTAGGTGTTATTGTTCATTTTTAAAATATATTAAAAAATAAAGAAATGTATTTGCTTTGAAACCCAATAAACCCATCCCTATACAAGACATTTGTGACCCACCGTTCTGTCAAAACAAGAAAAAAAAAAAAAAAAAAACCCTACACAGACCTATATACAATTGAAAACAAGAATATTATATTCATTTATATTTGCAAAAAATATTGGTCTTCCCCCCCTCCCCCCAAACCCCTCCTCCATGTACTTCCCAATGCAAATTATATTCTCTCTTTCTCCCTCTGGCGTCTGCCATGGAAACTCACAGAAAGTGTCTACCTCAAACTAAGAGAGAGAGAGATAGAGAGAGATAGAGAGAGATAAAGGCGACCATGTTCTAATCCAAACAAAGTCTAATTTGTTTTCTAATGGGAACCAAATTGATCTTCTTTTGAGTCAGCAAAACCCAGCATCAGATATTATATACATGCTATATACCTATAGTTCTCCCGTCTACAGTCTGACCTATAAAAAAGATTTTGAAAAGGTGGGGAAGCTGTACAAAGCCAGTCATGTGAGCACAATGATCATGACCTCAACTGGGTCACCTATTATATGTTTCTTTCCCTCGAATTATTACATGTTTGGTTAGGCTTTGTAGAATAGACATAATTTCTCTTTCCCCCCTTTTCCCTTATTATTTAAAACTACTACCTAAATTCTTTTTGTTATCTTAAACTTACCTTAAAGTGTATTTAAGTATTTGTTTTGAAAAAGATGAGATGCAGTCAAAGATAGGGTTTGGCTTAGTTTTTTGGTTAGTCGTCGTCCATCCTAGTGTTGTTGGCTGATAATAAGTAATAAATCTGTGTCAGCATTATTATTAGTTGGTCATTGGTCCCTATTGTTGTAGAACCTAACCGCTATTAAAAGATCCAAATTTCCAAACCCTGTGGTGTGATAGCTGGAGGGGGCGTGCAGCCAGGCAGTAGCTAGGTTGGCTGCGTAAGTTTTCTCTGCTTTTTAATGCATTTGGAGACTGCGCGGCAACAGTTAGGGTACACTCTAAATTCAATGAGTTGATAAAAAATAATATAATTTTAAATTTTAATAAAATTTAAAATATATATTTAATATTTTTATATAATATTTATAAAAAAATAATATAAATATATAAATAATTAATATTTTATATAATACAAATATACAAATTATTAAAATTTTTAAACCACGTGTATATATTTTAAGCTCTACCACCGACCAATCTTTGCAATAGCCAATGATACATGTTTGTTGTAAGGTGAAAAAATATTTTTTTTTAATTTTTTAAAGAAATTATAGTTAATGATTGAAAAAGAGATAATAGTGTTAAATTTATTAAATATATATTTTTAATTTTTTAAAAAATTGATGAATTAATTTAATTAAATTTTAAATTAGTAAAAAGTTTCAAAAGGATCCTAAATCAACTAAAAATTTGTAAATTTATTGAAATTGATCCAAATATATCTGTAGAATCATGTAATTAAACTAAAAAGATTACACCAATTAAATGACTAAATCTTAGATACTTTAGTTTCTTTCATTTATTAATATATCAATAAGAACATTTTCTCAAATAAATTATATCTTTTTTAGAATACTTTTCATAAGTTTGTGTTGGCTCATATAACAAACGCATGACTCAAATTTTGAAGATAGTAAATCTAAGAATAGTAATTACTCTTTTGATGATCTAACATTGAAGTGAACCTCCTTCAAAAAATATCATGTCCTTTTGGATTTGAATGAGATGACCGTGCCTGAGCCCACGCAAACATATATACAGCAAATACTTTCGCAAATTCCATTATTAAAAATTAAGAAAGAAAAAGAAAGGTACAATTTGTCAATTTCATTTCAATAATATCTAATCTAAAGTGAGCAATTTGTTGTTGACTTGTGCGACACAACATTATATTTTCATGACAAATATACGGAATCACAGAAAAATAATGACAATATATCATGTCAAATGACAGAGTGGCATGCATTAGCCCCCCATGAAAGGACGATACAAATTTTTTTATTTGATACTATAAATTTCATATATTATGCTCTTTTCGGCTTAAATTATTTGAGTTATAATTTTGTTATAAAGTTTTAAAAATTTTGATTTTCATAGATTCAATGTTAAATTTTAAAATAATAATTTTAGATGTAAAAAAAAAACATAATTTTGGGTATCTTAAAAAAATGAAAAAAATGATATGGAAGAAGTATATTTTATTAAAAATATTTTATTTGATATTTTTTTATAATTTTGAAAAAAAATAAAAAATGAAAATAATGTCACATAAAATAATATACTTGAGTACATAAAATAAGATTAAATAATATATTTAAATAATTTACTTATTTATATATAATGTATTATTATAAATAAGTCATATGGTACGTTAAAATCATATTCTTGTTTAATTATAACATTTGAGATCAATGCTTTAATAAGAAGATAAAAATAAAATACTTGAATATAAATTATATCTTATACTTAAATTTCATTCTATTAACTATATATGATTAAATATCATTTTATTAATTATATATGAAAGCAAGGTATTGCGGTAGTTTAACTGATATATGAATATGATTAATGTGGATAAAAAATAAAATATTTTTATTAATTATGTGAATATTTTTAATGATATTAATATATATTACGATAAAATAAAAATGATAGTTTTATAGATAATTGTTTTTTATTATTTGATTTTAATTTAATTTTTAGATTTGGAGCAGAGCCCATGACTTTCTTCACCTTCAAGTGTTTATGGGCCCCTTCCCTCAAATTGGTACGAAATTTGTAAAGCAAGTGGGGCGAAGCACCCGTTAGAAAAAATCGAATTTAAAAAAAAAAATGATACTAAAAATGAGTATTAAAGAAAAACAAAGGGAGAGAGAAAGGAGGAAGGGATGTGAGGGGTGAAGGGGAAGGGTAGGGGCTGTCGGGAAAGGGGAGGCGAACCGCGCCCAAACCCCAACGTCACACAACGTTTTACCCTTCGATGGGATAGACTTGATATAACACAGAAAAAAAAGAAGCATAAAAAAGAAATTCTTTAAATTCTGTTATAAAAGAAAAAACTAACAATGCCCATATCTTGGGGCCCACGTGGCATTATCTAGACTATTCCCTCTGATGACACGTCAACGTCATTAGACCCACTCCTCTCTCACTCAAAATTAAATAAAAATTTAAAAAAGTGTTAGGAATCCAAGATGATATGAAGGAGATAACTGGCAGCCTTTGCTTTTCCTTTTTTTTCCTTAACTTTTCTATGTTTGTTTTCTCTTCCCTCTTTTATTGCAATCCTCGAATTGTCTTCTCCAAGCTACTCTCTTTGTTTTTTTTTTTTTTCTCCCTGTTCCTGTTTTATCGTCACGCGCCTTACCCCATTATTATTTCTAGTTGAAATAATACTTGTTTATAATGCATTCTTATCTCTAAACAAAAAATAATAATTAATAAAATAATTAGTTAATAAAAAAGTTAATATCAGTAATATTCTTAAATTATAAATATTTACCGTAATATTTAATTTTTAAATATTTTTAATATAATATTTAAATTATAAATATATTAATTAATATAATATACATTTTTAACATGATTATTTTAAAAATAATATAAGCAAACAAATACTTTTTTAAGTTTTACATTACATATTAATAGATTTATAATTTAATTATTATATTAAAAAAATTTTAAAATAAAATATTTACTATAATTTAAAATTTATGGTATTATCCTCTAAAAAAGCGAAAATTAAAAAAAAAAATGAAAGACAAGAAAAAAAAAAAAAAAAGTAGCTTTTGGGACCTTTTTAACATTGGCTGTATTGTCTAAAGCGGGAGGACCCAACATGGATGTACCAAAATTGTGGGCAAATTCCAACAAATCGCCAGAGAGACGCAGCATATAAAGCTTTGTGAAAAAGAAAACAATAATTGTTTTTGCCTCAACTTGTATTTCTAGTTTCAACGTTGATAAGGATGCTTCGAAACCATGCATGGCCGCCCCTACAAGCCCATCATTTTTTGTTTTTCTCAAACCTTTTTAATTGTCTCCTCTCCCTTCACCATTCATTTTCCCTTTCTTTCTAATTTTTCATTTGAATTTTGAACGATTAATGCTTTGTTTATTATCTTAACCAAAAAAATTTATAAAACTTTGGCCAAAAAATATAAATAAATATATTTATAAATTAAAATCTTGTTGCTCATTAAACAAATATCATATTTGGATAGTTGAATCAAATATTGTGATATCCTTCAGATTTTATTAATTATAATATTTAAAATATAAAAATTTGATTAAATTTATTAATTATTCAAATCGAATATAAAAATATTTAAATTTGATTCAATCGATCAATTGATTTATTCGAATTCGAATTTGAGTAAATAATAATTAAATTAAATTTTAATTTTAATTTAATTAAATTCGAATAATTTATGAGTATTAATATATTATTTATTCTCTTAGTTTCAGCTTGATCAATTGAAATATTAATGTTGAAAAAATTTATAAACAGTTTCAACAATTTAATCCCAATTTCAGAGATCTTTCAATGAACTAAAAGTCAATTGCTTGATTGAGTTTTGTATGGTTGAAGATCAAACAAAAGCAAGAACATTAGATAAATGAAATTTTACTCAGAGTTGGCAGGAACACCAAGAGCATTTATTTGGGAAAGTGAATCTAGCAGCAACTGCAAGGTGGCAAACAAATGTAAAAAGGCCAACAAAACAGCCAATAATTTGATCAGTTCAGAACAACCATTTGTCTCCATCGATTTACATATAAGAACTGATATAATGCCACAAAAGAAGATTAGGTTTGAATTTCCATTGTTTGGAAACAAAACATTAATGTGATCCTATAGGCTTTTTCAAAACGGTTATAAGTGAACAAAATTTTTCGGGTACAAATGTTTTAATTTTTACATTTTGGATTCGTTGGATTCCTCTTTTTTCCGGTGTGTTTTCCTATGTTCCTTTCCATCAGACCTGTTTGTGTGTATTCTATTGATTCCAGGAAACCCGTAAATTCATATAGAAAATTTTAGATTGAGGAAATTATTGATGATTGAAGGTTTCTAAGGCAACAAATCTTCGGACATCATAATTTTGAAGATGTTATTATTGCAACGAAGTCTATTGTTTACATTTACATCCACTTATGATTATCAGTTGGAACTGGTCTGTCTCCTCTTTGCATAAGAGGTGAAGGATGAACAAAATTTAATGAAACAATAAATGAGAAAGAACACCCAATCTGACTTGCAAAAATTGAGGATGCTTGACTCTTTAATTAATAAAAGTTACTACTAAGCTGCAACTTGTTTGTTCAAAGTGCTTTATAAATTTCACCCAATCAATAATTATTGAACAAAATAAGCTTTAAAGTTGTTCTGAATAAAACTCACAAGGAGGCTGTCTTAATGACTGTTATTTATTGAATTTACCTAAAGAAAGCAGGTTATTTATTGAAGCTAACATTGCCTCTTTGGTTGCAAACCCTTGAAAATATTCAGTTGTGTTTGAATTCAACCATGCCTTAAATTTCCATGAAACAGATTATTTTTAAAATTTTGTAAAAATTTAAATGGGGTGTTCAGATCTAACTCATATTATATAAATTTTGATGATTTTTTACTTGTTTTGTATTTTATTTAAAAATTACGTATCATCGTTTATATTAATATAAAATATAAAATATTAATTTTATTAAATTTATATATAATTTGTATTAAAATTTAAATTATTTTATATCTTATATCATTTATTTTAAATTAATAAATTTATCCAGAAAGTATGAACAAAGATTAAGAAGACTAGAAGAGTAGGACGGCAGAAGATGGTGGAATTATTTGTGGCGACGGTCACGTGGCAATGTATCTTTGTACAAGACTTCATGCAGCCCACCACTTCTTGGCCGTTTTAACCTTAAGATGAGAGAGAAACAGAATAAAAAAAGAAAAAACAAACTTAAATGAAAGGAAACCGCTAGCGGACTTTGCAAGGCAACTAGCCAACTAAAACTAAAGCTATGGTAAAAAAAAAAAAGTACTCTGCTTTCTCCTTTTTACAGTTTCAATACCCTTCTATTTCAACGACCCAAATTGCATAAGAAAAAGGCAGTTTGTTTAGTACTACACAAAACTCGAAAGAAGGCCTCAAACATGAACTGGTAGAAATGAAAGTGTCAAGGTTTGCATATGGGAGGAATTGTAAATTACAGATAAACCCTGCTTGTATCTGTCAAAGAACTTCATTGTCTCAGGAGTAAATTATCTAACTTTCCAAGGAGGTTTTTGTAATTCTAGAACTCTCGACATCATTATTAAGCTAAGTTGATGTGTTAGAGGGGATCCATGATCTATCTAGGCTTAAATATTGATGGTGGAAAAAGTTATTGTTGCTCAAACAATGGGAGGTCCTATTCTATTCCTATTCCTGAGGTTTTCTTCTGAGTTTTAAAAAATGGAAGTATTCTTTGTGTTTATGTCTGAGATATGTATAGAGAGGGAGTGGTGTTTAGGATTTGCTTGTCCAGTCAGTTTTCTCCTTGCTTCTGTTTCTCTCTGTGTCTCTCTAATTATTTAATCTTTAAAAGAAAACTGGTCTGGTTTAAGAGTCTGAGCCAAAGCTTAAACTACTATTCCTACTAAACAAACACTGAAAATGAACCTCTTTACACCCTCTCAAGCTCCTGTATTTAATACTAGTAATAACCCAATGCTTCATCTCTTGAGTCTAGCGTTTTTGTAGGTCGGGGGTGTGTCTGTCTATATGGATTTTGGGGTGCTGGGTTTCGATGGGTTTGTGGGTTCAGAGACTACTGCTATTACTACTACTACTACTACTGGTTTTACTCTTGCTTCAGATCCTGAGACAAAGCAGAAATGGTACGGTTCTGGTTTCCTCAAGCAAGAGAGATCTGGCAATAATGAAGATGACTGGATGAGTTCAAAACTGGCCAAAATTGATGATTTTTCGGCCTCCAAGGCAACGCTGCTCCAACAGAGAAATACTTTGTTGAGATCTAATACCTCTATCTTCTCTGACGGACAACAACAGCAACAAATGCTGAGCTTTTCTGCTCCCAAATCAGAAGCTCTTTCAGTGGATAGGAGCTCCCAAAATCTCACATTCCCCTCCTTTCACCTCACATTACCAGCTTATACTAGAAATACAGGTATATATAGATTAGAGCAACGTTAAGGTTCTAACATCGTTACCTATTCAACATCATTTGAGGAAATGAAAGGAGTAAAATGGCTGTGGCATGTTGGTTAATGCATGCTTGTGAGTTGTGGCAAAGATTAGACTTGTTTTGTTATTGGTTCTCTGATTTGATTCCATGGTTCCGGTGAAGGGTCTTTTCATGGAAATCTAAAAGTGGTCTTTGTTTTAAGTCTTGTCAATAAAAAAGTGAGGTTTTCTATTTTTCTTCCCCTTGAAAACTCATCTTCCTGATTTAGGAGAGAAATATTTTTGGTAATAAACCAAACGGTGACCGGGGAACAAAAGAAGAAAATATGTACATGAAGGAAAGTATAGTAGTTAGGAGTGAGAGAACCAAAAGGCCCATCCTTCGATTGTTTTTGTGTTATCCTTACGTTTCTTTTTTATTATCTTTACCTTTTCCCCATCTTCCTTTTGTGTTCTGTTTTCTTGTTGGATCAAAGACAACAAATCGATGGCTCTTTTAGCCTCCTCAAACGTTGCTGACAAATTATGATTTCTGGGTTACCTGCCAGACCTCTTTCTTTACTCCCTTTTCCCCCTTTTACTCCAGAGTAAAAACTACAAGCTTTTTTTATTTTCACTATGCTGCTTTGAACGCCTTGAAAATTTGGGTTTTCTGCCTTGATATGTTATTTTTTCTTTAACCTTATTTATGTTTCTTGATTTTATGTGTCAGGCTACAACACTGGAAGATTTAATGGTGCAAACATGCATGGGATGTTAGCAGGAGCTGGAGGACCATTCACTCCATCTCAATGGATGGAGCTAGAACGCCAGGCTTTGATCTACAAATGCATAACTGCAAATGTGCCTATACCATCTAATCTTCTCATTCCTATAAGAAAAGCCTTTGATTCTGCTAATTTCTCTAGCTTTCCTGGTGGACTTCTCAAACCTAATACATGTAAGTTCCTTCTCTTCTTAATGAAGCAAGAAACGCAAAATTTTCCTCTTTAAAATGTCCATATAATTTCCATGGTTGATGCAAAAGTTGCAGCAAACGGTTTTCTTCCTCTCTGAGAAAGATTTGGGAATGGTAAAGGGGACAACAAGTAGTGCTGCTTATTACTTTCTATTCTTCTGCTGAGTACTGATACTGAGATAATGCTCTAATTTTCCTCTTATCTTATTGGCCAAGAAGTAAAGTACTGATATTGAGTACTAATAACAATGCACTAATTCTGAATTCAAAAACTTAAATTATCTAGTTCTTGATCAGTGTTACTTGACTTGTTTTATAATATGTTTCGATCAGAAAGTATCACTGTCAGGGCACTTAAAATTTCAACTACAGCACATTCCACATTTGTTTTGATCTCCATATGCGACAAGGCAGCGTCTCTTTACCTTTTAAAATAAAGCAGTGTGTTTCTATCAAGGTAAAAATCAAATAATAAAGTAGAAAGTTAAAAATTTGTACCAATTACAGATTAGCTATCAGAAAAAGACATCGGCATGCTTGCTTTGGCTGGCATTTTCCACTTAATACTTTGGTACATTTTGTTTTGAAGTTGGAATTTGGAATTTGTTGTAGGTTTTTTTTTGGTCTGTTTTATTGACATGGGTGTTCCATTTTCTTTTTGTTTTTGTTTTAATGATGTTTCAGCAGTGGGATGGGGACCCTTTCATCTTGGGTTCTCAAACAACACTGATCCAGAGCCTGGAAGGTGTCGTAGAACGGATGGAAAGAAATGGCGGTGCTCAAGAGATGCGGTTGCCGACCAGAAGTATTGTGAGCGGCACATGAACAGGGGCCGCCATCGTTCAAGAAAGCCTGTGGAAGGCCAATCTGGCCGTTCCGCTGCAGCCACCACCGCCACTACTACCAAGCTGATGCCTACGTTCTCATCCTCTTCAGCATCAGTGGTAGGGCCAATCAGTGGCAGCGGCGAGTCCAACAGCCTTGCAATTGCACAGCAGCAGTTCAAGAATTTGCAGCCTGGTGGTGCATCTAATCTCTCTACGGCAGCTCCACTAAACAGGTGATAGAATTATTCTCCCAGCATTTATTCCTTGTTTGTAACCTGCAGCTGATAACACTTATCTTCATGTGGTATGGTGCTGCCGTTGCACATTTGTTACTCTTATCTTTCATAAAGAATAATAATTGTAGAATCTACTTATCTTCTGCATTCCTGACATTGGTTGATCTTATTAGTAACTATGAGCAAAAATTCCTTCTTTTAAAAGATTGTTTGTTGCCTGTTAAAATTGTTTATAGAAGTTTAAGTAAAAGTTAGCTGTTACATAATTTTACTTTCATGTTTTGGCTAGTCATTGATGGATTCTAATTCTATTGATTATTGTTTCTCTTGCACAGGTTGCTTATGAACAAGGACACTGTGGGTGAAAAAATACATGCTACTGCACCAGGGCTTTCCATGATATCCCCCACTGATGACCTGAAATCTAAAGAAAATCCTTTCTTGATACTGAAGCAGCAGATCACCTATGAACAAAACTCAAGAAATGAGTTTGGTGTTGTTTCCTCTGATTCACTCCTTAACCCTTCACACAAAAGCTCTTCCTTGATTAATTGCAGAAATTTTGGTTCTTCTCAAGATCTTACTGGTCAAGAAACTGAATCCCAGCATTCCCTTCGCCAGTTCATGGATGACTGGCCTAAATGCCAGTCTGATCGGTCAACCATTTCCTGGCCTGAGGTTGATGCTCAATCAGACAGGACTCAACTTTCCATATCAATGGCTGCCTCAGATTTCATGTCCTCCACGTCCTCTCCCAACAATGAAAAAGTAACTCTGTCGCCGCTCAGATTATCACGTGAATTTGACCCCATACACATGGGATTGGGAGTGGGCAGTGTTATTAATCAACCAAACCACAGGCAAGCAAATTGGATTCCTATATCTTGGGAGACTTCCATGTGTGGTCCTCTTGGTGAAGTATTGCACAGTACTAACAGCAGCACAGCAGACTTCAAGAACTCATCAGCACTTGACCTTATGACAGAGGGCTGGGATCACAGTCCTCGGTTAGGATCATCTCCTACTGGGGTCTTACAAAAGACTACCTTCGGTTCTCTTTCTAATAGCAGTGCTGGAAGCAGTCCAAGAGCAGAGAATAACAAGACTCGTGAAGGTACTAGGCTTTGCGATGACCTCCTGGGTTCAACCCTTGTTCATTCTTCCTCTTTGCCTGCTGTGTAACCACCTTACCTACCGACAAGTCCCTAGGATATGGAAGAAGAAAAAAAAAATAGAAGCATGAATTTTATCTGTCTGACAAACATGGAACAACTAGTGATGAAAGCTTAAATTATTATGTTTCCCTTCAATTTTTGTAATTTGTACTTTTTAGCCATGGTTTGTTCCTAAAATTAGAGACTAAACTAATTACAAGAAACAAGGCAAAGGAAGTTTGTCTAAAATTATGGAAGTATTGTTGGAAACTAAAATTTTGATTTTTAGCTTTACATGAACATACTTGGTATGACTTGAGTTGGCAACATAGTTTTGTTGGTGAGCATGGCGGTTGGAAGGTAACTATTGCAATGGATAGGTTGTTTGTACCGCTTTAGACGGGGTTACACTTTCAATAAACAAATGAACCTGGACCTTTTTTAGCTTAACTAATGGTAGGAATACTCAAATCCTGTTCGGTCAAGCAGAAAGACAGAAGACAACTCAACTAAAAGTGTCTTATTCTATCTCTTCCATAAGAACATAATCTATATTTCACTATTTAGAACTACAAGCCTGGCCCGGTGCCTTGAGTGTGTCTCCCTGGCAAATTGCCTAGCAAAAAGGACCTTATATCTAGGGGTATCTTTTCATGGAAATTCAAACTGTTAAGAGTCCAACTAACTTTGAAGCAGCCTGGATGTAGATGGGCTTTTTCACTTGCAAGTTGGAACTACTTATCCAAGTATCCAACAGGGCTCTGCAGAAGGTGAAACCCAATAATCATTGCCATTAAACTTCTAGTTTTCTCCTGCAATTACCAGATTAAAAACAACCTCTGCAACATAATATTTACATTCTACCCATAAATGTGATTGAATGTGGCATGAAAATTGAAAACCAAGGCTTAATATTTTTAAGGAAAAAAACACTCGAAATGTCATATGTATTGCCGATTTTGAAAGCCAAAACGACAGAGAGAGATGGGTGCTAAGATTGCCAAATTTAGTTTTTGTCAGTTGTCAAAATGGTAGGGAAATGAATGCCAAAACCCACCATTTTTTTTTTATTAAGAAGGCCCTCCTTTGTCAAGTTATGGAACAAAGCAAACCAGATAGGCATGTAGCAACTTCCATTTTATAATATAATAATTCATGGGGTTCCTGAAATCTAAATTGAGATCTTTTTGCTAGTTACCATATACAGACAAATTAATCTGTATACCAAGAATGGATAAGCAAGAATTGGCAGTGTTAAGAGGGACTGTTGCTGTCGTAGGGATGTTGGTTGCCCCAGCAATTTTCAAGTACAAACAGGAATTCCAGACCAGGATTTCCTTGAGTCAATTATCTCAATACAGGTCAGAACCGGTCAATCCAGGCTCCCAAGAATGTATTACATATGTGCATGAGGGTGCCAATTGCCATGAACTCCCCTGAATAAGCCATTCCAAGTTTGTTAGCTAAGTCCTCTTATAACTTCATTAGCAGCTTTTCTACGTTTCTTCCTGTTGTGAACCTTTAAGCCGCTAGGCTTCTTTTTCTGCAACGTACATATTTTTGTCTACTCTGCTTAATTAGTTTAAAAGTTAATGCTCTTTCTAAGGAACATCAGCGGTTGCAAGTGTTGGTAGTTTAAAATATTATGTGGAATTTTTCGTCCCTCTTGGGATAAAAAGGCTTAATTTTAGTTATATTCTAAATAATCATATTTGAAAAAAAACAATTATTTATAATAGATAATAACATAAAATTTATAACTATTTAAACAAATAGTTGTGTTTATAAAAAAATAATTATTTATAATAATTATGCAACAAAAAAATTCTAATTATTTAAACAAAATAATAATGTGATTATTCATCAAAATGACATGACTGTTCGTCAACTTTTTTATATTTTTGAGTTATGCTTAAAGCACAGGATCAGGACTCCTTTAATGTAGTACTAGTATACGTAACTTAGTATCCAGACCAACGCCAACATCAAAAGAAAATGAATCACAACGAGGTTTGCTCCAAAGTGAATGTACCCTTTTCATGGGAACTCAAACCTGGGGTCTCAAAGGTGACAAGTGAAGAAGGCAGCACTGAAACCAGACATGTCACAGTAAATTTACCCCCTCCTCCTCGCTTGTCAAACAGTGCTAAATTTTGTGTCGATGATTTGCAGGGTGTTCTGCCTCCATCTCCATGCCAGCTTCATTCTCCTCCGAGAAGTTCAGCAAAGAGGGATAATGTCAACAAGAACGAAGACCCTTTTGTAGCAGCCTATAGGAAATGTACTGAGTACTCTATCAATGGTAATTTGGATTCTGGTGACAAAAACTATGCCTGCAGGACTAGGACTAAGAAGAAAATGTTCACTTGCTCATGTAAGTACTCATGCACTGTTAACAGTGATAGTGTGGTAAGAGCGTCCCAGTGCTCGAAGGGAAAGGAAAGGAAGAACAGAAGGAAAAGGACGGGTGATGCAAAATTGACTGGACAAAGCGGTGTTAAATGCAATCAGGAAAAGATAAATTAGTCATGTGTGTGTGTGCATGAATATGTAAGGCCCATGTTAGATGATTGATCAATGTATGCAATTTGTATAATGATGTGGCCATTGGTTTATAATAATCAAATTTCCAGTTGAACTTTTTGACCAAAAAAAAAAATTCCAGTTGAACTTTTGTCTGAATTGTACTGGTTTACAATTTTTAAAGCCAATCCAAGATTTTTGTCAATTTTATTGCCGCCTGGTTTTGTTTTAATCTGCCAAAAGTTATGTTAATCCCACTTGTAAAAACCAAAATTTCAATCTTCTGGTTGTCCTGCTAGGCTGCCTGTTGTTAGTCCAGTAGATGTGCAGTACATTAGTGTTGAAGACATTTTACCATTGAATTTAGTCCTTGAGACTGAGCCATAGTTGCGCAATGAGGCGGCAAGGAATGTCGATAAATCAGTGGCCAAAATGACTCTACATGAGCACAGTCATTCTTTCAGATTTGTCACTTTCCCTTCCCTACTTTTTTTTCTTTTAACTTCTCTACTTTTCTATGATGTAGACCCTTAAGACTGGGTCTTTTATCCGCAACCCCCCTGGCTTTTCCTTGCAAGTTCTGTTTAAAAAGGAAATCACCACCTTCTTTTCTTCTCTTTTTATATACTATGATGATGCAAGGAAGCCGTGTAATCATACATTCATAAATAACCCGTTACAAGAAAAACCCTTGCTATAAAAAGCCTTACCAATAGCATTTATGAAAAAAAATGAATCAGAGCAAGGTTCAATCGCAAGGGACAGTGCCCTTCTCATGGGAAAACAAGCCAGGGGTTTGCAAGCTAACAAGCCAAGAACAAGAAGACTCCGAAGAAGATCACTTTCTGCAAAAGCTACCGCCACTTCCATGTCCACCTGAAAGTGCCAGGACATCGATCCATGACATTAAAATTCCTCCTCCTCCTTGTGCTTTTCACCCTCCTTCCACAACTTCTTCAAGAAGAGGACTTAAGAAATCTGATGACCCCTTTTTGGCTGCTTACAAGGCGTGCACCAAGAGCTCTAGCAAAGGTGAGTTGGCTAAAAAGGATGGCGGGTCAGGTTTGAACAAGGGTATGTTCAATTTCTCTTGTAAACGATCCTGCAGTGTTAGGAATGACAAGTTAGTTAGGGTTTCTCAGCTTCCTCTCGAGAGAGGCAGATCAGGTAGAGGGATGTGAGAACAATGAAAACTGTTAATGAACTTTGACAGGTTCAACATCCTATATTGTTTATTGGAATTTCATTGTTTGTCTCTTCCTTAGTGTATAAATGCTTGAAAATTATGCCTTACAGAAGATTCAACTTCCACTTCCACCTGATATATGAACTTGGATTCTATTGCTGGAACAAAATATCAGATTCAAGGTTGATCAAAATGAAACAAAATCTTAACAAATTTAGCTGTCCAAGCTTTGAGAAGAAGCAAATTGATTAATTTTCTGTCAATCTATAGAATATAATATTTGATTAATTTTCTAGCATGGCTGCCTTTCAAGACATACACTCAATATATATTTTGATTGATGAAAGTAAGTAACCCTATTAAAGGTATATGTATGAAAACTTTTCTTTTCCTTGGTTTCTAGCCATGCTCCATATATATCCTAATCCAAAATTGTGAGATTTGAATTCAAATTTCATTCAATTAATTAATATGATATTTTTAGAAGGTAATATTTAGTAAATTTATGTTCAAATTTTAATATCTAAGATTTTTTCTCTTATTCTTATGTTATGATTTTAAAAAAATAATTTATAAAAAATTGTGTTTACAAATAATTGGAATTTCTAATCCAATTTATATTTCCCAATTACTTGAAAAAAGAGTGATATATATTTTGTTGTGTATGTAAGTTTATGATACTTATTTTATTGTGTATGTAAATCTTTTCACTAATTTTTAATTAATTATGTTTTGCTACGGATTTTTAATTTTTTAATTACATCATGATATTATTGATTAAAACGTAAAACACAAAATTAAAATGATCAAATGAGCTAAACCGAAAGAAACAGTGGGTGGGTATCTTCCAGATCCGACCCGGGCAATCCAACATAAGCTGTACCCGTCAAGGATAAAACTGGCAAAACAGGATACAAAAAGAAAAAAAATAACAAAAAGGAAAAAAAAAACGTTTCTCCTTTCAAAGATTTTCTCTGTTTCCACCTGTTCCTCTGTTAAACCCTAGCACCTGAAATTTCGATACTGAGATCCAAGTTCTCCCGCACAATTGAAACTTTTTCTTCTTCTTCTTCTTCTTCTTCTTCTTCTTCATCTGATATATGTAAGTACAAATCATTCAATTTTAACTTCTTTATTTCAATAATTTTTATACTATTGATTTGGAGTAATTTTTTTTTTCATGATATTCTTTGGTATGGATAATTTAGCCATTTAAATTGATTAGATTGGGAACACTCGTAGATGCAGTTTCTATCTCCTTTTTTTGTAATTATTCTTGTTGATTTTTTTACAGCTGTTTGAGGTAAACTTTGCATATGTGCCGGAATGGCCAACAATCCTCAACCCTCTAGTGCCCAGGTAGGATGTTTATTAGGTTTCATTTTCTTGGCTTTTTTTCTATAAGTAAATTCTTATATAAGATTATGCTGTTTTTTGGGGGTTAAATCTTGGTTGTTGTTGCCATGTTTTGTCGAAATTTATCAATATTTATAAACATCGTCCAAGGCTTTTCTTTCTATCTTTCTTTTCTTTTTCTTATTGGAAATAGTTTGAAATAACTTGAATATAGCATTACAAGATCTGACATTGACAAAATTCTCGGGGTGGCATTATTGTTTTTATATCAATGAGAAATCTCATGTTGGTTTGGTCTAAAGCACGTACATAGTAATCTCCTTTATTCTAGTTTTTAGATGAAGGTCTAAGATGTGTAATCTTTCTCTCCCAGCCACATTGGCCGCCAGCAGTTGGATCCTTGGGTCCTCAAAGTTATGGTTCTCCCATATCGTCACAGGTAATTCCTCTTTTTTGTTTTCATGTTTAGTGGCCATTTTCATCTTTTGACAGAAATTTATTAAAAGCATGATGTGTGAAATTTTCCATCACAGTTTCGACCGGTGGTCCCAGCACAGCAAGGACAGCACTTTGTTCCAGCTGCTTCCCAACAGTTTCGGCCTGTTGGGCAGGTTCCCTCTTTAAATGTTGGGATGCCAGCTGTTCAAAATCAGCAGATGCAGTTTTCTCAGCCAATGCAGCAGTTTCCACCCCGGCCAAATCAACCTGGTCTTTCTACACCTTCAGCACAGCCTATACAAGTACCATATGGTCCAAACATGCCTCTTACATCTGAATCACCACAGTCACATCAAATTGCTCCCTCTTTGAATAGTCATGTGCCAGGCTTAGGGGCCCCTGGAATGCCCCCCGCTTCATCATATAGTGTAAGAGCTTGTGTCTATGTTTCTATTTTTCCTTTTGTTAATCACAAGTTCAAGGAATTTCTCTCACTTTCTCTGATGTTTTAACATTTTCCCAGTTTGCACCATCTTTTGGCCAGCCACAGAACAATGTCAGTGCATCTTCACAGTTTCACCCTATATCTCAAGTGCATGCACCTGTTGGCCCGGTTGCTGGACAACCTTGGTTGCCAACTGGAAATCAAAGTGTTTCACTTCCTACACCAATACAGCAGACAGGCCAACAACCTTCACTCATTTCTTCTTCTGATACAGTAAGCACTTCCTCCCTGGGACATCAAATGTAATGTATATTAGAAAGGAATTTAACTAGGATATACCATGTTTAATTTTCAGTGTTTAGTTCAAATGTTATATTCTCCTCAATATTTATTTGTTGTTGCACTGGTCAGAAACATGTTGAGCTGAGAAATTGAATTTTGTCCCATCTTCATTTTTTCCCTTGTCTTGATCATTAGATAACAAATACTTCTGTTTGTTTTTTTTTTTCTTCTATGACGTGTTTTTATGAGAGTGGCATTGAGTGAACTTTTTTCTTCAAAAAGTATGAGTTTTTATGTATTTCTATAAGCTTTAGTTCCTTAAATCATAGAAACTAGATCTTCAAATAAATTTCTATTGTGAAAAAGATTTTCTTTTACAATTCAATTTCATATACTCTGCAAACTGTCAGTTGATTTATGGCTTTCTAGAGTAAGTTTTTTGTTTGGTCTCCTCAATTTTCTGTACATTGCATTTAAAAAAGAAATTGTACATAATTTACACCAGCTCAATTGTTTCTATTTCTGGTCCAAAATTAACATTCTGCCTCACTGTTATGATTTCAACATTGCAACTTCTCTCCTCAGTGAAAGGAGCTACCTGCCCAGTATGCAATGACCAAATTATATATAATACTTTTCATCCCTATTTGGAATGTGAGTTATAATGTTAAATAACTGAAGTTATTGTCATAACATTTTGAAATTATATATAATGCTAGACATTATTTGTTGTGGATAGCATCTTGGAAATTGGTTTCCACTGTATTTTGTTTTCAATTTCTTTTTATCTTGCTGCGATACCCATTTGACCATTCTATGAAATTCTATTTTTTCTTAATTTGCACTTTCGCTTTACCAGGCTGCCAATGTTCCTAGCCTTACACTGCAATCGTCTTCTGATTGGCAAGAGCATACATCTGCTGATGGAAGAAGGTAACTTTATATTGTAGCTCCAAGTTGTAATTTTTGCTTGCTTCTTGCTATGTAATATGTATTTGGTATTTTAACTTTATATTTAGTTATGTGGACATCTAGGGTTCATGAAGGAGATTTGGTGTTTGTTTGTTGTGTCTAACTATTCTTACATATCTGCAGATATTATTACAACAAAAAGACGAGGCAATCTAGTTGGGAAAAGCCTCTGGAACTGATGACAGCAATAGAGGTGAGGCATATGAAGATCTAGTTGCTGTTTCTGCGGCTAAATTTTGTGTTTCATGATCTGTTAACCTTGAATTTGATGTGATATGCTATTTATACAAATTGTTCCCTTTCATGGGTGCTGAAAACTGTAGCCATTGTTAACTTGATCAAAATTGTTTTATGCGAAATCTCCTTTCTTTTGCGTGCTTTGCATTCATTTGTAGATGTCATGGCAAGTGTGGAGAAATTTATCGACTGCTCTAAATGGTCTCTTTGAGGGCGGGCCTTCACTATTCTCAAGGCAGGCAACATTTTGCTATTTACATCTTGTTTATCATGTGGGGATAAATTCTTTTATGAGGAATGATTAGATATATAGACATACTAAATCAGTGCCTAGTATTAACTGTTCTCAAATTTTTTTCATCATTTCCTACATGTAGTGAAGTTTTAGGATGGAGATCATATTGTCCCCCCCCCCCCCCCCCCTTTTTAACACAGTTATCTAATCTACTTTTATACTTCTGTTCCTTATAAATATTTCTCTATGTCTTTTGTTCTTTGTTAGTAGTCCATGTGTTTTTCTTATTTTAGACAAATGTGGTTTATGCTTGATACTGTAATGAATTCATAGATTGATTTTAAAGAATTCGCTATGATGTTCATTTTGTATTTCTCTCCAATCAAAACTTCTTTGTTGTTCACTCACATCTGGTGCTTCTGATTTTATGTTGTTATTTGTTCCCTTTTCCCCTTTATTTTGCTATTGTTGCAATCTTGTGTTTGTAATGGTTTGTAAAGAGTTCCACACGCACATATTGGCTACTGATTTCAGAGGTATGAAATGCTGGGTCAATGGCTCTTGCTCTATTTCTCAATTCTTTTTATTTTCATTCTTGTTGCTATTGATTCTATAAAGATTCCTCTGGAATGGAATTTGATGTCAATAAATGCTTTTGGTGTCATATGTGCTTTAGAATTTGTTTTCTCCTTTTAGGGGTGCAACTGTGCGAGGGAGGGAGTAATGGGAGTTGCCCAGGAGGTTAATGAACTGATGGTTCCTAGGAAAATATATTTAGATTCTTGGCCAATTCAAACATCTTTAAGATTTGGCTCAGGCAAAGATTTTACTGTTTGTAACCAAAAGTATGGTTTGGGTTTATTTCACAACTACACCTGAAGGAAAAGGGATTTTATTTGTTCTTGAACTAAATACCTTATAGCATTTTAGATGATGTTAAGGGCATGCAAGTTAAGACTTCAAGATGAATCCTAGCACATTCATGAGGTAAAGAAGAATTTGGAGGTTACTTTTGGGCTAAATTCTCACCCAGAGTTGAGATAATTGTTCCTGCCCTTTCTGAGTTCTGACTGGAGTTAGATAATTTTCTTATTAGTATCATGGTGCAGACTTTTGCCACAGCTTCTTTTTCCTCCACTGTTTGCATGCACATCACTGGCCAAGTGAATCCCTGCGGTATTGATTCTAGCACAGTCATTAGGTGAGCAAAAACTTGGGCATGCCTATGGGGCCAGCCAATGTCTGAGATTTTTAATTGTCAATTCCTCCACCTTTTCGGGGTTTGGACTCTTACAAGTCAAACCACATTTTGTATGTGTTAGTGTAGCTCTTACCACTGTAGAATAGTTTCTTTCACCCCTACCGATTGCACACATACAAACCCCTCCTCTCCCATTCTGGGAATTTTGCCGGGCTGAAACTGATATTGGGCTCATTTTTGACAAGGTCATAATGTAATTTGTTCATTTGTGTTTTATCTGTTTGTTCCATCTTCAGATGCTTGGCTGCATTGTTGTCACCTTCCTTGGTGTACTTACATTGACTAATATAGTGCCACTTCCTGGTGTGATCATGATATTTTCCTGAATTTTCTTTTCATTATTACTTTCACTTCTTCGCTTAATTATTGCTATTTCAACAGAGAGCTGATGCATCCACAGTTTGGAAGGAATTTACAACTCCAGAGGGAAGAAAGTATGTTTGAGCTCGGTTTTGCGTTTCTATTTATCATGTGCCTGCATATTGTTTTAATATGGTCTTGTGTATGCACCTTTTTTTTTTCTGTTGAAATTTTATTTTCATAATTGATATTTGATCAAGAGATTGCTTTTGCAGGTATTATTACAACAAAGTTACAAAGCAATCTAAGTGGACAATACCTGAGGAATTGAAGGTTCATCCTTGTGACTAACGATTACTGTTTCTTTACCTGCATTTTGCCGTTCTGACATCATTTTTAAATACTTAATTCAGTTAGCTCGTGAGCAAGCTCAGGTAGCAGCTAGCCAAGGAACCCCATCAGATTCAGGAGTGGCTTCTCAACCTCCAGTTTCTGGTGCTGTCTCTGCAGCTGAGACGCCTACTGCAGCTATTCCTGTGAGCTCCAACACTTTGCAGGCTTCAAGTCCAGTTTCAGTTACGCCTGTTGCTGCTGTTGCTAATCCTTCCCCTACTTTAGAATCTGGATCAACATTTGTTCCTGTTTCACAATCTGCTGCAACGAGTGCATCTGGGGTTCAACTCCCTGTGGTGTCTGCGACTCCTTTACCTGCTGTTGCCTCTGGAGGATCCACTGTTTCTGTTACTTTGGTCAATGCTAACACAACAACCATGTATGGACATCTACTTTTTTTCTTTTTAATTTAAAATTTCATTGATGCAATGTTGGTGTTGAAATTAACTGCTTTCCTCTCTATCCTCACTCAAGAAGGAGCTTAGAAAGTACAGCGTCTCAAGACACTGTGCATTTTGCAGATGGAGCTTCTGCTCAGGACATTGAGGTATGACTCATTTATCGTTTGTTGAAGGCTGTTGCTATTACAGCTCTATTCTTCTGGATGACCATTTCTGAGATGCTGAGAATAATCTTTTTTAAGAGTTCTTTTCTATTTTAGAAAAACTTTTAGTTGCTATACTATCATTGCTGGCTGGTCTATTTGGCAAAATGCAGATGCTCCTATTTTTAAAACTGTTGGCACTGGGGCGTATATTTTATTTGTTTTAATTGTTTTTTCAATTGGTTTTTACTTGCAGGAAGCAAAAAAAGGGATGGCAACGGCTGGACAAGTTAATGTGACTCCGGTGGAAGAGAAAGTTCTGGATGATGAGCCTTTAGTATATGCAAATAAGCTGGTAACATTCTTGAAACTGGTTATTTTTTTCTTTTCACTTAACCTTAAGTTTTATCTTTTTTTGGATAATTAGGTGTAAATTTATTATCCAAAGAAAGGCAGATTAACTGCTACATAGCAACTGTCATACAGGAATAAAATTAACTAACATAGAGTCATTAAGTCCCCATTCCCTGTATAAACTTTGATTAACAGAAGCAGCAGCAATCACTTGACCTTAAGTTTTGTTCTTTCTTGTCACCTAAGAATTGGGAATTGTGATGCTGGTTATTCAATCAACTGGATCAATACGAGTTCCTTCATTTATGTAGTATGTTTTCATATTCATTTTTCCTTTTGTTCAGGAGGCAAAAAATGCTTTCAAATCCCTTCTTGAATCTGCAAATGTGCAATCTGATTGGACTTGGGAGCAGGTATCCTAGCTTTATCTTTTCCCTTGCTGCCAGCTTTGGTCTTTCGATATATTTACTTCCATTGACATTGAAATTTTCTTCCAGGCAATGAGAGAAATAATTAATGACAAAAGGTATGGTGCTCTGAAAACACTTGGTGAGCGGAAGCAAGCCTTTAATGAGGTAAATGTTGTACAGGAATCTTACCATAGCGGCTATGCTGTACGAATTTGTTATGCGTGTGATAGGATTGCTTTAAGTTTGGATTACTGGACTATTCCTCTGGTTGCTGCTTAGTTTATGAGTAAATAAATGTTTTAAGTCAAATCAAGCATTGTCCATTTTGTTCTGACATGAAATTGATATTATTAATAGTATTTGGGTCAAAGGAAAAAGCTAGAGGCTGAGGAAAGGCGCATGAGACAGAAGAAAGCTCGCGAAGAGTTTTTAAAGATGCTGGAAGTATGTTGTATGAAGCTCATTATCTTCTTTTCTTCTCCTGTTTATATTTCTATTTGACCTAATACTTTCTTGGTGCTTTGATTTCGTTCCAGGAGTCCAAAGAACTCACATCATCCATGAGATGGAGGTTGAAGTTTCTCTCTATATTATGGAAAAAATAGATTTGTTGTGGCTTTGTCATTCTAAATATGGAAACTGTTAAATATTCTAACTAAAGCTTTTACCCGTTCAGCAAAGCTCAAAGTTTGTTTGAAAATGATGAGAGGTTCAAGGCTGTTGAACGAGCCAGAGACCGAGAAGATCTTTTTGAAAACTACATAGTGGATCTTGAGAGGAAGGTAATAGTTTGACTTCTCGCTTATTTTGCAGATGTTCACTTTCACACATATAATTGGGTTTTGGTGTGTGAATGTTGTGTCAAGATATAGAATGCCTAGGTGTTGTCCATAGGAATAAAAACCTACGAAATTCCACCTTGTTCCTCATCTTTGCATTCCTCTTAGATAGCCATATTTCTTCAACAAAAGTCAGTAACACACTTTGGCTAAAATTTTATAACTAAACCTATGAAAATCATTGGTTTGTCTGTCTGATTTTAATTCTTTGACTCTTGAAACATTTGGCAGCTTCTGTTTTTAACATATCTTGTCAAAAATATTGTGCTAATCTCTGCAGCAGATTTATGACTGCTATTTCCATAAAACATGATGGGTCAAACAATAAATAACGATTCATGTGTGCAAAACTGTTTTTTCTGGTTTGGATATATGTTGTACTTGCTTTTATCAATTAGGATTCGGTCTGGCTTAGTGGAAATTTTTTGAGGATGATGCATCAAGTAAATGGTCGGAAATGTCATGTCACATGCCAGCACACTACTATATGTCTATATCCGTTGGCAACTATCCCAAGCAAAAAATGTAACACCACTTCAAATATGTAGTCTCACTTTTTGTTATTTAATGCAGGAAAGGGAAAATGCTGCAGAGGAAAAAAGGCGAAATATAGCAGAATACAGGAAATTTTTGGAATCCTGTAATTTTATTAAGGTACAACATTTAGAAAAGAGTATTGTAATTTGTTTGCTTTGCTAAGCTCGTTAGCATGGTTGCTATTTTCATGAACTTTTTCTTTCAATCTGCAGGCAAACAGCCAGTGGCGAAAAGTTCAGGATCGCTTAGAGGATGATGAAAGATGCTCACGTCTTGAAAAAATTGACCGCTTGCTCATATTTCAGGACTACATTCATGAATTAGAGAAGGAAGAGGAGGAAAAAAAGAAGATGCAAAAGGTAGAGGTAATTTGTATGATTATTAATTTCCTTCCAAACTGTGTTCTTACATTTTCTCTTTCGACATAACTTAGGAACAACTGAGACGTGCTGAGCGCAAAAACCGTGATGCATTTCGAAAGCTAATGGAAGAACATGTTGCTGATGGCATTCTTACGGCTAAAACTTACTGGCGAGATTATTGTTTGAAGGTCTTTTATTTATTTAATTTGTTTATAGTAGGAGTGGCTTTAATCAAGGTGTGTATTTTGTCTTCATCGGAAATATTTTTTGTTTAGTCTTCTTGTTATTTATTTCTAGGTGAAAGATTGCACTCAATATTTAGCTGTTGCATCTAATACATCTGGTTCAACACCAAAAGATTTGTTTGAGGATGTTACTGAAGAATTAGAAAAACAGGTGTGTGCCTCAAATCTATTCTTTGTAAGATTTGGGTGTCCATTTTTTCCTCTTTTTTGCAAGCAGAAAAAAAAGTGGTCGTATGTTTCTGATGGTTTCTTTTGTACATGGATAGTATCATGAAGACAAAACCCGTATAAAAGACGCAATGAAGTTAAGGAAGGTAAGATACTATATTTTTCTTGCAGGGTCCTGTTTGGTGCTTTCTCATTATTGAATCCCTTCTTGGCCTTTCTCATTATTGAATCCCTTCTTGGCTTCCCCCTAGGTTACCATGGTTTCCACGTGGACAGTTGAAGACTTCAAGGCTGCTATTTCAGAAGATGTTGGTTCCTTGCCGATATCAGATATAAACTTAAAGGTACTTCTGTTGCAATGCATGTTTCAACCAAATGGAAAAAGAAAAGGACACGTTAAGCTCTGGTAGAATTATTATGGAGATAAATGGATGTTACCCTTCTAGAATACTTTATATGATTAGAGGTCCTCACATCTTGTCTTTTAATCAGAGTTTTAGAGCTTTAAAATAGTGCTTGTTAGAATGTTAAGTTGGATGGTGTATTTAGTATTTTGTTCTCTTGTATTTAGTTTAATGAAGCACTAACCATGTGATTGAATATTGATAAGTTTATTCTTTATCATTTGCAGCTTGTGTATGAGGAGTTACTCGAGAGAGCCAAGGAGAAGGAAGAGAAAGAGGCTAAAAAACGTCAGCGTCTGGCTGATGACTTCACTAAGCTATTACATACATATAAGGTGTGTTGCACTGGTTTACAGAACGGGCAGTATAGCTTTTGTACACGTTTAAATAATTACCCATGACCATCTCGTTTAACTTCTGGTTGTTGTGCTGCTTTGCAGGAGATAACTGCATCTTCTAATTGGGAGGATTCTAAGCCACTTTTTGAAGAAAGCCAAGAATACAGGTATTGCATCCTTCTTTCTTTCTTTATTTTTGCATTTAAGGTGAACAACCATTTGGAGTTTATTTGCTGGATATTTATCATTCTTGAGCATCTCAATCCTAAGATCATTTCCTCCCCTTGCTGGTTTCTTGCCATGCGCTTTTATTAGATCAATTGTGGAAGAGAGCTTTAGGAGAGAGATCTTTGAGGAATACATTGCACACTTACAGGAGAAGGCTAAAGAAAAGGAGCGCAAACGTGAGGAGGAAAAGGTGTGTGAATCTTGAACTACAATGTCCAAGTAGTTGGTGGTTAAAAATCCCATATATTCATAAATCAATTTTGATATAATTTATGATGGACCTCACTCTTTGGTCACAATTGAGTAACTTTAGTTGCTTTCAAACCTTATGCATGTCAAAAGAGTGTGAAAGAATATGAGCACTTGTACATTTTTTATTTTTTGAAGCATGATATTCATTTCATATTGATTACAACCATATGTTTCTTCTAAAACCTTTATCTGGTTGATTTGCAGGCTAAAAAGGAGAAAGAGAGAGACGAGAAAGAGAAACGAAAGGAGAAGGAGAAGGAGAAGGAGAAGGAGAGAAAGGAGAAGGAAAGAGAACGTGAAAGGGAGAAAGGTAAGGAACGAACTAAAAAGGATGAGACAGATAGTGAGAATTTAGATATATCTGACAGTTATGGCCATAAAGAGGACAAGAAAAAGGAGAAGGAAAAAGATAGGAAACACCGTAAACGACATCAAAGTGCTGCTGATGATGGTAGTTCTGACAAGGATGACAGAGTGGAGTCGAAGAAGTCTCGTAGACATGGCAGTGATCGTAAGAAATCAAGAAAGGTATATCTATCTATCTATTGATGATTATTTGTTTATTTATCCAACTAGTTTTAATGTTCTTCCAATGTTTCATTGGCAGCATGCACACTCACCTGAAACTGACAGTGAAAACCGGCATAAAAAGCACAAAAGAGATCACCGTGATGGGTCGCGTAGAAACAGTGGTTATGAGGAGTTGGAAGATGGTGAACTTGGTGAGGATGGTGAAATCCAGTAGTTTCCTATTAACCTATTGCGAAGAAAACAATTGGGGGGATTAAACTACTTGAAATTTTATTGATACATTGTTGTATTTTATAAGCTTAACTGTCATTTTCTATAGATTTAGGGGTTTCTAGATTATTTAGGCTATTGGAAATTAATAACACCAGTATTTTACTTATTTTCCTAGTATTAGTGCTTTAGGGCAACGCCTGGGTTTACATTAGAGCCGACTAAGTCTGTTAAATGACAAAAGATGAGGTCTTAATATACCCTAACAGTCCCCCAGTCTTACAATGCACCACCTTCAGTAACTTCGCTTTAGCCACCGAAGCAAGTAGATTTGCTTGCGCCGACAATCTTTAGAAACAAATTGTTTGCACTCTAGAATTATCAGACATAGTGGATCTTTTTCTTGTAAATGTTGATTAACCTTATTGACAGATTTCAAAGAATAGGATCTTACAATTGCTTCCACGTGTATGATGTATCCCTTTCCCCAAGCTAATTTAAGCCCCGTCAACGTATAACATGTAACTTTGCTCTAGACATGCTGTCTTTGAGTTGTAAGACAAAACCAAACACACCCATGTTCCTTGATCATCTCCACAAAAACCTTTATACCGTGAGCTTCCCCGGATTAGCTGTTGTTGTTCCATCAACATTCAACTTTAAAAAGCTATGGGGTGTTTTATCTCGAATCAAAAGAAATTTTCTTTTAATTTTTTTTTAATAATCTAAAAGGACGTTTATAGACATCGAACTGTCCCATTTGGATCCACTCTTGCCCATACAATCAAGCACTGTCGCTTTATCTGCTTGTTACCGACTCATATATAAAGTCATGATTAACAACAGTGTTACTACTATGATCAACCTTCAGCAATAAGTTCAAAAATCAAAACCTTTTCACTAACATGCAATTCATTAACACTCCCTTTTTCCAAATGGATGTTCACGTCATCTTAACTTTGTTAGTGTTAATATTACGTAATTATTAATTAGCAAAGAAGATTTTACATTTTTTTTCCTTAGTGGGAATGTGAGAAGATTTAAGTATCTGATAAAAATTATAATGTGCATTAAAGTTTGATTGGATTGTCTGGCTGACATATAGAACTCGAATTAAGTTTTTTAATTTTTTTTTTTTGCAATTAGGTTTAAGAAAATCATTTAAAGGGTTTCTTTATGGTCTGTTAGGACGTCAATGTCAATGGATCATTATGTATTGTAAGGCATTCCATTCTTTTAAACAAATTTTGGGTGAGTTCCAGATAAAGCCAAGAGACCAAATCTTTCTTTCCATTTTCTATTGGAGAAAAAGGATGTTGTGGATCAATTTTTCTACCCTGTTGGTACATCACTAATTTAATACCATGAAATAAATCTAAACAAGACAGGACAGGAACAGCCGACAGAAATCAATGTGAGTGAAATAACAATTGAAATTTCAAACAAGCAAATTACATCTCAGCTATAGGACATTAATCATGTCCATTACAACTTCATTTGTAATCTGCTCTGCGATGGCGTTTCCAATTTCTAGCACGATACGCTTCTTCTGGGATTCAGATTCATTCCATTCCTGGATTGAATCCATTATATCTGATTCCAACAACTTGGCCATGTTGGATTCATCTCCACATCTTTTTCCCCATCTCTTTATTTTCTCACCAATGACTTTTCCAATCTCCTCAGACCCTAAAAATCCTTTTCCTTTTTCTTCTTTGACATGCTTATTATCTACCAACTCCCTAAAACAATCAAAGAGAAGCTGCTTTGTTTGCTGCAAAACCCTTTTCGATATTGACAACGGGGAAGAATTAGACCAGTCAGGCCCTCGTAATCCTGCATAACTTGATTTCTCTGGTGAGGTTTGAAGAAGTAAATTCCAGAGCGAAGCTGACAATATTGAGTCTTCCGTTATTATCTTAGGCAAGAAGAAGCTTTTCTGCCTTGTGCTGGAAGCCCTCCTTGCTGTTTTAAACTCACGAGAATTAGTAATGAATTCATTTAAATCATAAGGAAAATAATTAAGAATGCTTAGAAACTTTAAAGATACTAACTGTTATCGAGTGGGGAGCCTGTTGAAGTAGATGTTTCTTCTAACACTGACTGAGGGCTGTGTTGTTTACTGTCTTCCATACAACTCCATTGAAACTTTGCCTCTGCAGCAGCCTGTTAGCTTTATGAGTAGCAAACAGAACCTAATATTTTCCTAAGATTATCAAGTAGAATCTTGCTTTATGCAAAAGATAAAAGAGTTTTAAGAAGTTTTTCTTCTACCTTCTTTTCCCTTTGATCGTAGAGTTTCAAATTTGACTTGGAATTGTCAGCAAACATGGATGGTTCATAAATGTCGCTATCTGAACATGAATTATACACTGTTGTGCTGCTAGAGGAGGAAAATCTATCTAGCTCTGCAATTTCTTGGCTATTTCCGTCCATCTCAGTGACACTAGGCTTTCCATCTTCATCAACGGAACTCTTTGTTCTTAAGCCTTTAATTGTAAAGAACTTGTTACATACAACTTTAAGTACCATGGGGGAGTACGGAATACCCTTCTTGATCTTGTTCTGGCTACCAGACCTCTTTAGAAACTTGCCTGAAGTGCCATGGCAACAGATGAAATTAGCTCCTGAAGTTAACTTCTTTCTGATACACCCTCTTTCTGAAAGGTAAACCTCTAAGATGAAAGGTTCTTGCTGTTCTTTGAGGATTTCTCCAAGTTGCCTCGCTGGCTTGGATGCCGTGGTCCTAACTGTGGCCATTTGAGCAGTATTCGACTGGAGGGTTGCCGCCTGCAGGGGTTGAAAATGAAGCTCAATGCTTTTAAGTTTAAAGCTTGTTGATTAGGAGGGAAAACAAGAAGTAGAAATAAAATGAAGATAGATGGTGCATGTGCAGGGCTAGCTATTAAAGGGAAAGACATACATATCTGTCAGTCGGGGACTGAACAAGACGAGAAACAGAAGGAAGAATGGGCATTTAAGGCTATGAAAGGGAGAGAGGGAAGAAAGACATAGTCCAAACAATCTCAAGGTTATGTAGCTTTAACTGCTGAGGTACCAACCCTGAGTTCCAAAGATTTTGCCCGGACACAGTGGTTAGGAGATATAATCTTTTAATCTAGCATCTTCTATTCCTTTGTTTTGTTCATTTCATTGCCTGTCTTTACTTGCAGACTTTGACACCTTATTCGATCCTCCAAGTTCTATCCCTCTCATTATTTTATATGCATTCAAATTTATTTATGGTTTTTGGTATGGTCCCAAAAGCACTTGTCTCTTTTTGAATGGTGTCCATAACCATAGCTAGTCAACATTGACGATGGGAACAAAGGCAAACTGAATGCATGCTATTTTCCTGGATTGAAATTGGCTGCTGTACTAATCTCGATTATATTTATATAGATATATTTATACATGTGTACTAACGTGTATTTCCTCTCCCTTTCCCTTAACTCAAGGACATGCAATCACCTGGTCCTTATCATGGTTCATGGTTCAATGCGCGTGATATTAATTATTATAGTCTTCAATTGTGAACTTACAGCTCAAAAAACAAAGTAAAAAACAAAATGCTACTTTCTTTTTCTTTTTCTTTTTTTGTGCTTTTCTTGATGTCGGTTTCTCTCTTGTTGATGATGGGAGGTCCCATCACCACTGTACTAATATGATTCTGTTCATAAAAACAAACAAAAAAAAAACCTTGGGAGCATCTTTTACTTGGGGATTTGGTTTCTTGCAATGTAGAAAGAAATCGGAAAGAGAAAGGTGTAGTTTCAAAATTTTGGAAAAGAGTACTGGAGATGTAGCTGCTGGCTGCAATGGGTAGGCAGAGAATATGTGGTAAAAGAGAATCTGTGTCCGTATACTGTTCTGGAATTAGACAACATTTTTATGTCAAGTAGCTCCAGACAGAGTTTCTGATGGAATAAAAAGGTCTATTCCACCCATCTTGTCCCTCTGTAAGAAACTGTCTTTTTTTTTCCCATTTTGTATAATGATTCTGTTATGATTTTGGGATAGGGTTTTCACATTTGGATGGATATGGTAAAAATATATAGTAAAATGCATTTGAAAATGAAGGGAAAAAAAAACCTACATCTTAGATCAAAAGCCTGGAAGCCATTCAACCTAGCTATGCCAATGAACTATGCTTAATGATTTGCAGATCCATGTGACAAGAGTTGGTGTGTTTCATTAGCAATTGAGGAAAACTATGACACAAAAAAAAAAAAAAAAACCTGATGTAGAAACCAAATTTATTTGATAGAACCCATAAACTACCAAACTTTGTACTATTCTACAACAATCATGACATCATAATCTGGTCTGGTTCTGCCTGTGATTGTTCTAAATTCTCATCCTCCTCTAGGCTTGTTTTTATGGCACCTAACCAGATTCACCTTTTACATTTTATATATTTTTCATGTCTATAAAGAAAAAAAAAGAATTATTTATTACAAAATGTCCAAGAATAATCAGACAATCATAGTTTATAAAAGTCATGTGAGTGTGACCATTTTCAATTATTTTACCTAATACAATGTAACAATTACATCATATGAATTGGCAAAAAGCTGAAAGTTGATAGTCATGAATAAATGGTGGAATTGGTTCTTGTTGAGAAAAACCATCATAGATTGGATAGGATATGGGGCCTTATCTTCTTCCATCACAATCTAACTAATACAATAAAGTAGGCAACACCCGAGTAGCCTTCATCGTTCAGCTTGAGGCATCTTTACTTTTTGCTAATAGCTTTGTTGACTTATCTCGTAAGGGCAGATTTTCCTCCTGTTTCTTGTTTCTTTTTGTTAACAGTGATATCAATATGCAGAGACTTCCATAAGATTTGAAGCCTGAAATCAATGTAAGGCAGTGGAAAAGGACATGGTTTCCAACTGCCAACTTGACTGCATAACTGGCAAACCCAAAACCCATGTTTTGGATCAACCAACATTTAAAGAGTTTAAGCCAATGGTACAAGAAATCAAGAATCTGATTTGAAACAAGCAATTAGTTGGTATTCCAAGTTTCCATTCTTTACCCCAACTTAAAAGGTTTAACTTTAAACACGTTCAGAGCTCTTAGGCATGATAATCAAGTGAAAAATCTTCAGGAAAAGTGGATTGAAAAAAAAAACTAATTTAATGTTTGAATTTGATTCTCACATTGCCCTTAAGTCTTAACACATTCAAAAAATCAGCTTCTCAAATCACAACCTTCTAAGCTTTGTTAAACCACATTCTTAATCATTAAGGTTCGAACTAGGAGTGGATGAGATAGAGAACAATTTATAAATAGACATCCAGAGACTAAGAAAGGGTCATGCCAGTTTCAGAAAAACACAGTAAAATAAACAAAGAAAATTCAAATACATTGCAGGTCTCTCCAGAAAGTTTCCAGATGAATTTCCAAATGCCCTTAAAATGGAAATTTTTTTATGTTAGCCAGGACGGGAGGATTGAGTGGGTATTGAGACCCAATAGAATGGGGTCCAGTGGGCTAGTCTCATGGCAAAAAAGGAGCCGCCGGCCCCATATTTTGGTGAAGGCAATTTAAAGCCCAATTCTTACATTTGTTGGCCCTTACAATAAGCATATGAAATTGCAAGGGCCAACTTTGGTAAACGGTGATGACCACCTACACTTAGAACGAATAACTAAACCTGCTCATGGGTTGGATGGTCCGTTCAAACTCAAAGTTGGTTTGAAATTTTAAAAGATTTAAAAATAAATATTAGGCTTAAATGAGTTTAGATAAATAAATGAAGTTCAATAAAAAAAAAAAATGATTGGACTGTGGTTTCAACATTTAAGACCTTAGTTTAACTTGATTCCACTTAAAAATTTTAAAAAGATTTTTTTATTATAATAAAATAAAACTCATTTACTTTATTATTATTATTTTTATAATGAGCAAGTTCTATTTACTTTATTACTTAGAATATGATAAAGCTCATTTTTTTTATACAAAATAATAATCTAATTTTGAATTTCATTCAACAAAATTAAATTGGACCAAGTCAAAATGACTTATAAATTTAATTAAAATTAATTTTAATTAATTAAAATAATAATTTACAAAAAAAATTTTAAAAAAACTTTTTAAAAAATTTTAAATATTAGTGCTTTGGACAAGTTTTGATTTTATTATTGCATGTAAAAACGAATTTGAGTAAAAAATAAGATCCGAAAAATAAAATATAACCAAATTTAAATCTAAGCTTACTTAAAATGCAGCAATATCATGTCAGATTCAATCTGACCAAACTTGATCCATGAGTATATCTACAAATTACATTCTATATTTATTTGTTCTATAAATAAATTAGATCAAAACGAAGTACACCTCCAAAGTGACTACAATTTATTTTACATCTTGCATCAATCGTTCCAAAATATGCTTGTTATTTAGCCATCAAGTTATGCTCGATTGCATAAAAATAGTGTGGGTTCCTTATTTGCATTTCATTCAAGTAATTCAACATTCTTTTTGCAAGATGAGAAAACAATCTGTTTTTCTTCTAGTGCACATGACATAAATAATGGATTCCAGAGCATTTGCTTGCAAGAAAAAACATGGTTTATTTTTTGAGAGTTAAGGTTATATATTGACATCCATGTTCCTGATTGCACCACCTCCACAAAATCCACTTTTTTAAAAAGCAAAACCCTGGTTGTAAAGATATCTTATTTATGGTTCTTTTAGTAATGTGATGAAATTTATTGTATCTTGTGAAATAATGAGAATTTTTTCATCACAATATGAAATGAATCTTTAATTTGTGAAAGATGAGTTGGACAAGCCAAACATTTTTCACCAATAGAAAAAAAAAGTAGTATTTATAGATCAGTGAAAGTATGGTGATATCAGATATTGTCGTTAATGCCAAATTCATGTAATTTGGTCTTGTATATATTATCTTATTAGGTCATACATGGTACATAAAGATAATAAATAAAATAAAATATTAATATTATATATTATATTTAGATTATATTTAAAAATAATAATAGGATTACAATGAAAGTAATCATTCTTTTGATATATGGTGATTTAAATTTTCTAAATGAAAAGTATTATTTTTAATTCATATAGATGAATTTACATGTTTTAATATATTTTTAAAAATTATATTAATAATTTAAATTATATAAAAATTTAAAAAAGTTTAATTAATAAATAAATTATTTTATTCTATTATTTGTATATATTAAATATAAAATATAATGATATTATTTAATTTAATTTTATTTATAATATTATTTTATTTTATTTTATTATAATTTTATATATTAATTAATCACATTCTTTGTACATGAACGAATTACGTTGCTCGGTCAAAAAAGATGGATCAGACGTTTGTTTTCTTAACTTTGTTAAGACTCTTAATATTGTTTACCCTTCAATTCTGCCCTTTTTTTTTTTTTTAGCTATGGCTTTTGAGAACTTGCAAATTAAGAAAGCGACAAGAGAGAGTTAACCTTATTTTTTTTTTTTCAAAAAACTTTAGGTGATGATAATGAACAAAAGTAAGCTGAAAGACAGGAACCGAGCATTTGGCAACATTTAAACCAATTTTATGAATGACTCAACTCATGGCAAAAGAAGACTGGCAATTAGTTCTTTTTTTTTTTTTTTTTCATTCTTTATTTTGGTGGTCGGATTCTAAAGTATATATCTCTTTGTCTTTTGTGTTTTATAATTAACTTTTTTTGTTGATTTGATGGGACTACAAATCCATATTATCCAAATCCATTCTCTGCACCTGGATAAAAGAAGCCCCATCTGCTTGGAAATGCAGAGGACTAAAACAATTTCGTGCACTTTAAATTTAATTTAAATAATTATTCTAATAAATAAAACTAATAATTTACGTGGTATACCTTGCATGTTGTATTTTACTCACATTAATCAATTTTTTTTCAAGCAAAAAAGCAAGTGCACATTTGTTATTCATCAATTGTTTAATGAAGGTTTAGTCTTTACATCATGATCCATACAAAATCTCACATTAACAAAAGGGGAAATAATAAAAAACAAAAGAAAAAAAAGAAGACTGAGGGGGGCGGGGGTTCTTTGCTTTTTTGACTTTCATGGTTGCATGCATTGGGTAGGTTAGTCTAAAGTTCGAAATTTTGATGGTTGTGGACTTGTCTAAAGTTTTCTTTATTTTTCATTTTTTTTTCTGGGTGGGTTATAAATTAAGCTATAAACTTTGATGAGTTTAAATATTTAAGAACTGGAATATTCGAGATAGCAATCATATTTCGATGAGACAACCAATATATATTTGTGAGAATCTCATCAAATTTGGATTGTAAAGGACAATGAGAATTATATAATTATACTTTTTTTTTCACCCTTATGTAGCACATTTTTTGTTTTGGAAATGAGTGATGATTTATATTTAAATTTGTTCAAAGTTTAGATTATTCATTTAAATTTGAAGACACGTATAGTATTCAAAAAAAGTTGAAAGAAATATCAAGTTTGTTTCGAACTTTGGTTCTAAAACTTAGGCCTGACCGATTTGATCAGGTTAGAATATATAATTATATCCAAATATCCTAAGCTTATAATCAACTTTAGACCATGAAACTATATCCTAAAGGCCTAAACCACGAAAAATTAAATCAAACCACACATACAAATTTTTACTTGAATGATAAGAAAACTTATAGAAGAAAAATTTTAAAAGAAAAAATATTCTTAATAGGTAAGTTAATATATCTATAAATAAGTAGAATCTTTATAAAATCAGGTAATAGATACAAGAGAGTTGTAAGCTTTTATTGGGTAAATACTTTTTAGCAAAGGACTAGACGAAATTGAGATAGTTTTTATGGATGTGTATACTTGAGTGGACTAGAGAAGAATAACATCGTTTACATAGGTTTGGTGCATGAGATACATATGTGTGTATATTTATTTAGGTTGAGAATACTCTATGAGACTAGAAAAGAATGAAAGAGTTTATGAGTATTAATTATGACTGTTTATTGATATAATTTGTATGTTTGTAATTTTCTATAATTAATAAATTTTTTTTTATCCGTGAATATAAGTTAGTTGGGTTAAACTATGTTAAATTATTATTTTTTTGTAGTTGATTTTATCATTTAATTATGTTTTTGCTAGCTTAGATGTTTAATTAATTGAAAGTTTTTTAGCTTAAAAATTGGTATAAGAGTTGTTGTGATCTTGACAGGTAGTGTCAAAGTCAGGTTTGAGACATGGGAATAGACAAATCTAGAGGAGCTTGATTCAATGGAAGAGATCAATTTCGTATTTTGAAGGTCGATTTGCATGATATTTGAAAACAAACAAGAGAAGATGATTGATAAACTTTCATTATAAGTGGAGCTAAGCAAGTCTAGCATAAAAAATGATGATTTAATGAAATTTGAATCAAGATAAAGATTGTTAAGAATAGTGACTCAAATTCTATAAAAGATTTGCTTGAAATTGGTAAGATATTACTTAATGGACAAAAAAATTTGTATAAGAAAAATTCTAAAAGGAAAAAAATTCTTAATAGGCAAGTGTATATGCTTATAAATAGGTGAAGTCTGTATAGGATTAGATATGAGAAAAAAAATATAAGAGAGCTATGAGTTTTATTAGGTAGACACTTTATAGGGCTAGATCAGATTGAGATATTTTTTTTGGGTGTGTATATTTGAGTGAACTAAAAGAGAATGAGATTATTCACATAGATATGGTGAGTGAGGTACATATAGATATGTGTTTATTTGAGTTGAAAATATTACATAGGATTAGAGGAGAATAAGAAGGTTTATGGTTATTAATTATGAGAGTTGATTTATATGATTTATATGTTTGTAATTTTTTATAATTATTGAATTTTTTTTCTCATCCGTGAACCTAAATTAGTTAGGCTAAATCACATTTCTTATGTGATTGATTTGCTCATTTAATTATATTTTGTTTGGCTTGAATTTATTCTAACAATTAATATCATAACTGTACTAATTATAAGAGTGCGTTTCAATTTTTTGACGTTGCACTTTTTGTTTGCAAAGGGAGAAGTGTAATATTGTCAAAACTTGTCAACATTTTATTCATGAATCCCATCCAAAATTAACAGTAATTCTTCATAAAAGACGAGTAAAAAGCATCATTGCATTCACTAACATACATACACCCATGAATTATATACAAGAACCATTTACTCTTCCGCCTAGCCAGCTAATCTACCTAACCAGCAAGACACGTGCAGTAGAAGCAGCTATGGCAAGAAAGAAAATTCCTCACAAAAAGACCAAAAAAGCAGGACTTAAAATCTTCTTACAACATAACAAACATAGGGTTTATTAAAAGCCACCATCTTTTGCTGACCAAAGTTGCCTAATATTATGTAGAAAATAGAGAAATTAAGCCCTAATTAATCCTTTCTTTTGCTCTTCCAAGTTCGAGAGTTTCATTTAATTAGAGCTTGTTGGGATGACGATGATTTAGTTAATTATTTAAGCTTAATAAAACGTACGCTATTGGTACTGGAGTTGCTTCAGAACTTAGAGGCTTCGAGTTCCATCTCAATTAACCCAAAAACCAAAAAAAAAAAAAATGTAGGCTATTGTGATTGCATGAAGGCTAAAGTCCAGTATAGATCCAAGAGTTTGGTCCAAAGAGCTTTGGATTCGGATCTTAACTGTTCATTTTCTCGCCATGCAACGTGATGCTGATTAACAACTAAACTTAGCCGGTTCTTAAGCTGCTGGTTCTCTATGTTCAACCTGTTCACTTCCTTGGTGAGGTTCTCCAAGTGCCTCTTTCTTCGCCAACGAGAACGCCTGGCTGACTCCCTGTTTGATATCATGCGTCTTTGCTTCCTTTCGTCCTTTGAATATACCGCCCGATTTGAGCCTTCTGAACCAGAGTTTGGACTAATCGGTTCGTCAGATTCAAGGAAAGCTAATAACTCTTCAAGTTCTTCGGATGTAAAAACGGTTTCATGATGAGCCACTAATTGGACTTGAACCGCTTCTTCAGCTAAGGCCATCGAGTTAATTAAACCAAACCAAACACCAAAAAAAAGTTTCAAAGTAAACCTAGAAATGAAAAGAGAAAAAAAAACCCCAGATTTTAAATTGATACTAGGAAGGTAGAGAAGAGGGGAAAAGGGAAGGATAGAAGAGGAGGGGAAGGGTATTTAAGGAGGGAAGAAAGGAATATATGGGGTCCTCGTAAACAAAAGATTTTGGAAGGAGGGTACTTTTCCAAAATCAAAAGGAAAAAAAGTTGGCATTTCAAAGCAATGTTAAAGACTATAGAATTTAGGGGTCGTTTTTTTTTTCATAGTTGAGAGAGAATTGGTGGGTCATGTAGAAGATTAGGCTTCCCTTAATCACGAAGAATCAAACAAAAATATATAAAAAAGAGTTTATATTTTATACTAATAATCTATCAAATATAAATTTTATAAAAAAATGCTTGAAAAATTATGTTTATTAGATAGACAAAGAAGAGAAGTCATGTGGGATACGCAGGGAAGAAAGGTGATATTTTAAAAGAGAAAATTAAAGGAGAAGTATTAAAGTTGTTTGCCAGGGTAAGTAGGGGTTACGTGGATTTTGTCGGCGTGTGGTTGGTAACATGAAACCAACGTAATGGGAGATATAGGTGATCTCAACTGTCAAGTATGTTTCATAAGCAAATGTCGATTTAAAGACAATAGAAAGACGAGAAGTTTGTAGTTTAGTTTCTTAGTTATTACAATGATTATGGGTGGGCATTGCACGTGGTGGAAAAGACAATTACAAACATGCATTACATATTCATTTTTTTTTTTTGGTTAAATTCTTTGTTATATTTTATTTATGGGAAAAGTATAGGAGGCATCCATCTCCAATTCTTACTATCCATTTATATTGATTTTGGAAACTTCAATCTAAGAAAATTTTTTTTATAATTAAACTAATTATGTATTAGCAAGTTATAAAATATTTGAAAAACTTATTCACTTTGGAAAATAAATATTACAACGGATTTTTGTAACAATTTTCCATGAGAAACCAACAAAAAAACATCATATGAGAAAAGAAGAAACATAAATCTATATGGTTCTTATACTAAGAATCTAACATTTTTAAGGTACTTTTTACTCTTCTACAAAAGCAAGGAAGAAAAAAAAATGTAAAATCAGAGTGATTTGGTTTTCTTTTATACATTAATGTTTATCGATTTTAAGTTGTTTCTAAAGTACTGTTGATTCCGGGGTAGTTTTCTTAGTTGGTGTTCTAGGAAGTTGGAACATACTTTTTCTTGTTACGTTTTTCATAGGGATCTTGGAAAATTTCCTTTGTTTGGCAGTTAGTTCTCAATTCAGCATGATTTTAATTCCCAAAAGGCTAGGCCAACTACACTATGGTGGAGGCTAACATGCAAACGATCAGTCTGCTATTATTTCATGAAAGTTTGCTCAACCATTAGGCATTAGCCATCCCTTTATATATAATTTAACCAACATTTAGAGAAAAGTTGGGTTCATGTGCTGCCGCAACTCATTTTACCTTTTGTTGCACTAAACGACTGCCTCAATTTGTCAGCTTAGTCCCAATAGCAGCAATGGCGCTTTAATGATCATCAGCTTTAGCAGTAAAACTTAACGATTAATACCTCAAATTCAAGCGTTTTATTCTTGAAGGGCCCGACCAGGATTTTGGTAGGATATCATGGCTTCAACTTTCAAATAGGCTATGGCTAGTGAAGTCCCAAAGTAGTACAGATTTCTTTGCCACACTTGAATTGTCAACATTTCCCTCAAATGCAAAAATTAACCCTTCGTTTGCCAATAGCCTATCCTATGGCCATGCGTCCAAACACCAGAAGCCCTTTTGCCATCTTTCAGTATTACTTCAGGCGCAGGCAAACCCAGTGGAGCCTCTCTTTCCCATGTGCACACTAAAGGCAATGAGGGGAGCTAAGACAGTGTACCGAAAAGCTGAATCTTCAAATCCCAATGCCCTTTGCTTATTTTCAAAGGCCTTCCTAACCTTTGCGTTCATTTATATTAGGAATTAATGTAAAAAGAATCTGATCCAATGAAGTAACATAAAGAACAGATTAGCATTTACAGTTGCTGCCACAGACGCAACAGCAGCTGCTTTAGGAACAACTGAGCTCAGTCCGAAACCCCTCAAATGCTCCTTGAACGGAGGAATTGATCAAAAAAAAAAAAAATTGGGTTTAAACGCAAAAGAAAATTGAAAATAAGGTAAAATCTGGGTGCCAGCTTGGAGGAATCAGACGGTGTCGTTTAATGCATAATGGATCTTTCCTGAGCCCTTAAACCCAATATTGAATTCTTTTGTAGCAGATTTTGGGCCTAAACCGATAATTGGACTTCAGTCCGTAAATAACTCAAATAGCCCACAATAAAGAAACGAAATTTGCTTATGATTTAATTCCAAATTGAATTATTTAATATTTATTACTAAATAAATTTTTACATAATAAAAAATTTTGTAAAACTTCGTAAATAATTAAAAATTATAACTATAATAATTAATTTTTAATATCATTTTTTATGAATTAAACATGAAATTTAAAGATTGTGAAATATCTTCTTTTGTATTATGACAATGCATAATTAACAGTGGAAGTGTTGATGAAATGGGTTGTGCTTAGTATGGGCGTGAAGTTTTAAATATCAAATTTTCTTGCAGACGAGACTTTGGTTTATTGATAATAAGAAGAATTCAAAATTTTAAAGTCTTAAATTCAAAACATATGATACGTGATTTTAATTTAATTTTATGTTTAATTTATTCAATTATCTGTTGATTTATTAGTTAATTTATGTGTAATTTAATTCAATAATTTTTTTTATACTTTAATTTCATAAAAGAATATTACCATTTTTTCTTGAATTGAAATTTTGCAAAGTACTTTAAAAGCTACACAATTCAAAAAGAATAAATAAAGAGTACATTTTCTCAGCACAACATATGGGGTAGGGATGGTAACGGATCGGATCAAAATAAGTTTTTGTTCATTTTAAATTCGATCTGATTTTATAATCATAAAATTCATATTCAATCCGAAATTTTTTTTAATTTTTTTATCTGAATCTTATATTGTATAAATCATACTTAATTCGATTCGACTCGAAATTAATAAAATATTATTTTTTAAATATAAATATATAAAATTAAAAAATAATATTTTATATAATATCATATTGAATCTACCTAAAATCTGAACTTGATTTTCACTTATTAATATTTGATCCGATCTAAAATTCGATTAAAATAAAAATTGTTCTTATAAAATTGAATTAGACCGAAATCTGTCAATTTTAGGTTGCGCTGCCAACCCTAATTCGGGGGAACAAAATATCTAATCTAGAACTAGAATGATTCTCAATCATGCGTTTGGATTGGAGACTGAACAATAGCACGCATAACCAAAATGGTGGATAATCAAGTTAAAGCTAAATTAAAGGTTAAAAACGACTAGGGAACAATATTCGGTGGGGATTGATTTAACCCATCACCATGAAAATTTTAAATTATTACTGTATCTTTTTAATCACGCAACTTTGATTCTTGTTTTTTTCTCTTAGGTTTTGCGTTATTAGTAAGATTGACAGTCCAACCTAAAATTTACATGTTTCGATTTAATTCGATTTTATAAAATTAATTTTTTTTTTAAATCAAATTTCAGATCAGATCAAATATTAATAAGTGAAAATCAGATTCGAATTTTAGGTAAATTTGATCTGATTCGATCTGATATTATATAAAAAATTATTTTTTAATTTTTTAATTTATATATATATTTATATTTTAAAAATAATATTTTATATTTTTTAAAAAATATTTTATTAATTTCGAGTCGAATCAGATCAAGTACGATTTATATAATGTTAGATTTGAGTTGGGTTCAGATAAAAAAAAATTAAAAGAATTTTGGATTGGATACGAATACGAATTTTATAATTATAAAATCGGATTAAATTCAAGACGAGCAAAAATCTACCCTAACCCGACCCGTTACCCTCTATAATTTATTAGCTTCTCTTTTTTTTAGAAAATTGTACTAATTTTTTTTATAAAAAAAATTGTGCTGTGAAAATAAGAAAAGATTATATATAAATGTTAAAATTTAAATTCAAAATATGTGAAATATTATTATGTAAATATGATTATATAATTAATTGGATTAATTTTTTATTTGAAAATTATATTTTTGATCAACGAAATATAGGTGAAAGGGAATGGGAAAATGTGAATTTTTATGTTAAAAAAAAAATTCAATCTTTGGATTCCGAGCTAGAGTTAGGATAAAAGATAAAACAAAAGCAAGTCCAACAAGCATCATGATACATATATACCCCAAAAATGTCAACATCATTCAAAATCATGGACCCAAGTCGTTTTTGAATATTTAAAGCAATACCTTTTGTTCCTGTTTTACTCTTTGGATTTTTCTACAAAATTAACTATGAGCGGAGCATGCTTTTGTAAACGAGTGTTATAGCTATGTGTTCAATAAAGCTAGATAGGGTTGAATAATGAGAAGTACTGACGTTGCAGATTAAGCTGACCAAAGTACATAATTCCATTATTAAGCACTACCAAATTTCATATACATGATCAACAATCGTGTGATTTATCATTGAAGTACTCAAATTTTAATTTCAATAACCAATGATCAAGTCTTAATAATTTCGAATGCCAAAAAATTTTATATACATGAAAGGGAAAAAAGCTAAAGATAGAAAATGTTCTTTAAAGTTAAACATTGATAATATACAGCCAGAGCCAAATTTTGGCCTTGAATCTTTACTATTTAATTCTTTATTAATCATGGGATTTACTGCTGCAATGAAACTCCTATAAAATTATGTAATAATATACAATATTTGGGGAAAAAATGCCCAGGCTGTTTGTATTGAGTTTAAGTGAGGAAGTGGAATTATTTAGAAGAATCAGAACACTTTCATGCCATGATTTGGCAGCATGAGCTTAGGGAGGATCCAATTCCTTTTGAATTAATGAAAGGAAAAAAAAAGAAGAAAGAAACTCCCATTATTTTCTTCAATGAATAACTGATAAAATATTGTCAGTTTCTAGCAAAACTTTCTAATTAACCACTTGAAAATTATTTATGTAGTTATAAAAAAATCTGATTCTGAACAATTGGCATGAAAGCTTCTTGGGGAAAACTGCAAGATTGGAAATTTCACATCATATAAATATTTTCTTATTTTCCATTTCATACTCATATCACTGATTCAAACAAAAGTAAAACTAAAAATATTTGACCTCCTTTGCAGTTTTAGCGTTGCCAAACCCATTGAAACTTTCACAGATCCAAGAAACCCTTTAACTTACCCAATTGAGTAATAAACAAAGACAATTCCAACACTTTAGTCTTCAAGAAATGCTCCTTCTCCTTTCTTTCCTTTCCCCTTCCTCCTCCTGCTTGTAGTTCCAGCTTCATGCCTCACGTTCCCATCACTAAGAATCAATGGCACGTCGTTTGCTTCCTCGCCGTCGTCCTTCGTGGCTATATGGATGCAAGAACATCGTTCTAGTGATGCAAAGAATGCAGTTGCTACACCATTGATGAACCACATAGCAACACCATCAAACTTTCCACACACAGAAGCTGCTGAGCCATGGCTGGATGATGAGGGCCGCACCACCCTAGGCTCAACGTTATTTGATCGAAGATTGAAGACACCAGAGAAGCTACTAGTACTTGAGGTAGCGTACGCCATGAATTTGGTATTATGAAAGCCTTGAAATAGCCACAGAAAGAGAGAAAGAGGTTTGGCTAAAGTCCAGGGCGTCACTTAAGTTATCAAGAGACTAGAATTATGGTTGTTTAATTTTTACTATAATAATAAGTATTAATTTCTACATATGCCCTTAATCCTTTGTGGAATTACAATGTCCTAATGAATGCCCCTGCCCTGCATACACGGTTGTTTGTTGATTAATACGTGTAATATGATCTACCAATGCAAGTATAGAATAGAGACTGTGAATATAAGTAAAGATGAAATGAAGATACTGATGAGACCCAAAGGTGAAAGTCACGAGTCTAATCACAGGTTACCCATTTTGACTGACAACATCTTTATTAAACCCTATCTACAATTAACAAATTAACCTAACTTTAGGTTTGCAAAGAGAGAGAGAGAGATTAATTGTGTGGTTGAAGCTGAAAGTTGAAATCTAAAAAATATAGCTTTTTTAAGTATGTGTAAAATGTATCATTTTTTATAAAGTTATGTATATGAATATTAAGGTCAACAAAAAAATCACCAATAACTAAAATGACTTACTATAGACTCATGAATTTATCAATTTGAATAAATTGATATATTTTAAATGGATATTTTACTAAAAAACTTAACAAAAATTTTCATTATTGAATAAGTAATAATTAAATTTTGATTATAAATAATAATTTTTACATATTATTTATTTTTTCATATTAAAATTTATTATTTTATAAGTTTTAATTTTTAAAATAATTTTTTATGTGATCATTTTTAATAAAAAAATTTCATAAACTCCAGCTAAAAAATGTTATTAAGTGTTATAGAGAAGTGAGATGGAGTTGGGAAAGCAGCATTAATTCGTGCTAGACTTAACCTTTTTCCTGCGTTTGGCAAGAAAAAAAAAAAAAAACAAACAAAAACAAAAACAAATTTCTGCCTACCTATATTATATATGGGGCATTGGGGCTTCATATTCTAAATTGCAACCTTGGCTTTGTGTAAAGATTTAATTTGAAACATAATGCAAAAAAATTCATCGATTTTCAGTCAAAGTCTATAATTTTGGGCAAAACCTTTGAATCTATTTGCATTAAATTGTCATATAAACAAGATTTTGGCACATAATTCAAAATCCCAAAACCAGTGACAAAAACATAATAGCGGCTGCATAATGATATGCTACATGCTAACTGCTAAGCACAACAATTGGGTTATGGCCGAAGGCATAGCCCGTTTGTGCGGATGGGGTAGCCTTCATCCACCTTGATACCGGGTCTGGATCCCAATCTGCAATGGAGCAGCCAACCATCTGTCGAAGTATCTGGTCCGTTACCTCTTCCTTCGCCGGTTTTGATTTACAAATGGATGAGCCTCGGCAAAAGGAACCGGCCTTGTCCTTGGTGATGTGATACCAATACCCCTAAATGAGACAAATTTAGAACAGTCAAAGGACGGTAGCCGGCTTTTGTCATAATCATTCAAGACATATTAGATCTTAGGCAGTCACGCCTGGATTACAAGATATCCCCATCCATTAAGATGAAGAAGAGCAGTGACTGTGCCATTGCCTTTTTTTGTATGGCTGATTGAGTCTTAGATGGCAAATCGATTTGCTGAAGTCAAGTATACAGGTAATTAAGCATATTTGGATTCACATTTAATTGCCTAAAGTCCACCCAAATTCCACCCCACCTAACCAGATAGTATCTTTCTCTCTTCTGTTTCCTCTATAAATTGATCCTTTTTGAACCTTTAACCAGCATCTCTGAAAATTCTTTCCTGAATCTTAAAAGAAAATGTCTAAGCTCTGCACCCTTTTCATTGCTGCCCTTCTCCTCAATTTTCTGCTAAGTTATGCTGCTCAACCCGGGCCTGCTTTACCCTTAACTCAACACGAGGTATGTATCATTTCCTTTCTTCTTTCCACGCTTCTAACCAAACCCAATCCTTGGTTTTCTTTGTGTTGCTAAATGAAGATTTCCTTTACAAGGTTTATATATATATTGATAATTATTAATAAGGGTAATGGTTTTTGTTGATGCAGGAAGTTGAGGCAGAGAAAGTTGACATTGATGAGAACTGTGATGGAGTTGGCGAAGAGGATTGCTTGATGAGAAGAACCCTTGCTGCTCATGTGGATTATATTTATACTCAGAATCACAAGCCATGAAGTTGAATTGTTGTAGGAGAAAATAAACAATAGTTCAAATTGAACCATCAGACCATAAATAAATTATGTTTTCTGGCCAAGTTGACATGACTGTCTAGATGGCTTAGCCGGTTCAGTTTCACAGTCAGGATGTTTCTGCAGTGATCGAGAGTTTTAATTGATAATTACAAAAGAAATTATTCAATTGCTTCTTTTTTTTTGGCTTATCGTCTTGTTCGCATTTATAGTTGCTTTAACCTGCATTGGTGAGCCCCAGTTTATCCACTTCTTTGCAGATGCATACTTTCCAAGAAAAAGTTTGAACAAGTTTGAAAAATCTTCCAAATGAAAAGAATACACATAAGCCAAAGGGAAATTGAGACAAGGAAAATTTGTTAAATTACTATAGTCACAAACAGTCACTGAAAACAATGGAGCTTCTTTAAAATACTAGGACTTTTTGCGGCACAATTCACACATGTAACGTACGAATTTTCCAGTCAATTTCCAACAAACCAGATATATGGAAACAGGCAAGGCTGAGGGTCAAACACGGCTATGACAATTTGACACCCTTTACGGGTGTTAATTGAAGAGTATGCTTTTGTTAAAAAAGTCATTTTCCTGAGCGAATTGAATCTGATAGATATACATTGAGATAATGTCGTAAATGCATGTTTAACAACCATTAGTGAGATCAAAATACCGGCTTCTTGCAACCTTAGATGGCAAAGATACTGCCTCTATTGGGTTTTCAGAACTTTTTCTTCGACTTCCTGTAGATAAAAATAATAACAGGTCCAATTTTTATTTTAATAAAATCTAAGTCTTATTATAATCAAGGATCATAATTTATACTAAGATCAGTTGTGGAAGAATTTGCTTTACATTTTATTGACCATGAAGGGGAGACTAAAGATGAAAGTAGAGGTTCGGCCATGAAACAAAAGTTTCAAAACAAAGATCATGGCGTTGGTTGACCTCCACAGTCAACTCACTCAGGTAATGGCAGGCAGGCAGTGTTGCGACAGGTAAATTTCCTACTAGGAGCCCTCTATCCAGGCTGCATAGTCCATCCGCACTTTCATTCAAAAAGTTTCAGCATCTGAAATTTGAATGGCACAGAATCATCGATCATTCTTCTCAGAATCGGAAGTATGGATGATTGTCTCAATCACACAATTTCCAGGTTCATCCCTATCAACTTGAGAAAAATGATAATACTAGTAATATTACTACTAGATCCTACAAAGCCAGAGACATCTCTTCTAGGATTATTATCTTTATCATAGTCCGCTCATTTTGTAGAATCATATTGCGGCATCAGCAAAACTTTCCCTAAACAAAACGTGATGCTCCTATGGGGCAATGACTGGAACTGACCTAAATCAGGATAGCAATCCCCTCCAACTCAGAAAAATCACAGTTCGAAAGGTGTGATGTGATGCTGAATGATACAAGTGTATTAACAATGGCCAAAAAATTGATAGAAATATTGGAATTGTTAATCCCAAAGCACATTAATGAATATTTTATGTTCTTTGGTTTCTAAATCACTAAGACAATCCATCTCTTAGAGGGATTTATACCACTAATTGTGGTATACAGCAGGAGCAGGGTATACATTTGAATAATAATGCTAATAAATTTGGAGGAAGCTAAGTATTCCTAAAGCTAAGACCAATAATAAATATGAACAACACGAGCATAGTTATACATTTTAATTGCAGGAGAGAAATATACATACAAGGCCGTCTGGTATAATCAATTCTATAAGATTTCATTGTATTTCCATTAAAGGACAGAACAAACCTGTTCAAGCAGGTAAGAGAACCCTACTACCACCCAGGATATATAAATACAGAGCAAGACAAATGGTGACAATAACGGAAGATTTCGCACCAACAAATCTGATAACATCCAGTCCCCTTTCCATAACCTCCTCATGTACAACAAGAATGATTCTTTTCAAACCCTCTGAAATCTTCCACAACAGAAACTCCACAATAAACCTTATTGTTTCGAAGGTCACCCTCCCAGTCACATCAAGCACAAACTTCCTATTGCCAGGAACTGCCCATGTGGATGAGACCTTATCAACCCAACCATTATTATGAATCCCATCACATAAGCTCCCCTCTTTCACTCCTTTTAAAGATACTTCCTTATCAAAACCATCTCTCATTCCACCAGCATCCTCATTCTGATTAACAATTGAACAACCCGAACTCAACTTAGAATTCGAGTTTGAACTTGTCAACACTTGATGTGATGTTCTCACTAGAGTTGCCACAGCACCATTACAAACAGAAACCAAAATGTCTCTCACATTGTTTTGATGCTTTGGATTGGTCATTCCAGCAAACATGTCATCATAAGTATTAACGTCCAAAGTCTTGTCAAGATAAACTGCAACGGCTGTGCTTACAAATCTTTGTATGCAATCAGCCATTAGTTCTTTAGACTTGTCATCGTAAAGTACATTAACCCATTTGGGGATATCAGATGACCCGCCATTCCCAATCAACCCATCAATTTCTCCACCATTTGAGTAAAACCCCAGCACCAGATTCCTAGCAAAGCTACCAACCACAACAGATACAAAACCAGTCCCATCACTAGAAAAAACCCTATCCAATACCCTATCAATAAAGCTAGAATTCCCCGGACCCGTTGCCAATTCACCCACATCCCCTGAATCCAACTTATACCCTCTTAAAACCCCAACTGTTAAAGACTCAGTAGCCCTAATTAAACATTGGGAAAAATCCTCTGAGCTCACAATCTTTGAAATTTGCTTCAAACTGCTAGGAATTTGATCAGAATCAGATTGTAAAAACTCCCTCAAGTCCTTGGATACAACATCAATCGTCTCAGCCGAATCCGAGACCAATTCAGCCAACGAAATCAGGGCTCCAAAGAGCTTCAAAAACCTCTTCCTTTTCTTCACCACAGAGGGTAAATTATACACCTTGTAAACCCCATAACCAGAAACTCCACATACAGCTAACAAAATAAGCCATTTTTTCTTCCTACGTGAAAAAGTCAACGCATTGTTCAACAGTTGCACATCCATTGACCAAAAACAAAACCCAAGAGCTACACGAATTAGAACCCCAGGGGTTTTCAAATACTAAAAAAAGAAGCTATTAACCCCTGAAATTTATAGTTTGGGTAAGAGAATTTAAGAGCAGATACAAAGAAAGGGGTAGATAAAGAGGTTAGTTATGTGAATAAAACAGTGTTTTTTTAGTTTGATGTTGAATTGGGGGAGGTATTCTTTTTCTTTTTCCTTTTTTCTTTTTTATGGAGAAATTGCATTTGCAGGAGGATGGTGAGAAAACGAACCTGGTTTCAGAGGGAAGAGAGAAAGGAAGAAAGGAGTAGAGAAGATCCAAAATGACTAAAACACAGGGCGATTACGTTTTTCCCAGTTGTTTCAGGTCCAGTTTCTCTGGCTTGATTTTTCGAAGAAGCCGGTGGTCTTGCTTTCTTTATACAAAATGACGCTGCATCAGCATTGCGTTTACCAACCGTAGCAACTAACAACTTGGTTTTTTTTTTTTTTCTCTGTTATTAATTTTAATAATTGGTCTGATAAGGAAATAAGTACAAAGAAGCTTTCAAATGGAAAGAGATGAGAATACAAAGCGATGGAATTTAAATTTTATATTTATTAAATGTTATTTTTAAAAGTGATTATACAAATTAAGTAAAAATTTTAATTTTTAATTAAATTTTAAGTTTTTCTTATTTCAATAAATTGTTTCTGACAAAAAAATCTTAGATAAATCTCTATAATCTTTGTGAATGATTTAGTCTGCTAAATTGAGATTTTTTTTTAATGAAACAGGGATTTGGCTACTTATATAATATTAGAGAGAAAATTTTGAAATATGTTACATACCATCAGAATTGATTGAAGGTATTTGGATAATTGATCTTTTACAATTTGTTCTTTAAACAATTCTTTTTTTGCGTTTGATTCAATTAGTAGATAAAGGATCACGAAAATAATTAATCAACTTGAGCTTTTCATATTTTGTTTTTTTTTTTTTTATAAATATTGAGCTTTTCTTAAGCACATTGGTTAATTGATTTTATAATCATGTGAAAAGAAAAGGAAACCAGATTTCAAGAACCAATAATTCTGATCTCGGAATTGAATAAAAAGCTCATGATCCTTCCACCGATCTAATTACATATATAATTCATGTAATATACAGTAGAAAATGTGAGAATCAAATGTCGTGAATCATGAGCTCATCTTATTACATAAACTTAGCAGAAAGAATTTTAAAAAATACCCTCTGTATCTGAGGGTGAACCTCAAGTTCTAAGAAGGAATTTTTAACTAACAGATTTTCTGTACAAATGTTTTAGAAAATTGAGACAAAGCTGTTGTCAAAGCTTCTATTCTCATTTCAACTCAAAACTCCTTGTACATATGCAATTTTTAACATTTGATTGATCACTCACCATTTACAAACACGCTCCCGAGACACCTTCAGCACCTCCAATCGTTGCCTCTGCATCCATGATACTGTTGGTGTCCGTAATCCCAGGTTTTACATCAAATTAAATGACCTTTTGATTCCATCTTTGATCCAACGAGCAGAGCTTACGCCAAGCTGAATCCAATCACAGAGCTTTCAAATCATTTTGTAACTATCTTAGATATTGTGGGGGTACTACTATCATCGACGTCCTCAAGATCACTAAAAGAAATATCTTCTTCGTTCTCCACACAAATTGCAGCCCCACTGTAACCACCAAATTCACAATCATCAACTTCTGGCCAATCAATCTCTTCATCTTCAAAAGTTGGAATCAATATTTTTGAGGATGGACCAACCAGATGATGCTTATCCTCAGTGTTAGACACCAGTTTTTCCTCAATAACAGACTTGTCTACAAATGGCATCTCAGTACTTTCAACTGGATGCTTCTCAGTCTCATAATCTGTTGTGATGCTAGATGCAGGTTCAGAAGTATATGTCCTAGGTGACATGGTCTCAATGGTAAAATAACTGGATGATGAAGGAATAAAATCTTCATGCATAATACCAGAGTTATCTCCTAAGCGGGAAGTGCTTCTTCCATACGAATCAGTTTCTGGCTTCATTTGCTTTTGCAGCTCCTTCATCCACAATGCTCTGGTTTCCATTACCTGTCAGCAATAGATTAAATACCAAGAGAATTAATCAACAAATTGTTCTGCACATAAGCTTGATACCTACCGGCTACCGAACATGAAGGGTGAAAAAACAAGGACATAAAGTATCTCATAGAAATTGCACTTATGGCAAACAAATCCTGATCACAATTCTAATAAAACATAACATCAATTCCATGAAATTATATGAAATGATATTGTAAACCAGTTTCATAGATGGATTTGTAAGTAAAACCTTACAACTCAAAGATTAAATTTTAAATTTCCCATTCCCATATAGATTGAAGTATAAAAACTTGAGATTAAAGTCTAAATTTTAAAATGTAAAATTGTAATCTGAGACAGGAAAAATACAAGAAGAAAAAAGAAACAGATATTAAACTGAACGCTCAATAAGGACTCAATATAATACTTTCCTCTGAAAGAAGAAGTGTAAGAAGCTTCAGAAAGTAATAAGATACTTGGGCCCTCGATGATCTTGTTTCTATGAGAAGTAACTAACCTGAGGTGTAGACAGAGTCTCTGCATCATTCTTGTTAAGTCTTGAATGCAGAAGAACAAAATAAACTTTCCAAAAGTAACTGTCACTCATATGGCAAGGACAAAGTTCAATTCTCAGAGCTGCCAGTCTTGGAGCAAGATATTCAACAACCATAGCATGGTCTCGTTGGGCAATTGACATGTCAAAATCTAAAACAAGGCAACAAAAGGGGGAAAAAGAAAATTCAGAAATGCACAAACTCTGATTGTCATTTTGTAAATCTGTACATAATAAATCACAGGAATCACAACCAAAATTGAAGTTTGTAAATCAAAACTAGCTAGCTAAACAGGCAAAGAATACATAAAATTAAATTGAGTAACGATAATATAAAGCATTCATCTGCATCTAAAATTCAACCACAGAAGGTGGGTGTTGATCAAAACTCCACAAAGAATAAGTTTTCAGCCCTATCATTTGAGGAGAGACGCATACAATACACTTAGACAATGGTAAAACTTCAAACCAATGTCAAGGGCAGTAACTGCAGGAACTGGTACGTAGTGTATTAACCACATTTACTTTAATAATTTAAACTTCTTTATTTTATGAATTATGATCCAACATTCTTGAAGACATTCAACAACAGAATCAATGACTTACATAATGGCCTAGGAAAATAATGGTAGCATTTGGCATTTTTAAATAGATTTAAAGGTATAGAATTCAAACTATTCTGTGTTTAATTGAAATTCAAACAAAATAAACACTTTGATCGGTTGAGCTCTAAACAACTGAACTTTATAGCAAGAATTCCATGGCAGAGGATATAAATAAAAAAACCAAATTCTATTACTACGCAATGAGATCAAATTAATCATGATCAATTAAGAAAATAAAATTACCAGCCAAGTCTTCATCGGGATCAAGAGGGAAATCCAGCCACGTTTCTGGGTGATGCGCGATGTTCCTAGCAAACGCCAACACCTCATCCGTTATCCCAACCGCATTGAACTCCCGATCCTCCTCATTTTCATTTTCCATCTCGTTTTCTTCCTCATTTTCCCCCGATCCAAACGGAAAATAATCCGATGCCATCTTCGACAACCTTCCACCGATCTCAGTGAAATCGTCCCTAATCCCCCCAACCGCCGCTGAATCAGAATGATCCTCTTCGTCCCCCGAGAGAGATTGATCCAACGGCTCAGATTGATTCAAATTAGAGAATGATCGATCATTAGATTGGCGATTGAATTGCGTCGAAAAACGAGGCGGGGGAGGAGGAGGAGGAGGTGGCGGAGCGAGGAAGGAAGCGACTCCCCACAGTTGGCGTGTTAGGGATTGTTTGAGTTCGGTTAGGTCTTCTTTGACGCCACGCGATTGGAGTTCCGCTAGTTGCTCGGGGGACAATGATTGTTGTTCCGCCATGGTTTCTTCGTTTTCAATCTTGTGCCTTTGAGGAAGCGATGATCGAGACTCATTCGTTACGACGTCGTTTTCTTCATCCCCAGAAGAAGCTGATTCATTGTCATCGAGACGAAGCGAGTTCGCCAGCGAACGAGCTAACCATGACATCTTTTTTTTTTTTCCTTTGGGGCTTTTTGGATTTTTCAGGGGTGAGAAAGTGACTGATTGATAGCTGGTTGCTTATTTTATTTGTGATTTTGTTGTAAGAGAGGGGGATCATATGGTTTTTGGACCACTATAAGCACAGTCTGTGTTTTAGAATTATGTCCTAACGGTTATTGCCACGTAGTTAAAAAGGGCTTGCTACTGTTTTTCTTTTTCACTGCTGTCGATGATTCTGTTCTGTTTTTCATAGTTTTTTTTTTTTTTTTTTTGGGTCAAATTATATAATTAGTCCATGGACTATTATAAATCGATTTATCTCAAATAGCGGAAGTCTGTTATGGAACAATAATTAAAATACAAAACAACCAAACAATGCCCTTGAAATAGCAATATTAAAGTTTCAAACTTTACACAAAATCCGTATTTATTGAGTCAACAATAACCATGTAATCGAATTTTGATAGTAGCATTTTCAATGCGATCAATATCTGTGCAATTATCTCTTTTACATGTTTAAATAAATGATAATTCCTCACATGCAAGCATTCCAAACAATGTGTAGTCTAATAACAATTAGATAAAATTAACAAATTCTTATAATAAAATGATTCAATTGATATGAATTATAATATAAAAATTAAGTAAAATATTTGTTTTCATAAGTAGTTATTGTCCATGAATAAAACTAAATTTAGGCAAGAAAATAAAAAGTGAATAATTACACACTCCCAGTGCCAAGTCTGAAGTTCCCATTCACAGGGAACAATGCATTTGACCAGATTCTTTTAGTCTAGGCTTGGGCTGGCAAGTTGGTTGAGAAACATTGCCAATGCCACCAAATGGCTTCTTCCCCGCTACCTCTACTTTTTAGGGTAGAAAAGATTTACCTCCTTTTTATCTCCCCGCACAAGTGTGTTTCTTGGGGTGTGAGTGCGCATTTGGTGACAACAAAAGTGGAATCCAGGGCCCTCATCCTCTTGGGAACCTTGGATCTCATCACTCTAATGTTATGCATGCATGATCCCCTACTCCATATTTTTAAAGAATCCTCGAAGTTGAAGATACTTCCAAATAGTATGGTTAACAAGTTTAGGTTGATTGATATTGAAGAAACTAGGTAAGGTTGTTCTTACTCATTTGCTCCGCCGAAGATCCAGCTGGTGGATGTTGGAGACTTGCAGCAATTACCACTGGTACCTGCAGAGAAAATTCTTTTCAGATCCTTCAAGCTACAGCCTACATTTTGATTTTGAATGATGAGAAGAGTCCACCAGATTTTCTTTCCAAAAAGTAGAGATAAAAACATATTTCAACTCAGGTAGATTCAATTGAGCAATTCAAATAGATTGTAGATGTTTTATCTGATAGCAACCCAGAAGGTTTATAAACCCTGAAAAGTTGAGATTTAAGATTCAAAAGAACTCTTTCAAGTTCAACCAAGGTATAAATGTAAGCTTTCACAAAACCTTACAGAGATGAAGGAAATCTAGGGATCAATGAGACAGGACTACTCACAAAAACTAACTACAGTTACAAGTGACACAGATGCTAACAGGAATCCCCTCAACATATCATTTCCCTCTATCACCATTTCCCAACCCCCACTCAGCTCATTTTACGAGTTTACAGTTGCATCTCTCTAGTGGATTGAAACAACAAAGAAACCAGTGACACAAACAGTTTGAATCATAACCTTGCTAGGAATTATTGGGAAATAGTGGCAGAAGCTTGAGCTTACAGACAGTGGATTGGTAACAACACTGCTTCCAATTAGCTCAAATCCACATTATGATGCTTACTTGATGTCAAACAATAATATGATGGAAATTCTTCAGCATGCACAAAAGAGTCAAGGGTACCTCGGAAACCCCGCTTCTGAGTTCTCCAATACCGGAAGCTCGTCTGCCCCATTTGTCATATTGGACAAGAAGAAAAACGAAAATGTCCTGTATATCAACAAACTGCTATCTAGCTTCGTTGAATTAATCTTGTAAGCTTGCACTTGGAGATAAAGATGGTGGTCGTGTAATATAGGCTAGATAATGTCAACAACTCTGCTGACCGTTGCTTTAAAACAGGATTGTAACCACTTTGTATAACAAGAAATAGTTTTGCGGCCATACCTGCATCCATAATATTGACAATGCAAACTGAGTACAGTTTTCTGAAGCTTTCATCAATAATTTCACCACATTTGGTATGGTATTTGGACAATCTTTCAGAGCCAATCTTCCTTCTGGAATACTTGATTTATGAAATTTTAATATAAGTTTTATTTATTTAAAAAAATAATGATTTTAAATATTTAAATAATATGCATGATAACTTACCCATGTGTACATTTTTTTTTTGTAGAAGTTTCAATAATATTATAATCTTTAGTATCTATATGGCTTTTCAAATATTTGTGCCTTTCAATTGTTTTAAGGTTGATATCGATACCATTTTGAGTAAGTAATAGTATTGAATTATAAACAATTATTTAAAAAAATTATTGACAAAAAGTTTTAATAAAATGTATTAAACTATTTATCTTTTTGTATTTTTTTAAGTAAATACCAACTCTCTTCAACATAAAATGTCTCATGAACATGTGTAATAGTCAATCTTGAACTTCCATAAAAAAAGTTATAATCATTGAGTTTTACTTCAAAAATATATTAACGGCCTATCAACTCTTCCAATATTTTTTTCACTTTGGCATATCCATCTTCCTGTGAGTGAGTTTTACAACTTGCACATAAATTTTTGTTTATGACACATAATTCTATTATATCAATTAATAATAGCATCATTTTTATTTTATACAAATGGAGAATATTGAATATTTAATCAGTTAAAAGATAAAATATATTACTTGGTTAAATGAAAAATCTACAAAAAAATAAAAGGTCTGTAGACAACATTGGTAAAAATATAAGAATATATGTGTTTTTATAGTTTTTGAAAAATATATATTATAGCTGATTTGAAAAAATATATATTTTCTAATTGAGTGAATAATATATTTAATGAAATAGTACCTATCATTAAAAAAACATATTAATTCCTATAACAAAAATAGACTAATAAAAGAGAGAAATTAAATTAATAGTAGAAAAAAATACATTTAGCTCAGTGATATATTTGAAAAGTTATATAATTAAAAACTACCAATAATGAGGGTTTTCTTGAAGTTATTATGATATTTATATATATTTAAAAGCTGGAGATAATGCAAAGATTATTTATAAAAAATATTAAAGATATTAAATAATATTTTTAAAAGTTGTAATAAATTTAAATATTTATATTAAATACAGATAAATTAAAAAAAATAAATTACTTTAAAATTGATTTTAAATTAAGATAAAATAATGTACAAGATAAACTTTTCTGAAGTTGTTTTGGTATTTATATTTTTTTTTTCACATTTTCTTTGTGAAATATATTGAAAAGCTGAAAATAATGTAAGAATTATTTATAAAAAAAATTAAAGATATTAAATAATATTTTTAAAAGTTGTGATAAATTTAAATATTCATGTTAATCGCAGATAAATTAAAAAAAATAAATTACTTTAAAATTAGTTTTAAATTTGTTTTTGATTAAATTTTAAAATTTTAGATAATTTAATAATTTTTAAAATAAATTTTTTATAAATAATTTAGTGAAATACCAAAAATTTTTGTTTTTATAGTTTCTTAAAAAAATATTATAGTTGATTTGAAAAAAAAAATCTGACCTGATTGAATGGATAATATGTTTAGTGAAATAATATCTATTATCAAAAAAAGATATTAGTTCCTATAGTAAAAATAGACTAATAAAAAAAGAGATTAAATTAATACTAGGGAAAAATATGTTTAAATCTATAGGACTTTAGGAAAGCTATATAATTAAGAATTATCAATAATGAGGGTTTTTTTAAAGTTGTTCTGGTATTTATATATATTTTTTCATATTTACTTTGTGAAATATATTTAAAAACTGAAGATAATGTAAGGATTATTTATAAAAAATATTAAAAATATTATATAAGTTTTTAAAAAATTGTGATGAATTTAAATATTTATGTTAACTGTAGATAAATTCAAAAAAAAATACTTTTAAATTAATTTTAAATTGAGATAAGATAATGTACATAAAAATTTTCTTGAAGTTGTTCTGGTATTTATATATATATTTTTCACATTTCCTTTATGAAATATATTCAAAAGGTAAAGATAATACAATGATTATTTATAAAAAAATATTAAAGATATTAACTGATATTTTTAAAAGTTGTGATAAATTTAAATACTCATGTTAACTACAGATAAATTGAAAAAGATAAATTATTTTAAAATTGATTTTAAATTGAGATGAAGTGATATATAAGAAAAACTTTTCTGAAATAGTTTTGATATTTATATATTTTTTTTCACCTGTGAAATATATTGAAAAACTGAAGATAATGTAAGGATTATTTATAAAAAAAATTAAAGATATTAATAATATTTTGTAAAGTTGTGATAAATTTAAATACTAAAAAAGATAAATTACTTTAAAATTTGTTTTTGATTAAAATTTAAAATTTTAGATAATTTAATAATTTTTAAAAATATATTTTTTGTAAATAATTTAAAATTAATAAATATTTTATGTGTTATCATAATGAAAAGTTATACGAATTATTTTATGTGTCAAAAAAAGAGGTTGTCCACATAAACATTTATGTCAGAATTGTTATATAATAACTATGTATGTTGTAATATAATATATATATATATATATGATTTGATATATACAAAAATTAAAATAAAATAATTTATTTATTTGTTAAAATTATTTTTTAAAAATTTATAAAATTAAATTATTAATATAATTTTTAAGGATATAATTGAACATATAAATTTAATTATATAAATTACAAATAATTCTTTTCACTTTAAAAAAATAAATGATCCTATATAAAAAATATTAATTTTTCTTATAATTTTTATCCATTTCTTTAAATATAAATTAAATATAATATAAAATAATTATTATTTTACCCTATCAATAATTTTATACATAAAATATATCCTTAATTGACCAGTTAGACAATGATTTAACTTAAAACGACGTTACTGTCCCTTGCAAAATATTTTGAAGAACAATTAACGTCGTCCATCACAGCACCCGACACGTGCCTGTGGGAACCATGCATCTCTGGTTCTCTGCCACCTTCCCTCTGCCTCAACTCTCATTAAATTATTGGAACTTGACCAAGATAACAAATCGGTATTCTTCTAAGAACCAATATAAGCGACCATGGGTTGGCTCGGACTGGACTTTGGCTTAAGGCAACATAACTTTTTATCCTACTTTCCCTAGCCGAACTTTTGGAATTGATTCTAAAAGTGCTAAGCCTGCTTTTAATTAAACAATGGAATATCTGAAAGTTTGTGTTACTCTCCAATTTGGAGACTCAAGTGTCTGACTGTTTCTGCTCTACCCAATTTGGACCTTAGCCTAGGGAATTAAGTGAAGAAATTTGCCCTATTATCTCATCGAGTGCAGCATTATCTTCAATCATTGAAGTATGAGAAATCCCACTGATTCTTATCACCTTAAGTGGTTGGCTTTTCTCATCAGCCCCATAGTGACTCTAGTGCCTTGGTTAGCTTTATTGCACCGCACGTTCCAAGTGCCATTAATTCAATAATTAATATATATTTAGTCCAATTACATTCAACCTGTATACCGTTTAGCAAAGGCAATGACAATGGCAATAGCGATAGCAGCCAGAGCAGGTGGAGAAGTCGAAGACTAACGGAGCAGATGAGCGGACCGTTAGTACTTAAGGGATTCTTTTATTGAGCATATTGGGTCAGTAAAGCCCATTATTAATCACCATTGGGCCAAATAATGGGCTTTAACGTTTCCTTCTAAGCCTGTCTGATTTTATTTCAAGTAAGCATCTGTTTGTATTTTAATGAAATTGTTGTAATCTGAAAATTAAAAAAAAAAGTTATTTTTTAAAAAATGATTATATTAATTAATTGGGTTAAATTTTGGATTCATTTTAATGAAGTATTTAACAACCTTCTAACCTTAATGGTACTGTATTAGATACTTTTGTTTTGTTTATTTAATATTAAAACCGAAGTTACATTTTTGTATTTCTAAATTATAAAGTTATGTATGGGTCAAAGAGGTGGTTTTTTAGGTTCAAATTCAATTCAAAGTTTGAAAGATACTAGTACTATATGATAATTCTATTCTTCTATTATTACTATTAGTAAAAATAAGCTGTTTTTTATTTGTCCTTTATATAAATGAAAAGTATGTTTGAACTTCCTTTCCTTTTCATTTATTGCATTGACAAATAATTGTGTAAGGCATGGGTTGCTTGGGTTTTCTTGGAAATATTTTGGTCATATGTACTTGTCCCTATTCTTTTATTTTAGTTTAATCAATTATTTGTAGGTTCATTATTTCATTGTCACGGGAATAATCTTCCAAACTTTTTTAATCTTTATTTGGTGCGAGTTAAGATTTAAGAGAATAAACATTAATACAAAATGTCTAGCAGAGACTAAAAGGGTCTTCGAGGCAGGCAGGTCAGGTATAGCCGGTTGAAAACTAGGCCCAGATGGGAATGTGAATGCGGCTTGCATTATAAAGTGAAGCTCTCATGAGTTTTTGGCAGTCAAATTCTTCAATATACGGCTGTTGTTTTTTCAATGCCATGACACACTCCACATATTTGTTCGTATCTAATGGTTTTGTATAATCCTGCGTGCTTTTTGGAAAAGTCCAAATCCAACAGCATCTCGGCCTGCCATTAGTAATTACTACTCAACGACTTTAAAAAAGGCTTCCGATACTTAACTCTTCTCCTCGGAATTCTTTTCCAAGCTTTTTATTTTTATTTTTGTCAAACCCCATTTTTGGATCACTTTCCAAACATCGAATCTCCAGATTTTATACCTCAAAATTGTAGTATGAGAAGCAAAGGATACAGCCATAACAAGTTCGTGCGGTTCATTACAGTTCCCTTTAGAGCGTTAGGAAAAGCTAGGGATCTTTATGTTAGAAGTTTAACAAGTTGTGCTTCAAGGGTCAGCTGTGGACAAGGCTCGGCGGACTACACAGGGCAATACTCAGGCTTGCCGAGGAGCTTTAGTACAAGCTCAACAACATCTAACGACAATGAAGATCTTAGAGAGCTTGTTAGAGCTGCATCTGTTAGGAGCTTGGGTCATAGGAATGAAGTGGAGATGTTTTTGCAACAACAATTGAGGTTACAGATGGGATCAAAAGGGTTGCCAAAGAGTTGCAGTATAGGGATGGGAAGAATTGATGAAGACAAGCCTTGTGAATTTGAAGAAAATGATGCTGTTGTTGTTGATAAGAAGCAAGATTTTTTGTATCCGAGAAGCAAAAGCTATTCTGTCACAAGAAGAAGTGTTTCTTTTGATTCCTATTGATTCTGTCTGTAATTGCATATAAAGGGAAGCAAAAGAACCTCTCTTTTCTCTCTTTATTGTTTCACTTCTTTTGTTGTTTTGAGATCTTTTTTGGAAAGTTGTTTTCAATTATGATAGTATGGTTAATGGAATTGTTTAGGGTTCATGTTTGAATCAAAGTAGTTTCTATCACTAGTCTATACAGAGTTAAACGGGTTTCATGCATAATAATATTTTTCCTTCTTTCTTTTTCTGGGTATGGCTTTTCGTTCTTCTTATTCAGGTTTCTCTTGGGGTCTATCTTTTACATCTTGAATGGAAGGTTACCAAGAATGACTTTCCTTTGAGAATGATTTTCTTTTTTTTTTTTTTTTGAAAATAACTTTGAGAATGATTTTATTAATAAAAATGGGAAAAATAGTGAACATGGCCAAAGCAAATTCCAAATTTCTACGTTGTTTTGTTTGGGCCTTCGAAGCTCAATGGCTTGTTTGTAAATTCCAACTATGGGCCAAAAACATAAATCTCATCAACTGGTAATGGGATGTCACCATTAGGCTATATGCGGGGTTACTAATCGATCAATTCGATTCCAAGCAGCCCGTGGTTTACAACAACAACTATGAAAATGGTGTGCTTTTTCTTTCGATTAACAATGATATAAAAACACAACAATTAAATGACATTTCATAGACTGACAGGAAAAAAAAAATTTTTAAATAATAAACATGTCATGGCCTAAAGTGGAAGAGTTGCTATCTCAATTATGGCAAGCTTACCACAGAGGAAGATCGATGTAGCAGTAATTTCAGAAGTGTTTTTCGGAGTACTTTAACTTCAATTTTGTCACCATATCCTTTAAGATGTCCGATGAAAGGTCAAGTAAACCGTAGCCACTGACTCTATTCACATAAATACAAATACAGACAAGCAGTCCTTACTGAGAAGTCTGGATTCTCTATCAACTGTCATCCTCTTTGAATTTCTTTGCTGCTTTCATGGACGTTGGCCACTCGTTTGTGTCAAATGCTTATCCTATGTCCTCAATGCCACACTATATAGGATAGCTAAATCAATGGCAATACAAAATAAGATGGCTCTGCTATTCTTTTTGTTCTTTCTTTTTCAGGTTTGCTCAAAGCTCGCTTTTGCTCATTCTGCTGTCAAGTTTCTTCCTGGATTTGAGGGGCCTCTCCCTTTTGAGCTTGAAACCGGGTAATCTAATGAATATCTGTGGTAATTTTTGCACTTTTTGGTCGTAAAGATAGTTCTTTGATATAATAGTTATGTGCATGTTTTTGTCAGATATGTGGGTGTGGATGAAGCAGGGGATATTCAGCTCTTCTACTACTTTGTAAAGTCGGAGAGAGTTCCTGAGGAGGACCCTCTTCTGCTTTGGTTGAGTGGTGGCCCTGGCTGCTCTGCCTTCTCAGGTCTTGCTTTTGAAATTGGTAAGACAGCCATATTCGACATGAGTAGCATTGCGTTAATTAGTTGTACCTTACTTGACACTTCTGACATGACCATTTCGTATTAATCAACAGTTTTAGTCCGCAAAGGGAACTATGTAAAATTGCATCAGATGTTAGATGATAAGTCGATATAAGGTAATCAAATTGACAAAACCATTTCGTAAGGTCTGAGCATTTTTCATAATATTGCAGGTCCATTGAATTTCAAGGCAGACGTGGAGTACAACGGAAGCTTGCCGACACTGGTATTGAATCCATACTCATGGACAAAGGTGATTATGCGATTTACTGGACAGGAAAAAGTGTCCTTTTCCTTTTCTCATTTGTTCTTTCTTTTAAGATTTCTGAATAAAGTTTGGAAAATACTGAACTGTATTTTTTTTCAGGTGTCTAACATCATATTTATAGATTCACCAGTTGGTACAGGATTCTCCTATGCAAGAAACAGTCTTGCTGCAAGGACCGGTGATTTCATACAAGTTCATCAGCTTTACCAATTTCTTAGGAAGGTACATCCACATCTTTTTTAAGCAATTCTGACTAGGTTCAAAAAATTTTTCATCAATAGACTTTAATTAAGTAGATCTGAACCAAAATTTTCCAATTTGAAGTGGCTGGTGGATCATCCAAACTTCATTTCAAGCCCAGTTTATGTTTGTGGGGACTCGTATTCTGGCATTCCTATCCCAATCCTTGCTCAAGAGATCTCAAATGGTAAATGCTATAAATTGAAAAAGAAATTTGATATCTTGTGAAGATGAACGTAGTCTTTTTACCTTTTCATATAACCATGCAGGAAATGAAGAAGGTATCAGACCATTGATTAACCTACAGGTTTGGAATTGTGTCCTCCCTCTTGTTCCATTTTGAGAATAAATGCAAACACACCGTCCCACTAATGCTTATAATTTACTAGAATGGATTTCTAAAACATGTACCTTAATGTCCTTAACAAACAACATTAATGAGTATTTGGTGAGGCGATGGATTCTGATTGCTTTCAGGGATACATACTGGGGAATCCCAAAACAGAGCCAAATCTCGAAGCCAACCTCCAGATTCCATATGTTCACGGAATGGGACTAATTTCTGATGAACTCTATGAGGTGCAGTAATCTAATCCCTCAAACTCTTCTCCAAATTTTGCCACTCATGTCCCAAAAAGATGCAAGAAAAGGATGTTATTAAGCAATGAGTTTTATGGACCTTTTCCAGTCATTGAAGAGAAATTGTGAGGAAGATTATCAAAATTTAGATCCCAGTAACGAGGAGTGCCGGAAAGATATTCAATATTTCTCCATGGTATATGCCCGGATTTTTTTTTTTTTTATAAATTTTAAAAAAAAAAACATCTTTTTTTGTTGTTTTCTTCCGGTTCTGATTCATTATTTATAATTTGATTCCTATTTCAATTCTGCATTTCTCAGTGTATCTCAGGAATTCAAACTGGCCAAATTTTGGAACCTATCTGCGGTTTCGCCTCCCCGAAGCCACAAGAGATCGGTACAAGGCGTTATCTAGATGAACACCATGATCAAAAACCCCTCGACGATGAACAAGACCCACCACCGCTCCCTACAGTTGGCTGTCGTGTAAATTACACGTTCTCCTAAACTGCTCACTATTATATATAGGCACCTAACCGTTCTCCTGCACTCTATTTTGATTGATTTTAATTTCTTGCCTGCAGTCTTACTCATACTTGCTATCTTATTATTGGGCTAACGATGATAATGTCCGAAAAGCTCTCCACATTAGAAACGTACGACTTTGATTTGTTGTTACAAAAAAAAAACTGGTGTTTGAAACAGCAAGAGAATATAATAAAGAAGCAACTCTTCTGATCTGATGCAGGGAAGCATAGGACAATGGCTGCGCTGCAATTTAGGATTACCTTATAACATCGATGTTCTAAGCAGCTTTCAGTATCATGCAAACCTCAGCGCCAGAGGCTACCGCGCTTTAATATACAGGTATGAATTGAGATGACTCTAATTTATTTTATTTTTTACTTGGTACATTTGAATTGTTGTTATCGTTTTGGTTTTAATGCAGTGGCGACCATGACCTGCTCGTGCCATTCTTGTCAACTCAAGCATGGATAAGATCTCTGAACTATACAATTGTTGATGATTGGCGGCCATGGATACTACAAGGCCAAGTTGCAGGGTCAATCTGCTGATCATTGGGATTTTTTTTCTTTATTTATTTTAAATTATGATCTTTAGGAGAGAAGCTAACTTGGGATTTTGGATGACCACATTCTGCAGATATACAAGAACTTATTCTAACAGGATGACATTTGCCACTGTCAAGGCAAGGAAGCTTTTCAGTTTCTGTTTCATTTCTTTATTCCTATAAAGAAAAAAAAAGGTCATTTAATTAAAGGAAATCGGTTGTTTTCATTTTCTTTCCTTCTTACATATTCGGTTGATTTTGCAGGGAGGAGGGCACACAGCTCCTGAGTACAAGCCTGCAGAATGTCTGGCAATGTTTCAAAGGTGGATATCTGAACAGCCTTTGTAATAGGGACATCAAATAATACCAACAGTTGATGAAATGTTATTCTATATAATATATGGCACTAGTTAGCCTTTTTCATATTATATATAAATCATGTAATTGACATAGAATTGCATGCCAAAATAATGAAATTTCCGGGCCAAAAAGAAGCTCTATACTAAAATTGATGCAAATGCAAATTTATGTGCGTTCGATTATCTTGTTGGGATATATCTAAGCTGAATCGAGTTAATATATTATCAAATTTGAATGCTAGAAAGCTCAATTTGAGTTCTATTGAGTTTCATTTTGTATTTGAGCTCATTTTAATAATCTCAAATAGATTTGATAAAATTATAAATGTAGACATTAAATATTATATTTTTCATCGTTTACTTGCATATACATTAAAAACTATTTGGAGACCATGACACAACCAAAGCCATTTCAAGCATAACATATTTCTATTTGGCATTTCAAGCCATTTCTTTTCATTATTTTTACTTCTATGGCATGTATATTAATTAATACTTATTGTATAATTAGTTATAACCTTATAATTAAAATATAACTCAATTTTATTTTCTAACACCAACCAAACAGTACATGCAACAGTGGAACCATACTTCAGCAATGAAGTTGTTTCAAGAAAGTTAAAGGCTATGATGATGAGGGAGCCATGAGAAAAATACACCACATGATCACCCACAAAGCTCTCAATTAAATATAAAGCAATATCTTATCACAATGCATTCCCAAGACAACAGTGTAACCTATGAAACAAAATATTGGATGCCATAAACATAATTTGAAAAGTGATTGGTTTTCACAAAAGAATATACATAAGGAAATTTGAGAGAAAGGGAAAAAGACAAAATCAGTGCTTATACATCTGCCTATCAGTAATTTTGAGGGATATATGAAAGATCAGAGGGGGCAAATGCAACAATTACATGAAGCATGCTGGAAATTTAGACAAGCTATGCACATCAAAGCAAACATAAACATTCTATCATGAAAAGAAAGCACAACAACCCAATAAATTGTAAATGTTAAGATCTTTCTCATCATCAATGGAGAGTCTGTTGACCCAGGGGCATTATCTTCAAGGCTAAAGCCAATCATCTCAATGTTTCTTTCCCTGCAAAACTGACCAAGGAAGAAACATTGTCTAAATCAAAGCTGAACCAGCAAAATATAGATATTTATTGATTGGTAAGATACAAAACATTTCCCTCCCATGGCAGCCAAAACCAATATGTGAATAAAATAACAGCAATTCAATAGCAAAAGAAAACACTTCTATATTTTTTAAATATTTATTAAATAAAAATAATTATTTTATATCTAAATTTATTTAAATATATTTAAAATAATATAAAAATAATAGTAAAAATAATTAAAAATAATTAATTTTAAAAAATATAATCAAACCGATAAAATCTAATTCAAATTAATTTATTTATTTTTTAAAAATCTGTTCGGATTTGAATTCGATTTTAAAATTTATAATATTATGCATTAATCGAAATAATCAAACAAAAATTATCACCCCTGTTAGATACTATAGTTCCTTAAAAATAAAAGGAACAAGAAAAGTTCTTAATGTGATTGATATTACTTTAATATTTTGATGTTACAAGCTTTTTTAAAAAATATATTAAGTTTGATATAGTATATTGTATCTTCTCATGTATATCTAGTTATCATTTTATCCTCGCTGAACTTTCAGGATTTACGGTGCAATTTCTCCTTATTTTTTTGGCTTTGTTAAAATTAACTTGAAATGGGAAAAGAAAGAAAGAAAGAACCTATTAGTTACAGTACTAGATTAGTCTTAGGGTAAGTTGGAGTTCTCTCTGCCAGCTTGCAGAAGATATTCTGAATTTCAAGCCAATTGCAGCGGAGTTTCGGAACAGCAAAACCCACTTGCCATGCCTTCCCTCCCAGGTCCTGTCTTCATATCTGAAAGCTACTGACAGGACGATATAGCAGCACTGCAGACATTTTTGAGAAGTTATGATTCATAAGATAAAAAAAAATTGTGTAATACAGTGCATGTATATATGCCTCGAGTTCTCGACCATAAATCCATGCTAAGTGTGATTTTAATGTGAAATATTGCAACGTTGGTTTTATCGTGTTTTGTAGTTGACATTAACCTTAAAAGTGAATACACTAAGATATTATTTTATCAAAGTAAAATGAACAAGAAAGGACTGAAAGGACAAGAGAGGAAGTATTGTCCTTTTCCTAAGGTCCAACTCCCTTTCCAAGATATGATATGCTTTCTAATTCTCAGGATGGCCTTGGAAAACAGCTTCACTAAAAAGATTTTGAAAGGAAACCCACCAAACAATATTCAATAATTGTATCACTATTATGTATGGATCACGTTCTTGGTTGATAGCTACTTAGTTAGGGGTGATGGGTTGGTGCTTTTGGGACCTTTTGGTGGAAAATGAAGCTTGCCTTTTGCTTCCTTCCATCTGAAATATTTGTCTGTTCTGAATCTGGAATAAGCATAGGTTACCAAATTTACCAACCCCACCTAGTTTTGAGCTAGGCTGGCAATTGCAGAAATGGAAAATGGTGGGTCATTTTTTGCTGCCATCTGGGATTTTCCGGATTGGTACGCTTTTATAATGGCCTTGTACTCTCTTCAATTTTTGTGTTTGGTGTGTGGCTGGATGGGCACAAATGGGCTACAAGGTACTCGCTTGATTAATGGCAAATGCAGAGACAACCTGTCCATCCAAGGACAACAGCTATTTTCTGTAATGATCTTTTTTTTTTTTTGAGTTAAATATAAAGTTTCCAGGGTTAATTTTGTTCATAAGCCTTTCTATCATTCTGCCAGAACGGTTTTTTAAAAAAGATAGAGACTAGTCTTTCTGACAGTTTTGAAATTTGAACAACAAATTAAAGGCCGTTGAAATTTGAACAGCAAATTTTTTTGTGGATTCCGCGAATTCTCAGTTCAGCATTCAAAATTTCAAGTGTTCCATACAATCAAGGGGAAAATAATGGTCGGCAGAACATTCCTTCAGGGAATTACTAGTTTTAGATATTACACTCTAAGCTGGATAAACCTGAAGAAATAGATTATGTGCTAATAAAATCAGATTCTACTGTATGGGGCACCATCAATTACATGGTCTATGCATGATGATCTCTAGAAAATAAATGGGAGAAAACCTACAATTTTCATAAGTGACTATCACTAATAATGTTCTCAGGTTGTTTCCCATTGCATTGACAGGAACAAATAAAAAGTAGAATTGGATAAAAAAGGAAAAGAAAACAAGAATAAAAAGGAAGGAACAAGATCCCTTTGAAATCTAAGGCCTTTTTATACACATTCCTCCCATTTCTCTCTCCAGAGAAGCTGCAGTAGTAGAGACAAAAGCTGTTGCAGGTTACCCTTTTGTCATTCCCAGCTTCTTTTCTGGAAGCCACCTGTTCCAAGAGATTAATACAATACAAATTAGGCATATCTAACCATCAAATATCCTTTTTTAGGTCACAGATGCATCATATTCTAAATGCCGAAATTTCCCGAGAAGAATATGAATATCTATGGGTAGCTAAAAGCAAAGACTAACCTGCATCTTTTGAACCTTTTCCAGATTTCAGGAAACCAATTTTTTTCTGGAATGCCGATTTACCCTGAAAGAAGCTCACAGGTGGCATAGCTAAGTTTCAATTCAGGAGAAAATATATATAATAATGGAAGACAAACTGTTTTAAAGAAGGAGAAAGTTACTACTTGGTACCTTAAAATGTGTACCCGAGAAACCTTGTGAAAAGTCCAACAGATCTATTGAAGCTTCTTTCTTGAAGTTCTTCTAAACATACACCAAGAGCACCCATTATTGCTTTATTTTGTTACAAATGAAAAGACAGGTATATTAGTATATAGACAGTTATAAGAATATTGTAGTCAGGATGTGGAACTTGCATTGGAAAAGCTTGTTACAGGGGAGCTGGCAGTGTCATCAAGATAAGAATGCTTTTGATTGCTACTATGTTCTTTGATCTTCTTTTTATTTTTGCTGCTTTTCTTAGCTGGTTCAGGGGCTGCAGGAGCAGAACAGAAGCTCCCATTTTCATCAAGGCATTCCTCATAATTTTCGCAATAATGTCTTGGACCAGAAGATGCATCAGACACCATGGATAAGTCCTCCTCATCGTCTTCAACCACGAATCTAGCTCCTTTCCCTCCATAATCCTCATCAAAGTTCCCACCAAACTTTTGACACCTAGTTTGAGAGTAAGAGGATTGATCTAAGTAGAGAGTCCAACCAGACTCACAGCCACTACCACATTGTGAAGCTGATGCATTCATTATCACACTCTTTCTCTCCAACCAAACAACAAAAATGTGTTTTGCTTGACAACCTTCTCCCCTTGTGTCTAACAAAGATAGAAAAGGAAATGAATTTGCTATGAATAGTGAAAGGAACCCTCTCTTTTTCTCTCTTGAATTTTCACATACATGCAAACTCTTGAAGCTTGTGTGTATATAAACAGAATAGGAGCTTAGAGCCGTACAAGACCAAACGAATCACACTAAAATCCTAGACTACTTGTCCTTTCTTCAATTCTTTCGCCCTCGTGTTTTTTCTTATGTGAATCAATCAAATTTGCCTGTTGGCTTTGAGAGACAGTTTGTGCCTAGGTAAGAGAGAGAGGAAACGATGGTAATTGGTAACAGTTGTGACAAGGGAAACGGTTAGCAGTTCATGTATAAATGTAGTAGAAATACAGCAGCCTGAACAACAATGGCGCTGTCTTTTCAATAAAAAGTGAATGTATTTTACTGCTCACTTAATAGCCTATACCTCTGTTTCCTGCATGCCTTTGATGTTTATATATAGTCTCCGATTAGTTTGTAAGTGATAGCTGATTAGATGGGTTATAAAGAGGGTAACAATGTCACTTCAAAAGAATGTGTCAAGCCGGCCACTTCAATAGACACTTAAACAGTACTGTTTCATTTTTTCATCTTTTTCTTCTCCCATTACATATGGGAACTAAATAATTAATACTCTCTTATGCCTTTAATACTCTTTTACTGTCAGGATTCTCTAAAAGGGACCCTTTCTTTTGGTCCAAAACTGCAAATTCTTTCATCTTCACCAACTAGAATCTTCTTCAATCACCATCATTTAAAGTTGGGATGAGATTATTGCTCAACAAGCAAACAGAGAATGTGTCAGAAAAACAAGGGATTAGTGAAGATACCTTTTTATTCAAAACTTAATTAAGGATGCTTCGAGTTTTCTTGAAACCAAATACCACAAATGTGAAACGGACATACATGTCCCCTTTGCTGAGTTGTTGCAGACTCATGGTACTAACCAAGACATTATTGTAAACTGATTATTTCCCTTTTCTCTCATTACAACAGATTATTTATCTATTTATTTTCCTGTACCACCTTTGGAATCTAAAGTTAGAGGTTGGAATGCATTAAATGATGGGGTCCTGAGTGACCTCATGAATGTTAGATCATTTCAAAATATCCGGCATCCAAAGAATATGTATTCCGAAAGGTAAATTCCTTTTAGAAGTACCGTATGCAAAAGCAGCAAAGCCTCCTTCTGTTGGACCGTGGAGACTATGATTTATGCAAATGGCTAACTGTATTCTTTAGCAACGTTACACTTCAATTGAGAAACATTTCTATTTGAAAGGTGATTGGAAGAGAAAGAAACAAAAAGGTCAAGAACTATTGATGCCTGGCATTTGTTGTGTGCACACAAGAAAGTCGACTTTTCCCTGTTTACTCTGTTCTAATTCACATGGGGGCTTTGACCACTCCTCCCTCAAGTCTTTGGTTGTTCATACTGTAATCCTGAATGCCTCTTGTTAGAACAAAAAACTGTAAATATGAAATTATAGTTTTTGATAAATCTAGAATTTTGAGAAAAAATTTCAATACATGCTAAGTTTTATTTGCTCTTATTGTATTATTTATTAGTTGGTATACCAAAAAGTTACGGACAATAAATCTAAAAAATATAATAAAATCCAATGATTAATTATATTTTACATTGATAAAATCAATCCTCCAATGATTAATTGTAATTTACATTAATTAAATCAATCCGTCGAATATTCACCGACATATTACAAATCATTAAATTTTTATAAAAGTTTTTTGTAATAAAATTTTATAAAAGAATTTGAAGTTTATTTGAAAAAAGAGGAAATGTTCTTAAAATTGTTTCCATCTTTTCTTTGAAAATCAAAAGAGTTTATATAATTAATTAAGTATTTATTTATTCAACAGATATAACTATTTATTTTAAAGAGATAAAAACTATCCATTTTTAAATAATTAAAAATTATCTATTTGAACAGACTTATTTATTTATTTTATATAGATTTAATTGATTGTTCTTATTAATTTGTCTATTTTGAACAGATTTAATTTTTTATTTGTTTGGAACAAACTTAATTAATCAAACATTTAATTAAAAATTAAAATATAATATAATATAATATTTTATTTTATTTTATTTTATTTTATTTAGTATACTGTACACTTCAAGTACGAAGTGTTCTATTTATTTTGGAAAGACTTAATTGTTTGTTTGTTTAGATAAATTTAAATAATCAAACACTTAATTAAAAATTAAAAATTAAAAAAATTATATTTTAATTACTACACAGTCCGTATCCAAGTACCAAGTGCCATTAATTATATATTAATATTAATTATTTAATTTCAAGTTTGAAACACCAAGTCAAGAACTATTGATGCCTGGTATTTGTTGAGAGCGCACAAGAAATTCGACTTTTCCTTGTTCATCCTGTTCTAATTCACATGGGGGGCTTTAATCGCTTCGCTCCTCCCAGAAGTCTTTGGTTGTTCATACTGAAATTCAGAATGCCTCTCACTTGGGAGACTCGGTCTTTAAGATTGAGAAGACTTTAGTCTTCTTTGACAATTGAACCTTTGGTGATTGACTAGAATTCAGTACTTGACTATGTTTTAAGTTCTGTTAATCCTGAACTTTTAACTTCTTAATGATTCAGGCTGAGCACCTAGCCAACACATCAAAAGCTTGTTATCAACTTTTTCAGAATATTAGATCAAAGCTACATTTGCGTAATCATCGGCATGATAATGAACCAGTTTTTGATTGGATTGGGAGAAACCCACAATGATGTAATATAGTCTGACCTGAGCATGTAGGATGATGAATGACTGAATTCCACCCTAGTAAATTCAAAATATCTGTTCTTCGGCCTTACCAATGATGTTGAATCCTCATGGTTGCCACTGATGCAAAACAATACACTGATATCAGATTACTCAACCACGTACGACATAGTTAAATCAGCCTAGATTTCCTTCCATATGATTCGTGTATTGGTTTCATAAACTATATATATACGGCAGACCATATAGCTAGCCTGCCCTGTATACATGGAATCAGAAGCTGCAAGTTATTAATATAAAGAACCGGAATTCAGCATTTTAGAAGTTTTTTCGAGGGAAATTGAGAGGCAGAAATTTGTTTTAATGAGAGCTCAGTCCATAAAAACAAATGACAGAAATCAGTGAACCTAAAGTTAGGCCAAAAGCCGATGCTCGATTTAAGAAACATTAATGATTATAAATTGCCATGGAAAAGATCATGGGACCGCTGTAGGATCTTCTTCCGGATCAAAATGGTCCCAGACATTAAACTCTTGTGCACATGGCCTTTGGCAGTCTGTGGCCTTTGCCCGGTCCATGACTCGTAATCTATGCGTAAAATATATCAGTTTGGCATTTGGTGTTCTTGCATGCTTTTCTCCTGCTGATTGAAAACGATTTTCATTTTACTTCGTCATTTTCAATTCCAAATTAATCGTTGAACGTGTCAGACCTGGTTCTCATTTTACTTCATGATTTTTCTCCTGTTTCACAAAATTTCAAACCCTCCCTCAAGATTCTCCTTCCAATTGAAACCTGAATTGCTTTCTATCTCTTTCAATTGCTAAAGCGAACAAACTCGAGTCCCAATCAAACAAAAAAGGCGCACATGATTGAATTCCGTTAAAGCATACGTCTGTATCATATTTAATGTTTTGCACGAATGATTCTGAAATGGATGAGACCACATTTATATTTTTGTACATTTATTAATTTAATTTATCATCTGGAAAAACAATTCTATCGTTGCCTTTTCTATTTAGCAGTATGATATTTATCATCCAACCTAATTTTTGTACTGATATGTAGAAATCTTGATATGCATGCCTACAAGCTATACGGCACGATAGTTGAAAAAAATATTGTAACATTATCTTTGGTAAAATTAATGTCTTCAAGGACCTTCTTTTTGTTTCCCGAATAGGATGTCGATGGCAAGTTCAGGAAAAGCTTAATACAAATAAAATAGATGTTTTAGTTCATTGTCTTTGTCACTAAAATAAGAAAATAAATCTTAACGAGCATGCATGCAAGATTCAAAGTCGTCATTATCCAATATTGCAAGCTATGGAACAAAAGGAAAATCCCATTTGAGTGGACCTAATAGAAATCGCAAAACTCAGATGTCATTCTCACATTGACGACCATCCATACCATAGAGTCTAGAGAAGCTTAAGCTCCCCATAGGTTGGTCGGTTTCGAGCTGACATGATTTATCGTGATAGATATTAATATGATTCTTTCTCCTCATATTAACAACATAAACAGGAAAGATAAAACTAAATACGAGATTCTCAGAGACAAACATAGAAGCTTTCACTCTTCTCTTTGATCCACCGTTCTTGCAATTGCAAGAGAGTAACGTAATTTGAAGGAACGGAAGGCAACTTTTTTTTTTTTTCCATTGATTTTATCAGATTCCACCATTGGAGAGGAAACAAAATATAATTATGGTGTTGCCATTTCCACTAGGGCCTAAAGAGCATAGTGGGACCCATGGATGAGGACAAATCCGAAAAAGGTGATTTTTGGGTCAAGTCTTGTCTTTCCGACTCGGGCCCTCTACCTTATTTGTCCTTCGGGCTTTTTATTGAATCCCAGAGGCCCCTCCCTCCAGCAGCATTATAGCACCTCAGACTATTCGAGCAGTAGGCTCCAGCTCAGTGTCGGGTGCACCTCACCCAAGCCTAAACCCAACAATGCAACTTCCAAAGAAACCAGAGGAGGTTGAAGAAGAGTTTGACTCGGAGGCCTTACCAGCTGTGATATCTGACACGAACAACAAAGTTAGACTGGCAAATTCTGCTTACAAAGAGATGGTGGGTCAGCCAGAGTGTCCATGGCTCGAATCTATGGTAACAGGTGAAGGAAAAGCAGGTGGCAACTCATGCAAGAGAATCTGTGGGGAAGTGATGCTTCATCTATCTGATTCAAGGGTGCCAGTTAAATCAAATGGGTTTTCATGCTGGGTGAGGATTGAGTGGGGAAGTGAAGGGAAGAAGAGCTCAATCAAAGCTTTCTGTATTGTGATAAGATTATCATGTCAGTCAAAGGACTACCTCTTCACATGGAGATTCCATCCCACAACAGGAAAGCATCTCATTCTAGTTCCAATGTTTGAAATTTGAAGTGTACACTGCTGTTTTAAGACAAATTGCATCTGAGCTAGCTAGTACTATATGTATAGATGAGACAGTACGGTAATTTTTTGTCAGCATCTTTTGAGTAGCTCTATATGCAAAGTTTTTACTCCATTTACTTTTAACTTTGTGTGTCACTCTCTGCAACTTGTTCTAGCAGCCCCAAAAAAGAAGTTGGGAAGAGGAAAATATCGGCAAAGCTTCTTGACTTATTAAAGTTCTGCTGTTACTGTATATATTAACTGCAAAAAAAAATAATAATAAGCGCGTATTAATATGTTTCTTTAGTTGTAAATGTAAGCTTCCGTCATCTGCCAATTTCTAATTTGCTCTTTAGTTTATTTTTTGACCCTTTTGTATCATATGTAAGATGTATTAGAAGCAGTAATATGATAAGCTCTGACAGGTCATATCCTCGCGGGTTCTTGAAAAGAAATCAAAATTTTAATAATTTTCACTCCAGTATTTTCTGGGCCATTCCATTTGAAATTGTCTGCATATGACTTTGCCTGGAATTATAAGGGAAAACCAGTACTTAAATTCTCCCACGTAATAATTCAATATGCAAACCATTTGAAATGAACATTCAGTACTACAAGAGATATGATAGTCTTGATAAATGAACATTCCAAGTAAATCCTGGTTTTTCTGCATCTATGAATAGGAAGGCATTGAAAATTGAAACAAGTCAGCATGAAAACCCGAAATCCTATGGCACTTGTCATGTTTTCACACCAGTCAATCAACCAGAAATATGGGGAGCAAAAGAAAAAGAATTATATATATATAGTTAAGTAGACGTATGTATAGGCTTCAATGACAAAGAAATTGTTTTGTTTGTCACTAAAAAGATAATGGACAAATGAAAGAACGTAAAGAGAGTCAAACCTTGAGAAGAGCTGTATGTCGCTTCTTGACCTGTAGGGAAATATATGTGATATGTCGAAGAAACAATGAACATTTAAAATCACTACAATTCCACGTTTAATTATAAACTTGACTGTTTATGAATGAAGTCAAGTGTTTTGGAGACAAATAGATGGAAAGCACTACTTCAGGATTTGAACATAGCAATTGATTACCACTTTTTCAACTAACACGAATTACCACTATGCATTATCTTCGCAAGTATCTGCTTATGGGTGGGGGAATTGGCCCACTCTCTTTGTTGAATTGAGTTCATTGATATATTGGGCTTAAGCCCGTTATCCGCTTTAATGAAAACCAAAAAAAAAACAAAGAAAAAGAAAGAGGACAAACGTGCTTCGATAGTTTGAAAAATAGTGCTCTTGATTTTGGAGCCTGCACTGATTCCAAGCACACCGGCCGAACAGTCGTAGTTTTTCTCTTGCACATTTGCCATTTGTTCTTGGTATGTATCGAGATGGAGTCTTCGTGATTTATCCTTTTTCTCGTCCTGTTTTGCTATCCACAACTTTGTTCTTGTCATTAGTTTATTAGAGTTTAGGTAAGCCTGCACGCATATTCAATCTTGCAATTTGATCTCTGCTCTCCTTGTCTCTTCATTGTGCTAGCCTGATAGTTCGTGAAGGACAAGATCAATGGTAGCCAACGAAGAGGATTCAACGCTTGTCAAGCTAGAATTGGCGTGCTTGGATATGAAAACACTCCTACAATCATCGGTTAAGATGGAAAAAAGCCTGGAAGAGATGGAAAGGAAGTTTGATTTTATAGATGAAAGTCTTTCAACAGCTGCAAAAAAAGTAGCACCTTTGCAGTCCTTGGCTATGGCTGCAAAGGCTCTCGAGACTAGAATAAATAGAGCTGTCTCTCAGGCTCTTGCTCTCCTTCAAAGTTTCAAGCTCTCTGAATCCCTTCAGGACAAGCTTATTGAACTCTCCAACAAACTATCTATTGAGAAAAACTCGAGAAAGAGGCTTAAAAAGCTGCTCAAATATGTCAACTGCGTTGATCAGCTTAATTCAGCTATTAACTTAATCAGTCGCGATGGTGAGCCTGTGATTCAAAAGCTTCAAGAGGTGATGGAATTCTTGAGCAGGACTAAAGCTACGGATCCATATCGAACCAAAAGATTGAAGGAGACTTTAATCACACTTAGAGCTCTATATGAATCTGAGGTTGATGCCATGAGGTTTGATGGGTTGTTTGATGAGGCTTTACTGAAGCTGCAGGATGAATTCGAGATTATGTTACAGAAAATAAATCATCAAAATATAGGGGAGCAACAAGCAGATGAAGAAGCTGATCAGATAGTGGTTTCTGAACTTGGCACGGAAATGGAGATCCAAGTTCTCAGGAGAATTGCAGAAACCCTGGCTGCCAATGATTGTTTGGATATATGTATTGATATCTTCGTTAAGGTAGGCTTCTTGCTTTCAAAGTTATTTCTATAATTTTGGTAATTTTCCTGAGTTAAGAACTACAAGACAGTAGTTTCTCCTAGAAGTGAATCAAGTGATGAGGTACGTATCACTCGGAAGGCCTAGAGCACATCTGGTAGACTTTATTACTGTAACAAGAACAGCCAACCAAATATCCAATTAGACCTCCAGATTTTGTTACAATCAGTAGGAAGCTGTAGAACTGATTCTAATTCTTGTCTTAAATATATCTCAGCCGTGCGCCCCCAAAAAAAGGCTAAAAACGAAACGAACAAAAGAAATTGATTCAAACAGATTGCTACAAGCTAGGAACCAAATTAGGATTATGGATAGATTGAGCGAGTATGATCTAGACAAACAGTTTTATTTGAGAACCTGTGCTTTGGAGACAATTTTATTTTTGGAGCCTACAAGCTGTGACTCTTTTGGTTGTTCAACAGGTGAGATACAGAAGAGCAGCAAAAGCATTAATGCGATTAAACCCTGATTACTTAAGAACATACACTCCGGAAGAAATTGGTGGAATGGAGTGGGAGAGCCTGGAGACAGCAATTTCTCTCTGGATCCAGCATTTCGAACTCACAGTGAAAACAGTCTTTGCATCAGAAAAGAAACTTTGTAAACAGGTTTTGGGAGGACTTCCGGAAGTGCTTGTATGGCTGGAGTGTTTTGTCAAGATTGCAGACAAAATCATGGCAGTATTTTTCCGATTTGGAGAAGGCGTTGCAAGAAGTAACAAAGAACCACACAAACTGTTCAAGCTCTTAGACATGTTCGACTCCTTAGAAAAGCTGAAAGTCGAATTCTCAGAGGTTTTTGAAGGTGAATCAGGAGCTGATATTTGCATACGTTTTAGGGAACTCGAAAAGCTACTCGTGCATGCTTCAAGCAAAGTATTTTGGGAGTTCGGCCTCCAAATTGAAAGCACTTCCGATGGTTCGCCTCCACCACAAGATGGTTCAGTCCCAAAACTTGTGAGATATGCTATCAATTACCTTAAGTTCCTTACCACAGAAACATACAGTGCACCCATGGCTAAAGTTTTCCGAACAGAACAAGTTTGGAAAGCGGGCATATTATCAAAACCTGTAACAGAAGAGAATTTACTCAAAGATGCCATCTCTAACATTATGGAAGCTCTTGAGAGAAACATCCAATCGAAGCATTCACGTTACAGAGACAAAATTTTGCCCCACATATTTGTCATGAACTCTTATTGGTACATTTACATGAGAAGCAGAAATACAGAACTTGGGAAGCTTTTAGGAGAGCAATACATGAAAAAGAAATACAAGACTGTTGCCGAGGACTCAGCTTACATGTATCAAAGGCAAGCATGGGGACCTTTAGTCAGGTTGTTACAGAAGGACGAATTGAAGGAACAAGATAACAACAACAACGGCAGGGGAACAGGAGCTTTTATAAGAGGTAAAATGGAAGCATTTTTCAATTGTTTTTATGAGATCTCACAGAGGCACAGAGGGGGTTATAGCATTCCTGACGCTGATTTGAGAGTACAAATAAGAGAAGCAACAGTGAATATGGTGGTTCCTGTTTACAGTGAATTCTTGAATACACACTCAACTTTGTTGCCTGCAAAATCTTATGTTAGTCCTGAATCTTTGCAAGGTTTGCTGGGTCAGGTTTTCAATGGAACTGATCGAACGGGCGATGGAAGGCTGAAGCGCCCAGATTCCAAGGATAGAGTTCCTGGAAGGAATTCGGTTTCCATGGAGGGAGAGCTTAAGAATTTAAGACGATCAAGATCAAATTCCATCAATGTGTGAATCAGTGAATGCTTATTACGCCTTTCCGATCGGAAAACTTTTTATGATATTAAAATGCTTGGGTTGAGGCAGTGAAAGAGCTGATTAAGATTGTTTCCATTTTCGTAATACAGATCTAATTTACAATTGTAAACTGGTTTTCTAGAATATGGTCAAGTTGAATTGTCTTTGAATATACAAGATATAATTAAACAGGATATGAAATTGAAAAAAAAAAAAAGAAGGAGACAAGACAAAGTTTCTTTTTAATTAATTTTAAAATCTTAAAAACAAATATATTTAAGAAAAATTATCATATACTATCGTAACATATAGATCTATAAATTTATAGCTAGACTTAACAAATGAAGTTGCTACTAATCTTTTTCAATATGTGTGATTGGTCACCTAAAGAATTTATCTTTTTAATGAGTTTCTAAACTTGACTAAGGGTTCCTAAAAAAATAAGTTCGGATCTACGAATCAGAATAGGGTTCGAGAGTTTTGTTACATGTAAAGAAGGTTGTAACACCCTTACATGCTCATCCACAGGATGATACCTCTTTATTTTAAATTTATTATAAGATCTTTGATTCTAATTGTTTTAAGTTTAATGTTCAACTATTAGAAATAATTTTTAAGACTCTCCATAAATCTGTTAAAACTCTTAAAAAATATTTTTTCACCTCAATATTATTCAATAATCTTATTTGTTTTATTGAAGAGGCTCTATCGTTCGAAAAAAATTTTTAATTTTTTTTATTGAAAATACATCTAATTATTCCATTATTTGGGTTAAATTAAAAATATTTTGTCTTTTGAATTTTTAAAATTTTTACCATTATGGTCTATTTAAAAATTTTATTTATTTATTTATTATTTTTTTGGATTTCTAACTTTTTCACAATTTGGACCTATTTAGAAACTCTTTTTTTTTTTAATTTCTAAATTTTTCACCACTTGAGTATATTTAGAAACTCTTGTTTTTTTTCTTCTTCTTTTTTATCTTCAAAAGAAAAATAATATGAAAATTATTTCTTATTAAAATTTCATTTAAATTCTTTCATCATTTGGGATAAATTTAAAGAAATTTCTCACATAAATATTTTTTTAAGAATTTACCATTTGAAATTTTTAAAAATCTCATTATTAGATAATTATCAAATATTTTCAACCAAATTTAGAAAAAAATACAATTACTTTTATTAAAATTTTGTCTAAATTATTCCACAATTTGAAACAAATTTAGAGAAAATTTTTCACCTAGAGATTTCTTAAAAATTTACCATTTGAAATTTTTAAAAATCTCATCCTTGGGTAATTTATATTTAATTCCAAAATTTTTACTAATATTTTTTTTATTTTTTTATTGTTTGTTTGAAAATAAATATTAATTATTGTTATTGAAATTTTTAACTAAATTATTTCACCATTTTGTACAAATTTAGATAAAATTTCTCACATAAAAATTTTATAGAATTTTACCATTTAAAATTTCTAAAAATTTCTTCATTGGATAATTATTATTTATTCTCAAATTTTTATTTTATTAAGTTTTACATTTTTTATTTTTTTTTAAATTTAATCATACAAAAATACTATAAAAATAAACAAAATAAATTAATAAAAAAATATCAAACAAAAAAACAACTCAGCTTAGTGGCTAGAAAGCTCGGCTTTACTGCAAAAAAAAAAGCTGGAATGGCTTAAAAAGTGACTCAACTTAGCTCAACTTGAGACAAAGACTAGAAAAAATCATTGGAATCTGAAAAAATTTTCAGATTTTTTTCAAAATTTTTTTTTAAAACCCCAAAAAAATTTTGAAAATTTTTTTTGACTGCTTTTTCTGATTTTTACCCTTCTTCCTAATTTTTTTTTGTGTGTTTGTGTGATCTGTATAGGCATATATTTATAAAATTTTGAATCTGATAACTCCAATTCAAAAAAAAATCTCAATTTCCTTTAAATATCAATTTCAACCCCCCAAATTCAGCTCAAATTCAAACACCTACCTTTAATCAAACTCAATCACCTACCTTTAATCAAACTCAATCACCTATTTTTTGTTTTTTCATTTTTTATTAACAGAATTATCTTAATAGACCCTTAGACAAATTGGAATGTCTACAAATACATTTATAATGAATTTTTTTCACTTCACAAGAAGAGTTAAGATTATAATATATATTCTTTAAGTGGTATTTGTTACGAGGTGACCACTTTATAAGTCATAATAATTACATCATTGTGTTTGAAAATCACTTAGTAATCCTACATACAGTGATTTCATATCACTAAGATGAAATGATATATAAAATTAATAATATTCAATATTATTCATTTAATATGTGAATTAAAAATTTATTTTCTCTTAAAATAATAATTGTTTATATTTTTAAACTAATATTCATTGTAATAAATTCAAATATAATGTATATGTTTTTTTAATATGTTACATATAATTTAATTTTTAATTTTCTTTTATTATGATTTAATAGATTAGATTTATTTTTTAATTCAAATAATTTTTACATAATTTATATTAAAAAATTTAATTTATCTATCAATAAATATATTTATTAATTTAATAATTTAATTATATTTTAATATAAAAATGAATAAAATATTAATAATATTATATAAATATTATCTTTGAATAATATTAAAAATATTTATTTGTATAATTATTATGATATGCATGATTATTTTTATATTTTTAAACAAAATAATGTTTTAATTTTTAGTAATATCAAAAACAGTATTTTGTAATTTTTAAAAATTAATGATTGTAACCAAAAAAATAATTTTAAATCATGAAAAATAAGTTCAATTTAATAATAAGGTTTTGATAATAAAATTATCTAGATAATTATATTACCATAATAATCATAAAAAAAAAGTGATGTCTTAGTGTACATGTAAAAAAAAGAAAAACTAATTAAAAAAAATGTACCACCATCCTCGTTTATTAAGTTAAAAAAGTTTCACTATTAATATATAAAATAATTTTTTTATTTAATCTTGAAAATATATTTAAGTGATTGATATTTTCATCTTTTTTCTTCATTTGTAAGCATTGAGATTGTTTCAAGAACTTCTCAAACAGAGGAAAGTTGACCGCATTATCAGCAGCTACAGGCACAAAGGCATTTTGCACCCAAACTAGTGTTGCATGTAACAACATGACAAATAAATGTAAGGATGGCACGTGAGACTGAAACGAATGAAAATCAAACCAAAAAAGGAACAGTCAATCAATGTTTTTACAGCTTTCCCTCATTCCCCTGTGGCCCACTCGGAACTAACATCTGGCCTAATTTAAGCTCATGGGCAGAGCTAAACTGTAGCCCAATAATACAGTAGTTTGGGCTAAAAGAATTCCCAGAAACTTCAGCCCACATATTCATAATAGCAATTGGCAAGTTCATTCCCCCTTGAACCAAAAGACCAAAAAGAAATCTCCAAAGTTTTATGTGAACGTGCCAGTTAGGCGCTTAGCGTTACAGCTTGTAATTATACGCCCTACCGTGAACGCAGTTGTCCAAAACCACCGGTTGGACCACCTCAGAATTATTATTTTTCAATTGGGTCAGAAGCCTGATCTTTCACCGTGAACCCAGGGGCCAATTGCTGCAAATTTTTCGCCTCGTTGCAATGGCAGAACGTTAAATGATTGACTGATCTGGAAAATGCAATGATATTAGAATCATTTTTCCCACCATAAATCCAAGTGGGCGCTTGGTCTAGTGGTATGATTCTCGCTTTGGGTGCGAGAGGTCCCGAGTTCGATTCTCGGAGCGCCCCATGTTCAATTGGATCAATTTTTTATTGCCCCGATTGGCTATCACCGTGCAACGTTGTCAACGCTAGTTCATCGTGTCTATCTATGTTAAACAGTTAAACCCAAAACCCTCAACTGTAACTTGTCGCAAACAGAAGCACCAACTTTCAACTTGGAAACTCTCTTTATCTGGACTAAAGTGAAAAAAGCTTCAACAACCATCTAGACCAGGTAAATTTTTTTTTTTTTTAGAGCATGTTTAGTTTGAGTAAACAAATTTGGCATAATCAGATTGTTTGTGCTTTTTCCATTCGATTCCAATTTGGGTATATAATATATTGGAAAGATTTACCGTTTGGAAAAGTTTAGCCTTTTGCAAAAGTGTTTGCTACAAAATTTTTTCAATACACATTCATTTTAAGAACAATAATTCTGTTTATTTTGTATGGTTCCAAATACACACTGGGGTTTTGCAGTTTCCTGGTTTGCATTGCTGAAATTAGCTACCTCTTCTTGAAGGTACCCTTGACTTGGAATTTTTTTCAATACAAATATAAATATTTATAGAGAGAAATCGGATGGTGTTTGGGCAAGTTGTGATTGGCCCACCTGGGTCAGGAAAGACTACTTACTGCAATGGCATGTCTCAGTTCCTCAAATTTATTGGAAGGTTGTTTCTAGTTCTCGCTTCTAGTTTCTTCATTTGCTCATGCTCACATCTTAGATAGATTATTAGATGTTGCAGAAGTTGACTGTTCCCATGCCTTTATTCATGCAGAAAGGTTGCTGTAATCAATTTGGATCCAGCCAATGATTCATTACCGTATCCTTCTCATTGGAAGTTATTTGTAATGTTGTTTTCCTTGTCCTGAAAGTTTGATTAATATGAACTTTCCTTGACATGAATATAGTTATGAGTGTGCTGTCAACATTGAGGATCTCATAAAACTAAGTGATGTGATGACAGAACATTCTTTGGGGCCTAATGGAGGTGCACCCTTTTTTTCTTTGTTACTGGCACTGCTTTCTTTTTGTCTATTACTGTATTTAAATGATTCGGGATTTGGATCAGATAAATCAGAAAATGAGTAAATCAAGGCATGTGGCATCCACAGAAGGGATTGATGTATTAATATTTGTCCTGCCTTTTATAGATTCTCTGTTGAACAGCCTGAAGAAATTCTGTGGATCATAACCTTAGATGCTGATTGTGTTAATATTTTCTTAAAGATCTAAGTGACTATGCACTATGCTGTATTTACTGGTTTGTTGTGAGATACAGTATGAGTTTGAAGTGCATGAGTTGTGTTTATGCTCATTATGGTTCTACTTCTGGTTTGGTTGTCCGGTGGTATCTAATGTATATATTTTTTGTGTGCAACCAGGTCTTGTCTATTGTATGGATTATTTAGAGAAGAATGTTGATTGGTTGCAGTCAAAACTGGAACCTCTTTTGAAAGGTTGGTATCCTTCTTTCTTTTCTTCTTCTCAAAAGTTTATGCTCTTATGTTGATTTTGTTTGATCAATAATAGCATGCATCTAGTTATAAAAACTGTACAGCTTTCTCAAGGGGATTTGCAGATGGGTGTTGATGCACGCCGGAGGATTTGAGCTTGTCTTTGATGGGGAGCCTCAAGCATGATTGAACAGTCAAATTTTTTGCATTTCTGTGTTTGTGGTTTTTACTTTCTCTAGAAACCAACAGTAGAAAGGAACCAAACACTAACACATATCAATGCTTAACTATTAGAGTTTCTATATTGGACTATCATGTGCATTTTTATCTTTGTGTGACTAGATAATTGATGTCTTGTTTGGGGAAAGAAACTATTTGAAATCTAGTGAAAGTAGGTATAATGAAGTTATTGGTTGATGTATCTTTTTATTTCTTCACTGCACCCTGTTATTTTGCATGGATTTGTAGGCTATTGTACTTATTAAAGTTAAATTTCTAACGATTTTTATAATTTGCAGATCACTATCTTCTTTTTGATTTTCCCGGCCAGGTTGAACTATTTTTCCTTCACTCAAATACCAAGAATGTTGTCATGAAGCTTATTAAAAAGTTGAACCTTAGGGTATGGTTTGTTTTTTATCTTCATGGGGTGCTAACTCTAAAGGTCATTTCAGCTTGTTATCCTGATGTTATGATTGGAGAAAAGTGAGTGAGTTATTTATTAATGCAGTTGACTGCTGTACATTTAGTTGATGCCCACCTATGCAGTGACCCTGGGAAGTATGTTAGTGCTTTGCTTCTCTCATTATCTACCATGTTGCACTTGGAGCTGCCACACATCAATGTCTTGTCTAAGATCGACCTAATTGAGAGCTATGGAAAGCTGGGTGAGTGTGAAGTATCAATTATATTACAAGCCTGAAAGTGCTAGTATTCATGGTTAATCATCTTACCTGGATGTTTGTTAGCTTTCAATCTGGATTTCTACACAGATGTGCAAGATTTATCATATTTACATCACCATCTTGACCAGGATCCCCGCTCTGCTAAGTATAGGTTTGTTATGGCAGCCGTTATTTTTGCATTCTTCACTATGCATAAGACATTAAGTTTTCTATGTTTGATGATTTTACATGTTAAGAGGTTTTGGTTATGAGTTTAAACTTCTATCCATTCATGTATTGATCAGGACTAGGATTCATTTACGTATCCTCAATTTTACATTTGGATGCTAATATGTATAGCATTGGGGAGATAATATTGCATAAAAGTTTGGATTTTTCAAGGGCTGACATTGATAAGCTACTATGAGATGTAACCATAATTGCTTGTCATGAAATCTTAGTTGTCATAATTAGGTTAGTTGGTGTAATTATATTTGCCCTAAATCCTAGCTTCCACCCAATTTTTGAGCTCTCCTCAATCATCTGAATTCTTCTTTCAGAAAACTTACAAAGGAGCTCTGTGAAGTAATCGAAGACTTTAGTCTTGTCAATTTCACAACCTTGGATATTCAGGCATGCCAGTAACTGTAGCTTTCTCGAGTTGTATCATTCTTCTTCACTTCATTTTATAGTTTTATATAGGTGTGTTGTTAAGCGGTTTCTCCTTTTAGGATAAAGAGAGTGTTGGTAATCTTGTGAAGCTTATTGACAAGAGCAATGGATACATATTTGCTGGTATAGATGCCAGTGCAGTTGAATTCAGCAAGATTGCAGTACGACAAGTTGATTGGGATTATTACAGATATCCTTTTATCTTAGTATATGTATGCTCTAATTCATGTACCATGCAAGAATCTACCTAACATTTACTATGAAATTAATACCTTGAAGTTTTTGGACCTGAGATAAATTCTAACTCTACAGAAGTTGTTAACGTGTCAACTTATTGATGGTTTTTTCTAAGTTTCTCTTAACGAATCAGTTCACAGCTGCAGCAGTGCAAGAGAAGTACATGAAGGATGATGAAAATTTTGATGATAAAGACTGATAGTGCTTTTTGGTGAGACAACGGGATCCTAGTTGCCTACGCCTTCCCATTTTTGTTCAAGTTTATGTATATTTTTATGAATTTGGACTTGTTAATCTCAAGTTTATTAAGATTGTAGATCCAGAGGATATAAAGAAAATTTAAGAAACTTCAATTAGACGGAATTTTGAGAGCTGGTTTTCTCATGCAATAAACCGGTGAGCACACGATTCTTGTCCTGTCTTTTCTTTTCATTTCATTTGTTTTCCCCAGGTGGTGGTGGATGTTTTCCCTGTCCAAAATTTCAACCTAGCCAACTAATTCACGAAGCCTTTCAACTGTCAACCTACTGCTTGGGTATTTCATCTAGAAAGCTTTTACTTAATAATTACATATGGATTTTATATTATACAATAATGCCATTATCATTGCATCATTCTTTTGACGATAAGTTCAAGATTAATCCAATACAGTCTCAAGCCCTCATCTCCGAGAAAACGTATTTTAAAACTTTGACTTTTATCAATAATTTATGACTGTAAACTTTTTCTTAACATCCATGGTCTCCAAGAGGAAACTTCTATTACTTGGAGGAGTTTCTTGGTTTTTTTTCAAATCATTAAATTTGACAAGGTTGTTTTTTATTTGTCAGAAGACTCTTTGTTAAGTACTGTGGGTCTCCGTTTCTCTGTTTCAAGCAAAACAAACCAAATCCAAAGTCCTGAAAACATTTTTCTCCATAACTCACTTTCAGATGTTTCAGCCTTTTATCTGTGGTGCTTTCAATCACCAAGAAGAAGATGATCACAAGCTTTTGAGCAGCCGTAATTCTACACCAAGAAAATCAAGAAGAAACAGCTTTTGTAAGAGCCATAGCAAGGATTACAAGAACCCTTATTCGAATAATGGCCTTGACAAGTTTTCTGCTCTCTTAGCTGAACTTGAAGAGAAGAGACAAAAGATTTACTCACAAACAGGTTCACAAGATATATCATTCGTTCGTTTTATGTACAAGAACTCGACAGATTGTGTCCCAATCGTGGTAAAGCTCAAGGACAAGAAAGAAGAAAAGAAAGAGAAATTTGTTGATGCCAAAGCTCCTCAGCCTGTAACGAATGCTGATTCAGAAGTCCAGGGTAAGCGACCAATCGAAACCTTAATTGAAGAGAAAGAAGTAATCAAGAAGATATCAGAATTACGATCAGTTAATGAAAAGACTGAGAAGAAGAAAAAAAGCTTTTCATGGAATATGGCGTTCCATAAATGGAGGCAACCTTCTTACTATTTACCAGCATTTCTGGTCTTTATATTGTTGCTATTGCTGTTTTTCGGAAGATCAGTTTCAATACTCTTTACTAGTATTGGATGGTACATAGTTCCTATAATACAAGGAGAGAGTTCCAATAAGGTGAGAAGATCAATGAAGAAGAAAGATTATGTCAGAGAGTTGAGTGAAAACAAATCCGGAGCTGTCCGAGACAAGTCATCCCCGGTTCATGATCACCATAGGAAAAGCTGATCAAGAAGATTATCTGATCATCTTTTTTGTTTTTTTTTAATTGATTTTTCTTCTTTTTGTGTTAATAAATGTAAATATGAAGTTTCTTTTTGGGTTGGACTGAAGAATTCATCCACTCTGACATGTTCAACAGTGTAAATTCTCGTCTGTAAGCTGAATTCCAATTCAGGTTGCTTTTTATGACATTTTCTTAGTCGTGAAACTTGATTATGGGAATTCCAAATGTTGGTTTTCAATATTTTAATGTAAAACATCTTGCAAAGGATTCATTCAGAGCATCTTCAAGTTTCTTGCCTTGATCTAGATATATAACAACAGAATGATTCATTCAAATACTTCTCTTAAGGTAACTTGCTTTTAATGTTCCAGTTATCAAAGGCTTAGAAATGACCTGCTACTATGTTCTATATAATATTTTTTTATCACATGCATAACAATTTTTAAAAAAATGAAGGAATTCTATGGAAAAAAAAATGTCAAAATTTAAAACTTTCAGTATATTTCCCTAGTTTTAATATAAGGTTAGGTTTGACCAATGTGATATAATTTTGTTTTGATCCATAACCTCTTAATTTAAACCCTAAATCTCTTTAAATATTTTACAAGTTAATAATACATTCATTAAAAAATTCCATTAACGGTGTATGTTTATCTCATTATTTTGACTTGTCAGCAGTTGCATTTTAGTTTAATCACTAGCAAGGGCATTATTTTAACAATTTTGAAGAGATTTAAGACCTAATTGAGAAGTTTAAGTAACAAGATAGCATTTGCTATTATTTTTAAAATCATCATAGTATTTTAATTATTGAAATTATTTTATTTTTTGAATAAGAATTAAATTACTCTCCGCTATACTATTTTAATTTTTTGATGATCTAAAATCATCAATACATAAGACCATTAAAAGATTATCAAATATGATGTTCTAATTTCTTATATAAATTATCATAATTTTTTAAATAATCATCTCATATTAAACATTGCTGATATTTTATTATAAGATTACGGATTAATAGATATTTTATCTGAGATTTGGAGTAAACATGAATAAAGCTGGCTAAATCAGCCAAATCTTTATTTTTCTTGGGAATTTAAAAAAAAAACAGTAATTTAAAAATGAAAAATGTAAAATATTAAGATTTAAAATTTAAATTTAAATATCAATTTGGATGATTGCATAAAACAAATAAAAAACGATTTAGACTGGGTAGCTTTTGTTGTAGGGAAAAAGCATGGCCCAACATTGTTCATCGATAATTTTGGTGTTTAGCCCAAAACCTAAAATCCTTCTTCTAGTATAATTAACTTTAGTGGACATAATATATAAAATAAGAATAGATTTAAAATAAATATATATAATAAGAATAAAACCGAAAACAAAATCCAAAGGGGGTAAAATAACTAATGAGTCTTAACTTTGGGAAGTAGTTCTTTGGTCCACGACATTCAGTTTGGTTCATTAGGTCACCATGATAATGGCTAAAGCATCAAACCATCAACTGCCTGTACAAGAATGGGGGGAGGGGTGCGATGTACAGTCTCGTAGACCAATCAGCATTTATCTTTCGAAATGTGCGGCAGTATCTCTATTCCTGCATTCAAAGGAAATAAGAGGAACACAACATAGCTTAAAACGTAAATCAAATAACTGCAACAAATGGATTCAAACCAACTTATCAGCCACTATTAATGACAGGGAAATTTGAAAAAATGAAAAAAAGAAGACTATTTAACACCTATTTTATCCTTCTTTTTTTGAGCCAGCTAATTTATTCCTCTGATGTAGTTGTGAAAGAACCTGGACTATTCTTCGGAGTATTGGGATACTTCGTAACAGTTTGTTTATGGAAGCTTTTTAAACATTTAAATCATCGATCAAAATCGCTGGCAGGAGCAGTTCGAAAAATCAGCTGCTGGAAGAGCTGCACGTGCACAGATAGAAGGGGCTGCAAAGCAATCCGCAAATTCTAAAAAAGGCCAACCTGTTTTGAAGTTTTTTGTAACTAATATGCTTATGTAGCTTCAACATTTATGTTTTTTTATTAAAATAAAATCTGCCTGTTAACGGGGGGAGGGGGGAGGATTGGGTGTTTCACTCCATCTTATTGAGGCATGATCTTTCCTCTAATGATGCCTTTGCCCTCCAATCTCGTGCCATGCTGCTCTTGGCCCTGGCGCGCTCTGGTAATTTCCTTCGGGGATCATTTCCATGCTTTTTGGAGAGTACCAATTTACATATTTGACCCTTTTGTTGGTTGGTGATTTTGTTGCAGTGGAATATGGGTTGAGGTTTTTCTCAGTCTTATTCAGCCAAAACTGCTTGGGAACAAAATTGGTAAATATTTCTTGCAGCATTTTCTTAAATCTGTGGGTTTTCTTTCTTTCTTATTTTGCACTTTGAAAACTTGATATTTTCTTTCATGTAGAAAAACAATCAAAATTTGATATTAACAGAAAAATCGAAGGTACGAACAGGGAGCTTGCTGTACATTTGAATAGGACATCGTTGCTAAATAACGGTGAGTAGAATCAGTAAAATTGACTATCATAGATGATGGATAAGATAAACCTTATTCTTTGATATTGCCTACCAGCTAAATAATCAAATTCCACCATCATGTAAAAGCTTCAACAGGAGCTGACATCTTCAACTCATAAGCTGCTTGAAAATAGTCTGCTGCTTGTTGTGATAAGCCTTCCATTTTTGCAATCAATCCAAGGTTCATCCATGCATCATGATTTGTAGGATCTAACCGAAGAGCATTCATTAGAAAGCTTCTTGCAATTGGGAGTGATTGACCGCCAAGTTGTATAAGCACTGCCGCAGTTGAAACAATACTGGGCACATAATCTGGTTCTATTGACAGTGACACCGAGAAGGATACCAGGGCCTCCTTATAAAGTGATTGGGCTTCAAATAACAATCCTGCAAAGACAACTTGGAAATTAAAATGGAAGTGCATTGTTGGCTTTATAACAAGCATTCATGGATTGATGGAATTCGTACCTGTTGTATGCCAACTTTTGGGTGAATAAAATTCAACTGACTTGGCTTTGTTTAAACAAATTTCTGCATCAAGCCACGAACCAAGTTTTGTATAAATACTTGCTAGATCCTGCCAGGCGGCCATTTCCATATTTCTTTCCGCTATATTCTGCAAAAGACATAAGATATGAACAGGGTGAAAACCATTTTGCTTTTCTTTTACCCCAAACGTAGGGTTTCTCTTTTTTCTCTCACTGAAAAAGAGAAAGCAATGAACTTATCTCATGGACAAAAGATTGTAAAATTAGCATGTATTTTAAGTTAATTACAAGAATAATCTGCAAATACATGAGATGTAGGTCCATGCTGCTGTTTAAGGCCAAAGAACTCATACCTCTGAATCAGAACTCTTTGCATTCTCAGAGTTATTAGACTGCGGTTCTCTTTGGGCTTGAATCAGAGATAGCAAAATTCGGTAGGTTTCAATTGCTTGCTTGGGCCGTTCCTGAGCAATCTGAAGCACAGCTTTTAATCTAAGAAGTTCTAAATGATCCAACGTACCAGCTTCATCCAAAGCCAACTCAAGTATGGTTTCAGCATCTTTGAGCCGCTGGTCTGCAGAAAGTATTAGTGCTAATAGCCTCCAACCTCTTTTTGAGCTTTCAGTCACCATGTTAGAGTATGACATTGCATTGTCAAAGGCCAAATCCAAATTCCTCTGAACTGCATTTTCCAAACTGAGGTTAAACATCACTTCAGGATCTTCCTTCATGTTGAGAGCAGCAGAATTAAGAGAGGTCAAAGATTCTTTCTGAAAGAGAGCTCTTTCAGAATCTGATATGGAAATTCTAGCAGCATTCCCATAGCAAACACCAAGGAACTTATGGGCTTGACCCTTGAAATGTTCATTCACTTGATCTGCCAAATCAATCACATTACGAGCGAAAGTTATTCCATATTGAGCATGCTTTGGATCTTGAGAAGATAACTTTGCACCAAACAGTAAAGCAGGGATATGAGGTTTGTGCTTTGCTTCTGACTGGCCAGAGACCTTCTTCAGTAAGTTCAATGCTACATCATTCTGATCAGCAGCAGCATAACAAAGAGCAAGAAGGTACCACCTCTCAGCTCTTTCATATATACCCGGAAGGGCCAGCTCCACATGACCAGCTAATAATTCAAACTGCCCACTAACTGAGAGAGCAAAAGTCAGATAATCCATAATATCTGCATCCCACTTTATTTCTCCATAGGCTACTTTTTGCATAAGTACTAGGAGGAGAAGAATTGCTTCCTCTATATTACCATTAGGGGTAGTTGAGCCCCAAACCTGTAAGTTAGAAGGGAGGCTTGTTTCAACACCACCATAAAGTAATGTAGCAGCTAAGTCTTTCTGTACACTTGCTAACCTCAGGGGATCCAAATTCCATGGCTTGACTAAAGCCCGGCGATATGCAGTTATAGCTTCACTGAGAAAGCCTGCCTTTGTCCACAGATTAGGGAGCAACTCTATTGCTTTGTGAAACATCTCCTGTAACTTGCAACCTTCGGCAATTCCCTCATGCATTCCACTAGGTAATGCTGACTCAACTACATCCAAAATTATTATGCACTCCTTTGCAGCCTCTGATAAATGAAAAAAAAACAACAGAACCATTCAAACCTTACACTCTAATAACAGAATTTATAGTAAATCTAAATGATCCAACAAGTGCAATGTCATTTATAAAATCCCGGATCATCAATAATAAAACTTGAATTTTCAATCAATTTGAACCATCCATTAATTAAAGTCTCGTCGTTACAATCAAACTAAATTAAAAAGTTTCTTCATATAGGAATCAGAGATTTATAAGATCAGTTACCTCTAAAACTAAATTAAGAAAAACTACAGAATAATTTCTTGTCAATTGTGAAGCAAACCTATTAATAAGTTCCTGCAGGGAGAAAACTAAAATACCTCTGAAATGCCCAAGTTCCTCCAACGATTTTGCTTTCAATAGAATTGCTTCCAGAAGTAAGCTCACTGAATGCAACGACATCACACTAGGAGGGATAATGTCACCTTTGGATCGTGGTTTTCGTTGCCGGGTTCTCTCAACAATAGCCCTAGTCATCCTTGGCGTCAAACCTTTAATGTCAATACCCTGAAAAACCTGAAGCGCAGCATCAAAGTTCCCTCTTTGATACTCTAGCCTCCCCAACAATGCCCTTGCTTCCTGCAAACTCATTCAAAAAAACAAAACTAATGAGCTTTCAAATGATCAATAAATGAATAGATTGGTTTGGCAAAAAGAATTAACCCACCTCATAGTTTAAGGAGAGAGCTTCTTTGAGAGTGGATTCAACTTCTTCCACTTGAGCATCCTCAACTTTTGGTTCCCAGTCTCCGGTCCGAGATGAGAGTCCACTGGCTGAGAAATCTCTGGTTGCCAATGAATCCGGCGACTGCGGAGCATCTTCAAACTTGAATTGTTCACCTGAGCAAGCACACAACATCTTCTCCAAAGAAACAATAGCCTACAATTTGGTTGTCAAAAAAAAAAAAAAGAATTTGAAACATCACAATTTTATTGTTTTTGTAAGCAAAAAAAAAATAATGGAATTGCAAGTTAAACCGTTATGGAAATCAATAATAAAACAGTTACGGATATTTAAAAAAACAAAAGAAATGGAAATCAACAACCAAGTACCGATTATAGCAACAATCTCTCAGAGCTCAAAAGAAAAAAAATAAAAAGGCAAAATCTTTGGGGGGACAAAGAGTAAGTTATAGAAAACAACAATAACAAGAAGGCAAGGCGAATTTAAAGAGAACAAGAACAAAGTTCACAAGAAATGAAAAGGGCGAGACAAACGAAAAGAGCAGAGCTTTGGACTTACCGAAAACCCAGGAAAAAAAAACCGTGACCCTGGCAGAAGTCGTTCACACCATGAAAGCTACTTCTCAGAAAAAAATTCCTGTTTCTCTGTTTTCCGGGTTTGTTTCATTTCGTTTCACCACTTTCTCTTCAAAAACGAAAAAATAGTTGGTGACAACTGAAACCAAATACTTGAAAAATAAACAATGAAATGGTTTTAGAGATCTGATTGAGACATGGGCATTTGTTGTTTTGCTTAATTTAATTAATATAAAATAGTTTTTTCTTTTGCATGTGTGAAGTGGAAGTACGGGGGCAAGGCAAAGTTGGTTTGCAGAGCCGGGGTCTCAACAGATATACACATAGATTCTTTCCATGTCATATTTTTTGTTTTTTTTTTTTCAAGTTTTGGGAATTTTATATCAATCCTTTCTCTCTCTGATTTAGAGACGCCACCATTGCACGGTTTTGCACCCCAAAACTGCCCTCCGGGCTGCCCTATTTCCCTACATTTGTTGCAAAAATTTAGGGAGAAGAGAGAGACTCTTGGTCCAAACCATTATTGGTTGGATTGATACAACTCGATGTGAATAAAAAAAAGTTGTTTTGTATTTCAAATTTCCCCCAATTTCTATCCGAAATTTATACAATTATACTACTGCTAGCTTGGAACAAAGTTACAGTACTAGTCTACTAGTCTCTGCCATTATTTTTCCTAAAATCCAACTTCATAGGCTTTTGCCGCATCTTATAGCTCTGATGACAAGTAGTAGAGAATTAATGGAATTTTTTACGCAAAGCGGATGATTTTTTTTTTTATTTCGTGTATGAAAATATGATTTTTTATAATTGATTAGATCTGACATACATGAACTTGTTGAAATCAATCCAGGGAATGCATGTATTAAGTAGAGTTTAAAATCTTTTTATCCCTCAGTAAAAAATAATGCCTACTAGAGAAAAGACAGAAAAAATTTTTTTTCCAAGTGAACTTGTTTTTTATTAAGAATTTTTTCATACTAAAGGGAGCTCCATATTATTAAATCCCTTCAAAAGAAAAAGTAATAAACTACTAGTTGATAAAAATTAATGGCCTAATCCTCATAATTGGATTAAAATAACTAAAAGCAAAGATAAAATTTCTGATGAAAAGATAATTATCTAAGCTAGAAAATTGCCTAGAAAGATAACAATGTGTAGGAGATAAAAGCTACCCAAATTGGTTTTTTCACTTCCCATGCATATAACTAACATATGATGAATTTTTGTTCGAAGTATTAAAGAAGTACATTAGGTAGAGAAGGCTGAAAATGGAAAAAATTTATAAAAACTAAGGTGTATAATGTATGATCAACACTGATAGAGAAGTTGGAAAGAGTAAGAGGAATGAAAGAATTCAGACCAAAAAACAATATAAAAGGAAAGGTACATTTTATGCATTTTAAATTAGGGGCCCAGAAGTAGGAAAAGCAAAATCAACTTTGAATTCAAATAAATGCAACAGCAAAGTTTGACAATGGCAGAAGGGAACTGATGAGAACTTGGCAGAGTTGGGCTTCCTTCCTATAATCAATTTATGGTTCCAACTGGCATTTCCCATTTAAAATTCCCATCACAATTTGAGGAAACTCCAACAGAATTAATTTCCCCATAATTGCATCATGCAATGGGTCTTTGTCTAGAAGTTGTCATGTTTAAGAGATGGTTATAACTCATAATTTGAAAAAAAAAAAAGAAAGAAAGAGTAAAAGATAAAGTGAATCCAAAGCTACATACTTCTATTTTACAAAGGGCAGTACAGATAGGAACAAAAATCAAGTTCATTGTTTAATTGAATATTGCTTAAGATTAACATTTGAATTGAATATCAGTTTTTTCTTCTTCCTTTTTCAGTGAATTATTTTATGTTTCCCAATGGACAAAGATACAGCTTTGACAAAGTTTTAATCATAAAAAAAAAAGAGAACAGCACATCATGGTAACATCATTAGACAGAAGCTTTATTGACTGATTTTCCTTCCTCAAGACATTTTTGTAATCCTAACTCCCTACTTTTTTACTCCTAGTTCTAGTGACGGTCACACGTGCACAGTGCTCAAGAAGAATCGAACTACAACCGAAAGATCCAAATATCAAGCAACATAATTAGCGGATTTATGTCTGCTTTCTGGTCCCTTTAACTTTTTTAATCCTTTAGGCTTTAGCGTTGAGAGAAAAGCTACCAGAATTTCACTTATTTGATCACCCTCCAATGTCTCCTCAAAGTCAATGAATTCCCATTGATATATATTCAAACTTAATCGAACAGGAAGAACCTGTTTCTCATCAATTTCAAAGTAAGTGATCTCAAATAATTGCTCTCATGCCTCTTTGAAAATTTGATGGATAGTTTGAATGTGATTATCACCTAAACTTTTGTCATAATAACTATTAAACATATGGAGGTTAGTGGTTCAAGAAGTAATTTCAAAAAGAGGAAAATGGGGTTTCAAGGTAGCCTATCAGGATTCAGGAGGCAGTGGTGATAATGATCAGAACTTGAATTTTAAGCAAAACCCAAGAACCAGAAGCTCATCTTTATTCTTCACTGGGTGGCGAAAGTTAACTCTTCATCTAAGGAAAATGGTCTAAGACTAATGATTGTGTAAGATACCATATTATCTCTCTTGACTCTTATATTCTCCCATTAATAATCGCTTCTGTTTTGATTTACAAGCTATAGATATCTCAGCAATAGTTGATTTCCAAAGAAAAATTATATCAAATTAGGTGTAGTTCCACTTCCATTGAATCTTTAACCAAATGAACATAATTAAAAGCATGATTAATTCTTATTTTCCCCATTATCTTCACAATTTATGTAAAAAATCTGGTTTCTACCTATGCATCTGAACAAATTAAGCTTAAAGAGTAGTAATTTTTTGATGAATTGCTGTTAATTTCACTTTCACTGGTATAAGCATGGAAGGTATTATCAGTAGTGAAATTTCACAAACTTATGCTACTGTAATACAAAAGCAATCAGTGTCCTTATGGCTTATTGTCATAATTTGCCGTGTTTCTTTTAGGGAAGAATCCGAAAGGCAAAAGGGTCCAAGACATGCATGCATGGTGGGATGATGAACCAAACCGTATTGAAGTTATAAAGTTGGGGAATGGAAAGGCGACAGGTCATGCATAAAGGCCAAAGGGATCGAGTATCACTAATTGTACAGGAGAAAAAGACATCACGTGATATACAGGACCTTTTCTTTCTCATGTCATCGGATTCTATAGTACAGTACTGTTGAGAATCAGAGGAAAGAAAAGGAAAGCAAAGCAAAGCATGCAAGGGCTGGTGTCTTGCATCTTTTATTGTCGTTTTATATATATAGGCACATGTTTATATGTATCAAAAAAAATCTCTCACGTGCTGAGCTCAGACTTCATTCCCCGTTTCCTTTTTTTTACAGCTTTTGTAGGAAAGGATTCCCAGTCTCCCCCGACCCGGCCCCTCTCCTCCCCCACCACTTCCCAAATATTTTTCCATTTTCCCACCAGATATACTTAAATAGGTTGCTAGAATTTTAATGAATATATGTACCTAGAACATATAGAAACTTCATTTGCTGGTGACTTAATTGTAGCCCTCCAACCTCTCGGTTGACTCCATGACACTTGATTTTTAAAGAACTAATTGAAGGGGACATTGGGACAAATCCATTGGCTTGACATTTTCAGTAGTACTGTTGGCAAAGGTAATCTTAAGCTTTAATACCAACCAAGTCACAGCAGAGATTAAAGTACTGACCTTCCTCATCCGACAGCTAATGACCTAATTCAATCCACGCCATGAACATAGTTTTTTGGGCTCATAGTCCCATGGTTGATGGTCCAACTTCATAGGTCTTCAAGTGGAACCCAAAACCCATTACCCATGGTCCCATAACACCCAACAGGCCCATCCACTGAAGAATGTGGACTGCCCCCTTTCCATTTATTTTATCCTATAATACTAGACGAAGCTTTGGAAAGCAGGGGAAGGGACTGATTCAGACAAGTCAGAAACTCCAAGGAAGGGAAGGTAACTGCCAAAGAACGAATTTGTCTACTTTGGGGTTTGTCTTTTTTTCATATTTAATATCAACGTTCAAGTTGAAACTGAGAAAGGCTGTGACGGGAAAACAAAAAGGGAAGAAACAGAGAGAAAAATTTTTGAAGAGATGCTAGGAAAATGTGGAAGGAAATTAGAGATAGAGAAGCGGGTAAAATCCGCCCGAAGTCCTTTTCAAGTCGGATCAAATTCAATCGGATTTCCAATCTCCAACTAACCAATTACAAAGACATCGTTTCTTCTCACAGAGGCTCCATCAACTCCCTTCAGGTACTCTCTTTTAACTCTACAATTCTTACAATTACAAGCTTTCTTTAAGATTATCAAAATCTATTTCTTTTTTAATTGAAACTTAAGGCCACGTTTGGGTTATCATGTAAATTAGGTGGATTTGACTGAGGGAAGATATTTGTTGTCGGGTGCATCTGATGCATCAGCTGCTATTTATGACATTCAAAGGGCAACTAATTATGAAGGAAATGGTTTAATTGCCAAACATAAATCTATAGTTTCGGTCGATAAGCAACACGAAAAGGGACATAAATATGCCATTTCATCGGCCATTTGGTATCCTGTTGACACGGGACTATTCATAACGGGTTCTTATGATCATAATATCAAAGTTTGGGACACGAATACGACTAAGGTGTGTTGCTTGCTTTGTTATGTTTGGATTGTGAGAATGAATTCGTTTTTTTCTTTATTTTTTATTTTTAATCTGGTTCGATTGTTATGGTATGTTGTAGGTGGTGATGAACTTTAAAATGCCCGGAAAGGTTTATAGGACTGCTATGTCTACATTGGCAACATCTCATATGTTAATTGCTGCTGGAACTGAAGACGTGCAAGTTCGCCTTTGTGATATTGCTTCGGGGGCATTTGCTCATACTTTGTCTGGCCACCGTGGTATGCTGAAAGTTTGAGGGAATTATTCCATTTCCTTTTTTTGCTCCTAATTGATTGGCAATAATTGATTGTTAACAGTTTTTCATGTGGAACTTGTACTCATACATTACATCCTGTACAAATTTTTATGAAATTAAGGTTACATTTTTTATGGGTTCTCTGGATATGCTGCATGTGACATCTGGCTTACATGGCTTATAATATACCTGGAATTACAGTGAATTGTTGAAATAAAAGAAAAACTTCTCCAATCATAGTCTTGTCTTTCAGGTCCATTGCAATCAATATATTCTTGTCTTAGCTGGAGTTAGACAAGAAGTTGTCTAACGTATAGGTTCTTTGGCTGCAGGACTATGATGTTATGCGTGTGTAGCAGCCTATCCTGATTTTGGACCAGCCCTGCAGCCAGAGATCTCTTCTTTTACTCTTTAACTTTTATTTTGGTCTCTGCCACCTAAAAGTATGAATTCTTCTTTCTAACTGCAGTTGGCTGCTATGGACAACAGATTTTAGTGTGTTTTCTTTTTCTTCTTTTAATATTTAGGTGGGGTAAGGGGTATGCTTACATTTCAAAAGATCACTTTTTGGAAATTAATTTAGGGTAGATAATGTGTTCTTTCCTTGACTGGTAAATGGATTTCATGATTTGATCATTCCATTATTGGACCATGACCTGATAAAGCTTGCGGTTCTACCATTTTGATTCTCTTCTATTCACCTTTTACTCATGGAAAATGAGTTATTTTGTAGGGGAAACTGTTAACTTGAAATGATAAGTCTTGTTTGAATTTTGCTGTGGCAGATGGCGTGATGACAGTGGAATGGTCTACTTCCAGTGAGTGGGTCTTGATAACAGGTGGGTGTGACGGTGCAATTCGTTTTTGGGACATTAGACGTGCTGGATGTTTTCTTGTTTTGGATCAGTCCCAGTCTCAGCTTGGAAGACGTCCACCTGTCTTGGATCATTCAGCTGCAAATAAGGTATGCTTGTTATAAGCTTGGGTTTGTTGCACTACCCTCACTTACCCCTTTATTATTGCTCCTAATATTGCAAACTGGTTTCAAAATCATAAATTTCTTTTTGCTGTTAATATTTAGAATTTTTTGCAGATAGTTGTGGAAGTAGTCTTCCTTTTTTCCAAATATGGAGAACCGATCTTTTTAATCCCATCCTTCTGCATTTGATACTAAGGAACAATAACAATTCTAGTAAACCTTTTCCTGTACTATTATGCTGTAAGCCCTCCCTGATTTGTGTATCAAGGGATAATCATTTTATGTTTCTTTGTTCTCTGTGAATGCTTATAACAGAATAGATAAGTTTAAGAAAATTTTGACAATGCTGTATAACCATTGTCCGGGTACCAAACATAGAAACCACCAACCTCAACAAATACTAAATCTAGTTTTGTGGTTTTTTTGTCCTACCTGCTCTTTCTCTTGATCCACTAACTTTTTTTCTTAAATAGCTCTTCATGACAATAATTAGATTTAGTAGCTTGATATTTATTATATAATGTAAAACTCTTTCTCTTATCTCATGAATTTGTCTTTTTTTCTTGGGTACCCTCTCAGGTTTCAGTCTCAAAGCCACTGTCAACTGGCCAGAGCTCGTTGGTAAAATCACGAGCGCCACAAAAGAAATATACCAACGGGCATGGCATAAAGCAGTCAACCATTGGTCGAATGCCAGCTAAAGGTTCTGCAAGGCAAAGACTACACCCTGGGATGCTGTCCATTCAGGATCGTGCCACTGCTCATTATGGTGCTGTTACTGGTTTGAAAGTAACCGAAGATGGCATGTACCTTCTAAGTGCAGGTTGAGTTTTGACCATTTCCTCAGCAGTTAGTTCTTGCTATAGCTGGTTCATAGTAGTTGATGGTGTTCAATATGTGTTATTGGGGAATCTGTGGTAGCTTCTAAATTGTTACAAGGTGTCATTTAAGTGACTACGTACATGCACTGGCAGAAAATTGAATACAATAGTGAATAATACTCTCTATGATGCACACTTGCTGGAAGGAAATTAGTATCTAGTGCAATATTAACTGGTTCAAGGCTTAGTTAGATCACTTTGACTGTTAAAGGTTTTATATAGTCCACTGTGATTACCTAGCAAACTATATGTGAAAGCCTTGGCTGATATTTTCTTAATTTTTTGTGAGAGTTTTTTATTTCTCATACAGTATACTTAGGTAATCATCTTTTCAAATTACACAGTAATGATCCTTCTCTCTCTTTCTATCTCTTTTTCTTTCGATTTCAGGTTCTGATTCAAGAATAAAGTTGTGGGATCTTGAATCTGGTTACAATACCCTTGTAAACTTTGAAAAGGCACGCCTACAAACAAGCAAGGCAATCCAGTTAGCCATATCTCAAGATTCAGCTCATGTTTTTGTCCCATGCATGACAGTCGTGAAAGTAAAATATTCTTTCTATCTCATCATTGTCTTTGATTTTATGTGAGTAGAGGTCATTTTCATGATTATATTGTTATGGCAACATTTACATCTTAAACGTTTCTTGAATTTTTTAGGCATTTGATGTTTGGTCTGGTAAAATGTCCCATACATTTCGTGGCCATTATGAATCTGTGAATTGTTGTTGGTTTAGTTCACAGGATCAGGTATGACCTAACTCCTCTACATTTTTTCGGAAGGCTGCTTAATTATAAATTATGGACAAGACATTTGTGAGATATGACATCCCCACCTATTGATTAGATTTTGGTAGGTCAGAAACGCAAATATGTAATGGCTTTCATTCCCCAAAAATGCTATTTTGGATGTACATGTTTTTTCCATCTGTCTTGCAAATAAATTACTGTATCTTTTGACTGATTTGTTCACTATTGTAGGAACTATACACAGGCGGCAGTGATCGGCAAATTCTTGTTTGGTCTCCATGCAAACTGATTACAGATGATATGGTACTTATTCTAAGTTGAAGATCTGTTTTTTGGTTTACTTTGACTGCATCTCATTTGTTTATCAAGCTGTCAATGAACAGTAACTTAATTAGTTGACACTGAAAATGCAGGATGAAGGGCATACTAAAGATCAGGATAATTGGAGTGATTAGAATCTGCTCCTACATCGATTTGTTCCGCATATCCCTTGCCATCTATAGCTTTTTTCTTCCTCTCGTATATATTAGATGCATGTGTATATGCACATTCCTTTGCTTCTTGTCAATCATTTTCCCCGTTTTATGGTCTGTTGTTCTTTAAAAGGATATGATATATTCATATAATTACATTCAATGAGTAATTTTTTTTCCTTTTGTTTATATTTAAAAATTACCGACATATCAGTTAGTAAGGATGTATTGATGAGAGAAGATTTGGGGAAAAAAAATGGGAAAGCCCAACATGTCGGATAAGCTAACAAGCTATGCTATCAAAATAACTAAAACAAAAGTGTATCATCTGTCACATCGCATCTGCAACACCACAATTATCAGTCATCATATTTAACTCTGCAATGCCGTTTTCCTTCCTTTTCCATATTAGACTTGGGATAAGCTGTTGCCTTGGAAGCAAATGACAACTGGTGGTGTGCCATTGAATCCACAGGCCACAATACATGGAACTCGATCCATGGTGCAAGGTTTAAGAGCAAAATACTCCCAAAGGTATAATAATTAAAGGGAAATCAAGGAATTTATTCATAACTTTTTGCAATGGGCGACCACTTAGCAACTATAGAAGTCCCGTTACCTGTTGAACTGAACTGCTATCATACAATGAAAACCTGAAACTATAAGCAAAACTATGTCGAAGTAATCTTCATCCCGTCTCCTTAATTACATTAAGATTCCTATTCAGTGGTGAGTTAAATCAAGGGCAACAGCCAAGAGTAAAATGTGCAATATCAGGTAAAATAGATGAAGTAGCATTTACGAGGAAAAACATAAAAATATTTTAGAAATAATACATGTCGCAAATACATGGAACGATACTGGAACCATATGAAAAGTATCAGAATACAGGCATATGATATATCAGTCTCACAAATCCGTCTATTTTAACAGTTTTCGGCACATTATGGTCCCTTGAAAATCTAGAAAAGTATAGTGCAGAAGCTCTGATCTTTCATCATCAGTCATGTGAGAAAACCCAAAGCTGTTAGTCCATGTGTCGACTGCATCAGGCACTGCAGGTAAAATCAGCTTCTCCACCCCGAATTTAGTTAGATTCTTTTCAAGTTCATCCACCAAAACTCGACACATTCCACGGCGACGGTGTCTGAACCTGGTAGCAACAAGGGGCATTTCAGCCACCCTGTCCCCATGCACCCTCACAGTAGCCACAGAAACCAGATCATCATTTTTCTCCAGAATCACAGTATAGAATCCTTTGAAATCCAATCGTTTCAGCTTGGACCCTCTGCTGAAAATAACATCTTCAACCAGATCTCTCCCAGTGTAAATATCTCTACTAGGCTCGAAACACTCATGCATCACATCAAGTGCAACACTCAACTTACAGTCATTCTCTGCAGAAGCATCCAGGCCATGAGCATGATCAGAATCACTATCAGAGCAGGCCTCAGACTTCAATAACGTCCAAGTGAGATTGTTCCCCACTGTAATTGGTTTTCCTGTAAGCTTTTGCAGGCCAGATAAGATATTTTTACATCTATGGCTGCAAAACCAGTTTTTTGGAGTCTGATAATTCTTTAGGTCGTTTGATTCCTCCAACCTCAGGCAGCCAACATGAAATTTACGCTCACATAGTTGACAAGTAAGAAAACTACCATCACTTAAATATCCAATGCCACAAATTCCACAACAGCATGATGGACAAAACCAGTCTCCATCTGGAACTTCCTTCAGGCCAAGGCAATTCACATGGAAAGCAGAAGGGCAATGATCACAGCAAATTAATTCTCCCCAATCGCGACAAACAGAGCAAACCTCATCACTCTCATGTTGATACGAATTGTCCTTCACAATTTTAGGGCTCTCTACTTTGGAACTCGTGATCACTTGCCTTTGACAATCAGAAAGAGACCTGCCACTGCCATCGTCCAAGATTATATTAGCAGCTGGCCTATGGTTGTTACTACCAGCATGATTCTCGAAGGCAGTGAGAGTAAAAACCCTGAAACAACAATCACATTGGATCCCATTACGAGTTATCCGTCCTTTCATCAATGGGTTCCCTGCCTTATTGCGGTAATACACTTTTGCCAGTATCGAAACAGCATTGTTATCTATCAACCAAGAGAGAACGGTTTTAGGGTTGCGATTAGATGAATTAGGAGGTGGAGCCTCTCGTACTCTTTTACTTGATCGGTGTCGTTTAATTTTCTTCGGTTTTTTCTTCTTTTTGGTGGCTTGGGTTGGTGTCTCCTGGCTCAATCTCTTTCTTTTTGCCGGTTGCTTGGGTTTCAAGTCTCTATCCACCACTCTTCCTTCTTCCCTTCGTTCATCGATATAACTTTTGCAAGCCGTTTTGAGTGAATAGAAAACTTTTCCTTTTGGTGATTGATACCTCAATTCCTGTTTCCCTTTTTTCTTTGCGTACCAAAATTCCCATCCCATAGCAGACAGATGTTTTCTTGCTTTCAATGAAAGTTCACGTGAGTTTTTCATGCCTGAATCTCCATGATACCACCTGTACACTGCTTCTTCACAAATTTCGCCTTCGACCCTAATCATGGCTGACTTGAAAAAAAAAAAACAAACGAAAACAAAAAGAAAGAAAGTGAAGGAAGAGATTGTGGATGGTGAAAAGGAAAAAAGAAAAACAATGTAGGCATATATAGAGTTGGTATTTCAATGGTCACATATTCCTATTAGGAATAGAATTAAATTAAATAAGTTTCCCTTTAAAAAGGTAAAACACGTTGTATTCTGTCAGTACAAAATCGCTTTTCCTTTCTTTTTTTTTTTTTGTGGTAAATCTCTCAAAATCGTTTCTCAATCGATCTTTGATTTCAACTCTCCCATGCTTTTTCACTTAAAAAAAATTGTTTTTGAGAAAAGCATGTTTTTTTGTTATTTAGGTGAAACTTTAATTCTATCACTGCATTTTTAATTTTGATAATTTTTTGGTCAAAATTAATGGGAATAAAATATTTTAGTAATATATTTTAAATAAGTTTCAAAGAAGTTATTAATTTTTTTTTATGAAATTTTATATTAAAATAAAAACTTTCAGAATATAAAATTTAATTTTTTTAAATTATAATTTATCAAAGAAATTATATTGATTTGATTCACTTTTATTTTCTTTCAATAAGACATTTTTTAGATAAAAACTCTTTTTTCGCCTTAAAAAACAAATTATGTTGCCATATGTATTTTGATATTTTAAATTACGTTGTAATATAATAGGAAGGAACTTACGATTGATGTGATTGTGATTGTGCACTTAAATGAAAAGCTCCAACCAGAGAAATTAGATAATCCTTTGCAGCTTACCAAAATATGTTTTTTTTTTTTTTTTAATTTTTGCCACATACCAAAATATTGTAAATAATATTTTCTTTTTAACTTTACATGAATTTTTTATTAATCGCTAATAATTCTAATTATATCATGTCTATCATCTCATGTATAAATAAATTAAAATAAACCCTAAGCCTTTTAGGCTCTGTTACTTTCTTTTTTCCAAAAAAAACTTTAAACATTTAATTAATTTAATTTGAGTGTTAAAGTGCGTTTGAAAAACCAATTCCAATACCTCTAGCCGTACTTTTTGCCGCAAATCCAAACCTTCTCTCAGCCACCTGCCATGTCATCGTTAAAACTCTCTTTAACTCACCTCCTCCCAAAACCTTATTAACGGAGGGGTTTGTCTGAAGCCGTTTTTGTTTTTTAAACGATCCTTCTAGGAAGAAGAAACAGAAGCCCATCTCTAGTTTTGACGAACTGATTACACCCTCCGACAATGGAAGGGAGAAGTGAAAGAGAGAAACGAGAATCCTCTTGCCTTCTTTACAAATTGTATAATATCTTATGAGTGCAATCAAATTGGCAGCAAACAACTTCAAAACTTGCAAAAGATTTGCTACCCTGGGAAGGGTTTTGGTCAAGAGATTGAAGTCAGTCCTGCAGGTAAAGTTATCTGCAGATTTCGTGTACCCTTTTGTTCATTATTAAACGACCTTATTGGTATCACAACCTCTTTTTTTATTTTCCCATGTTCTTGCTAGATCCTTTCTGTTTTCTCGTTAAGATATAATCTTAGTGGTAGCAGTGTTAATCATGCTCACATCAATGAAAACATTGAAAAGTTCTTCAGATCATTTTTTTTTTCATTTTTTTGGTCTGATTAGATCTTGAACAGCAAAGAGCTGAATAAAACAAAAGCTGAGCCGGCCTAAACCCAGCCCCCCGATCCCCACCACTTGCTTAAATAGCAATGATTACACACTAAAACCCAAACCCAACCTAGTAATATCATTAGTCAATTCTTTTAAACATTTCTTTTTGGATTCCTGCGTGTTAACACGGCAATCTACAAGTCAATGGAGGCTCAATGCTGTTGCTGCTTATAAATTCCAGTCTCTTACTTTCTCCCTTAACCTCCTTTCTTTTTTTCTCTTAAGATTGGTTTGAAATTTGAATACTTGACGCAGCAAACGAAGACTTTTTAATTCAAAACACGTTTTTTTGAGTTTCTTTTTAATCTTAAAGTAACCCATGTTTCAGCTTAAAGGCCAGAAGACGACTTCAAGCCGCTTAAAGCCTCCTCTTAAGATCAAATTAGGACAACCCATGATTGCAAAAAGCTTGAAATCCCTGACAGGCTCAACAGACATGGATCCTGGAATCTGGAGCAAGCTTCCACCGGAACTTCTCGAGAACATACTCTCGTTTTTGCCTCTTAAAACGTTCTTGAATTTGAGGTCAACTTGTAAGCATTTCAATTCTCTTGTATTCTCTCCTTCTTTTATTTCCAAACACTCCTCTGATTCTCCTTTCTCTTTCTTTTTGTTGCTTTCTCATCCCCAGTGCTATGGTCATTTTCCTCTCTATGACACTATCATTGGGGCTTGGCGCAACTTAGCTCTTCCCTTCTCTTTCTTGCCGCCTTGTGCTTCTCAGTTTAATCTTCTTTCATCATCTAATGGGCTTTTCTTACTCTCCCTCCCAAATTCATGTTCTTTCCTTGTATGCAATCTGTTGGGAAAATCTTCCAGGGTTATTCAATTCCCTTTCTTCCCTTATGCTTTTGAGCTGCTCACTTTGGTTTCTAGGCCAGATGGATATAAAATCTTCATGCTTTGCTCGAAATTCTCTTCCAGTTATGCTTTTGTATATGACTCAAAGGTTCATTCTTGGAGAAGATATGATGGTTTTCAACCGCTCCTCATTGACAATTTCCATCAGGAAGGCGCATCCTTCGATGGGTCTTTGCATTTTGCTACCCCGGAACCGTTTTCTGTAGTGTGCTTTGATTTGGAAAATGGAAAATGGGAGAGACTCAACACTGAAATGCCAGCGGAGCTTACATTCGTGAGGCTGGTTAGCGATATTGGTGAAGGGAAGTTGTATTTGGTTGGAGGAATTGGAAGGAATGGAATTTCAAGGAGCATGAGGTTGTGGGAATTGGGTAACGGAGGGAACTCCTGGGAGGAAATGGAAAGATTGCCAGAATTGATGTGCAGGAAATTTATGTCTGTCTGTTACCACAACTATGAGCATGTTTATTGTTTCTGGCATCAGGGAATGATCTGTGTTTGCTGCCACACATGGCCAGAGATTTTATATTACAAGGTTTCAAGGAGGACTTGGCATTGGATACCCAAGTGTCCTTCACTGCCAGACAAGTGTAGCTGTGGCTTCAGGTGGTTCTCTTTTGTTCCAGGGTTATATGCTTTGGCTTGAGTTACTTGTTATCATGTCTCAGTTACATTTTTTCTTGTTTACATTGGAATCAGAAAGGGAAAAGGGTGTCTATTTCACCTCTACTTATATCTGTTTGAATTCATCTTTCTCTTGTTCTTATATGTTTGTCAATCCTAGTCAGTGTGATGAATAATGTACAGTTCGTTTAACAATAGATTTGTTTTTGAGGCTTTGAGCTATTAGATTTTAGTTTATTGTATTTTCTGAATTATGACTGGTATTGATGAATTCGGAGAAAACTATGTGATATAATACAAAATCTCGGATCTATTGTCCGGTACCCATTCGAGCACTCATTGCCAACTGGCATGTAGATGCTACTGTTACAAGTTATTTCATTCAGTTCAAACCCTTTGGTTTGTATTTTTTGTTTACTCTTTCCGTTAAGGCAAGTTGAGACGAAGGCCGTTGAGAAAGGCAGAGCAGGCGGCTTTGGAACACTGTACTGTGGTGGACAACCGCCGCTGATGAAGTCTTTTCTGTGTTTTTCTTTCCTCTTATCGTTTTAGTATCCAATCAGCAATTGGCAATAGGCAATATGCAATAAACAGCTACCCAAAAGTCAACTTTATAATTATTATTATTCTGTTCTTTTCTTCTTAAAGCTGTAAAAAATCCAGAGATTTTTTTTATACAAGTGGGAAAAAGGCGAATCACTTAAATCACCATTAATACGCTGAAATTTATTATGCATGGTCATAGGAATCCACAATGGAAACCCGAATTCTGATTCAAAAGTAGATTCTTCGAATGAAAAGGGCAACTGTCAATTAGACAAAAAAAGGAAAAAGAACCATGTTCTCCCCCCTCGCTTTGTGTATTAGGTGCTGGATTTTTCTATCTGTAATTCCTGGTAAAGCCTACCAGTTTGATTGAATGGAAACTACTGCTTTGAATTACTCAAACGTAAAGCTCTTCCAAAGTACTAAACTTCAAAGTTGAATCATTTAGTCTAAAAGACATTCGAACGTGGCTATCAACAATGTAATAACATACATTTCTAATAGCCGCACCATTCGACCTGAATTTTAGGCAGCAATCCAAAGATTTCAGACCACGTTGCATGGGATAAAAAAGGAAGAAAATGAGTTGGGTAAGACCAAAATAGGGGTGACCACTTTAAAAAAGGTAGTGTCATTTTCCATGCTAGTATAACAAACTCGAGACTTGAGTTAGCCACTCCAGTGCATGAAACATTAAATAAATCTAGTATCCGCCATTTACTGAACGATGAAGATATCCATCTTACACGTTTCAAGTTGGTGATTAGCTTACCAAATAACAGAAGAAAACTACTAGAGCAAATATTGGATGGACCAAAATATCCAATCAACTAATGTACATAAATATATTAATAAATTTGATCCGACTTACCCGATTTTCTGCATTCAAAGCAATAGAATACATTATTTCAGATTCATGACCAACTAGGTTTCAAATATTACAGGCCCTATACAAATTTTGCAAGGCTTGAGCTGTTTTGGCTGCACCGAACCGTATGCCACTTTAAAGAAATTCATCACAAGAGGCGTAATCACTTAAAATGAGTAATAATTCGTTAAAGAAAAAGGAAGAGTAATAAAAAATTTTGGACAATCCAAAAAAGTACACACTTTCTGAAAGGCACTAAATTCCATTTTAAATCACTATCACGATGCCTATATAAAAATGTCAAGGAAGAAAATCAAGAGATTTTTCAATCCCATTGACCACATTATTTTGTTCCTATCATGAAGTCAATGTACTTGTTCAAGGCTTTATAGAGAGAGCCAAACCAAAACTTTGGAGTCTTCTCCAAAGCCTTTGTGTCAAAGGAAGGACTTGGGTCTGAGCTCATGCTGTACAAAGGTACCAAGATTGCCTTGATTGTTGAGCTTTGCATTCACCAGTGTGTGTGTGAATCAACAAGATCAGAGCATCCCACTGTTAATGCGTTTTCATTTGTGAAGATTCTCGCAATCTCACCCACCACAGCTGGCTCCACCATTCAACTGACATGGATGGTGCAAATATGACACCTTAGGAGTCACCCTTATCAGAGGGGAAGGACAAACCCTGATTACGGCTTTGATTGTGGCCATCAAAATATAATGCCTTGTGGGAATAACAGGAAAGACAATTTCCATTATTTGGTTGTATTTTCATGTTTTGCTTGAATGAAACATCATATCTTTAATTTTTTGTATTTTATAAAACAAAGATTTTCATACAGCATCATACCTTTGAGGATTGGGCTATCAGCCCATACAAATTGTCCATAAGAAATGAGAGTCAGTATCAGTATTGGGCTCTTAACCCTATTAGGCTATAAAAATATCTTTTATCTCACCCAGAAATATATTATGTGTGGTCCAATAGATTTTTATGTTGAAAATTTCCCATGATTATGTGTTAACGTCAAAAATTTATTCCCACCAATGCCTCCACAAACCAAATAGAACAATCAGGCTCCAACTGAGGACGGAGAAAAGCTACCCTCCATGTATAAAATTCACAAATAACTTTGAAATTATGTTAAGGTTTCGTTTGGATAAATAATGAAATTAATTACGATGATATTAAAAATAAAAATAAAAATTATTGTTATTATAATTATAGTTAAAAAATTTATATTAATTTAACTTTATTAAAATTAATGTTTAAATTCAATTAAACATGTAATGAGATCGAAACGGCTACTAAATTTCTAAAACCATCTAGACAATGCATTTCAGAGTTTCTAGTGTCCATTACAAATTCTATAGTACGTTGCCTCCTTAAACAAAATTTTTCAATTTGAAATTTAAAAAACATAAGCTGAGGCTTGTTTTCTTTTTATTATTTATTTTACTTGGTCGGATTGCAGCCCCACATGACTATTGGAATTCCAAGTCAATAACGGAACGTGGTTGGCGTAGTATAATTTCAATCATATTGTCACATCCACATTTTTTCCCAGTTTTGAAATTGTAAAACAGAGCATAATAGTCGTGAATCATGATGTCATATTTTTAATATATGATGATGAAAAAGAAAAAAAAAATCGATCCCAACCTCGTTTGGCCAAAAATTTAAAACCACCGAATCAAATTCTATGCAATTTGATTGATGAGAGCGGCATTGGGCGAGTGGCCAAAAGAATTAAAAAAATAAAAAAGAAAACAGGGAATTAGGATTGGGTGTAATTAAAAGTATAAATGATATATTAATACTCGTAAATTATTCAGATTCAATCTGAAAAAAATTTAAATTCGATTTGATTATTATCGAGTCGAGTTCGAACTTGAATAATTCGATTTATCGATCGAATCGAATTAGAATATTTTTATATTTGACTCGAGTAACTTACGAATCTAATCGAGTTTTTATATTTAAATATATTTTTATTATTTTAATTAATAAAATATTTCGAATTCGAGTTTGAGTCTGAGTTCGAACATGAATAATTGAACTCTTATCGAGTATACGAATCGAGCTTATTTTTATATATTAATCAAGCTTAATCGAGTGAGCTCGATTAATTCGAATTCGAACACGAATCGAATTCAAACTTGAAAAATAAAATTTGATCGAATTCGAATTAAATATCAAATCTTTAATTGTGAGTTGAGTTTGAACTCGAACTTCTCACTATTCGACTCATTACAACTCTAAGTGAGGTGCGTGGTGTTACGTGTCAGTTTTGAAGAGAGAGTACTGAAACGTAGCTTTATCACAGTGCTGAGTATCTTGCTCAAGATTATCTCTATCAGTTGAACTTTCAAAATCGCACGGAGTTTAATCGATGAGAGAGAAAAGGACTTCGTCTTCCATTAAAACCCTTTCTATGCACGCGCTTAAAGAGGGAAACTTTCGCACGTTCTTAGCCCGGACTTTGTACGGTTAAAACCCAGCACCTTTCGCCCCAATACCCACTGCAAGAGTCCAGGTGTAGCTGCCTGTTGCTCTAACCCCCTTATATTCTCCCCTATCCCTCCTCCTTTTTCAACTAACCCGAATGGGCTCACTTTCCGATCCGGTTTGCCCGATTCCAAAACCCTTTATGAATCGGGGTCTTTGATTATTCACCGGAGAGATTTTAATGCAGTGATTGCTTGGTGCTTTGGCTACGGAGATGGATAATGCAGTGAATTACACGTATAAGGGGAAGAGCTTTAATGATTTGAGTATCAACGATAATTCTTCACCTTTCAGTGATTGTAACAGCGATAGATCCGGGGAGTTCCCATCGACATCGTCTCAGAGTCGGCCGTTATTACTCGCCTGTGCTAATTCTGAGAATTCCGATGAATTGATACAGCAACTCGTATCGGACCTCGATTCCTGTTCGATTGACGAGCAAAAGCATGCGGCTTTGGAGCTTAGACTATTGGCGAAGAACAAACCGGAGAATCGAATCAAGATCGCTAAAGCCGGCGCGATTAAGCCGTTGATTTCATTAATCTCATCCTCTGATCCTGATCTTCAAGAAAACGGCGTGACGGCGATTTTGAATCTCTCTTTATGCGATGAGAACAAAGAACTTATAGCGTCATCGGGAGCGATTAAGCCACTGGTTAGAACTTTGAGAACGGGAACTTCAACGGCTAAAGAAAACGCGGCTTGTGCTTTGCTTCGGCTTTCTCAGATAGAAGAAAACAAGGTGGCGATCGGACGGTCAGGAGCGATTCCACTTTTAGTTAAACTTCTCGAGAAGGGAGGATTTCGCGGGAAAAAAGACTCATCAACGGCTCTGTATTCTTTATGTACGGTTAGAGAGAACAAGATCAAGGCCGTTGAAGCGGGGATCATGAAACCACTAGTGGAATTAATGGCCGACTTCGGGTCAAACATGGTTGATAAGTCAGCTTTCGTTTTGAGCGTGTTGGTATCATTACCGCAAGCCAAAACGGCATTAGTTGAAGAAGGAGGGATTCCCGTTTTGGTGGAAATCGTTGAAGTTGGATCACAAAGGCAAAAGGAAATCGCCATAGCGATCTTGTTACAGATTTGCGAAGATAATCTGGCGTACCGTACTATGTTGACTCGGGAAGGAGTGATTCCTCCCCTAGAGGCTCTGTCTCAGTCAGGCACTAATCGCGCCAAGCTAAAGGTAAATTGCTAGTAACAGTATTAAGTTTAGCTGAGAAAGAGAAACTTCCGGCCGGGAGTCATCGTTGACAGACGTGGCATGGCTATTTTGAAAAATGTAGCCAGTTTTATGGCTGTTTTTTACGACAAGAACAGAAGCAGTGCACAATGTTTTTGCTTCGTCAGTCAAAATTTTATCCCTTCCATTTTGGTTAATGAAAGAAAACGCACTAGTCGCAACGGCGCAACGCCCTGTTTTTTACGATAAAAATGTCCTTTCAAAATATTTATTTTTCTTCCAGTCAGTTCAACTTCACTCGGTTGATTTCTACGATTGAAATTTCTTTTATTTTTTTCTTTTTTTTAGTTAATGTTTTGTATCTATTGGGTCTAATGGATGGAGTGATTTCTTTGTCGTTTTGTTTGTCATTATTTGGACAGGCGGAGACACTGTTAGAGCTTCTGCGGCAACCAAGATTCGCCGATGCCGCTGCCAGGCCCTCAGATGTGTCAGCATAGAACTGTCCCTCCCCCATCGCGATTGTAATAAGAAATAGATTTTAAAAAAAAAAAATGTAAATATCTTATGTAAAATCGATCTTGTGACAGAGTGATGTCAGCCTTGAGTTGCTTGATTTTCGGTTTTGGTTTGCCCTTTTGACGTTTTTATAAAGAATATATATATAAATGCATACTTTGTCTTTGTTCTTTTATATTTTCATAATTACGGGTTTAGGAATGATTAAAGTGGAATAAACAAATGTAATGAATGCTTTAATTATATTTGAAGAAATTCCACGGAGAACTCGTGCTTCAGGAAGAAACAAAAAGGTACCCCCTTTCATCACTGCCGTTTATTTTTTACGAGTTAAACAATCTAACTATCTTATCATCTGCCACCTGTCAGAATTTCGCTACCACCATAGGTTCCTTACTTTTGCGTACTGTTCCAATGGTTCAATGTTGAGCAGCTAATTGAAAAGAGAATACGATAATTTATAAGACCAGACCTACTGGGTACTCCTTCGTTCACTTCCTCTTTAGAATTTTTGGGAATGGAGTGTTGGTTTCTTTTTCTCTCATTTTTTTTTTTCATATGATTTTATTTGACGCTAAGTTAGTTTTCATACTGAATATTTACAAAATACAGACACTTTTGAATCTCTTGCATATATATATATATATATATATCTATATTATATTCCTGTTCAATATTTTAACATTTGTAATATTTTAAAATACTTGTTAAATTTAAAATAATTTTTGTGTGAATAATGATATTATATATTTTTATTATTGTATCTATTATTCATTTTTCTTTATAAGAGCAAATAGCTTTTAAAAATTAGTTTAATTTTTATTTTATATTTTTAATTGACGATTATAATATAAAAAATTATTTTTTATTATCATCTTTCATTATATCATGTTCTTTTTTAAAAAAATTATCATATTATTTTATCTATATTTTATCATATCTGCATTATATATCGTATTTATGTTTTATAATTATTTATTTGAGCTCGAAGAATGTAAAATGAAAGGAACCCACTTATTAATTTTGCAAGTCCATTGGTAATCTTCGTTTTTCCACGAAAGACTCGAATTTTCTTTTCTATTGATGTTTACGTCATAACGGTTGTGGACAGAAAAGGATGGAGGAAGTTGGAGAAGAATAAGTTTAATTAGATATAATCATCTCTCTTAAGAAATCCAATTGCTGCTTTGAATATTAGTAGAAGGGATTTATACTTCATAGTAATTTTCTCTTCCCCAATAATATTACAGAAGGCTACAAAATATTATGCCCAAAATAGCCTAGACTCGTTTGTAGTAGTGGATGGGTGTTACGTTGAATCAAATAATTGGAAGAAGAATATACCAGGTAAGGGTGTGACGCACGGCCCGTAATTAATCCCTAGAGGCGAAGCCAAGTCAAAAGCCTCCTCGAAAGTGCGCAACAAACCAAGCTTTGCTTCATGCAAAATGTTCAATCCTTGCATGTAGCTACGCTTTTGCACGCTATCTTGGTTTCAAGGCAAAATCATTAGCAACCGAACAAAAAGCCTTCCCAGTACTTTGACCAACCCACTCATAAATTTTTTTGTCATTAGAACCGAAGCCAAAGAGGCTTCTTTCTTACTATTCTACGTTCTAGCTAATAGTTTGTAAAGATGGTAATGGTTAGATTAGATCGATTTTGGTTTAATTTTTTTTATATATTATATGTAAACACCATTTTTTTTATTATCATTATTATCTTCTTTTTTTTTTCATTTTTTTATTTTTTTTCTTGCTTTTTTTCTTTTTCCTTTTTCTTCTTTCCTTATTCGGTTCAAATTTAATGCATTAAATGCATCATCACCAAAGTTTAAAATGCCAGCCGTCACAACCACTGATAGCTGCCTAACACATTGCCTAACTTGACAGTGTGAATTTTTGGTTAAAAATATGAGATTTGAATCTCAAAAAATCTGGGATTCGAATCCCAGAAAGCTCCATAAATAGAGCTTGTTACATGTAAAATAGAAGGAGGATCGATTAAAAAAAAGAGAAAATGATAGAAAAAAACTGCCAAAAAAATTTTATAAAAAAAAAAGGCTTTCTGTCAAAAACAAGAAGAGGAAACTTGCAAAATAAAAATAACCATTCTGAAAAAACAAAAAAATAAAAAACAATCCCTTGGAACGAAAAATCCAGCACAAAAAAAAACCCTGCAAAAAAGAATAAAATCATGTCAGAATACAAAAAAAAAGAGCGAGAAAAGGGTTTTGGCCAAAATTTAGAAGGTAGATTTAGGGAATTGGGAACTCTTTTTGCTAAAAAGAAGGTCAGATCTGTGTTCATGGGGTCGAGAGGAGTTTGTGAGTATTTTTTAGAATTTTTTGACATCGACGACGGTGATCGAAGCTCGTAGCCTGCAAGGACCATGACGACAGTCAAGTGGGATGGCCACCGTCCCTAATCGGCCTGAAAAAGAAAAAAAAAAGGGGGAGAAAGGTGATTTTTTTCTGAGAGAAAGAGAAATGACAAAAAAAAAATTTTATAACCTTTTATATAAACTGTGAAAATCAAAACGACGTTGTTTCAATAAATGCCCAAAACAACGTCGTTTTAAGCACCCAGAATTCGCGCGTCAACCAGCTGACCCGACCCGGGATCCGCACAATCGACACGGTGACCCACGCCTCCTTCAACCTTTGACCGGTCTAGCCGAACTGCCAAACTGAACCAGATCGGATCGAGCCGTCGATCCAACCAGACCTGCATTGATCAGACCGTTGATTAGTCTGGTTCAGGTAAAAAAATTTTTTTTTAATTTTTTATATATTATTTTATTAATATTTATACATATTAAAATATTTATATTTGTTAGATTAAATGATGAAATATGTAGTTAAATTTTTTTTTATTTGTTCATTTTAAAAATAAACTTTAAAAATAAAAAAATAAACTTAATATCACACAAAAATAATAAAAATGTAAGAAAATAAAATTTTTTATCCGACGATGAAATTTAAAGGTAGTCTGAGTAGTGATACCTATGAAATCTCTAGGTGAAAAGATTTTTTTAAAATACTACCAGTGTATTTGAGTATTTATAAAAAGTTTTTAATACAATAAAATTTATCTTTTTGTTAATAAAAAAATAAATATTAATTTATAAAAAGTAATAAAGTGATCATATAAATAAAAAAAAATGAAATTTTATCCAATGATGAGATTCTAAAAGTATTCCGAGTAGTGATGCTTTACGAAATTCTTAGGTGAAAAGATTTTTTTTAGAAAATACTACTATAAAAACTTCAATATAACAAAAATTTCTTTTTTCTTCAAAAAATTAAATAAAATAATTAATAAAATTTCTAAAAAAGAGAATAAAATGTGTGCATTAACATGATAACACTCTGCATTGCATGCACGACATAATTTTTTATGAAAAGTAAATTTGAGCCTCCAATGATGGGATTGTAAAGTATTCCGAGAAACGATGCCTAAGAAATCTCTAGGTGAGAAAAAGTTATTCTAATATTATCAACGTACTATAACATTTTAAGAATTATTTCAATAAAAAGGTTCTAATTTATTTTTCTCGAATAAAAATGAAACAATAAAAAATAAATAAATAAATAATTTTTAATAAATAAAAAATTTAAGAAAATTATTTTTCAAACACCAAAAATAAGATTATTTTTATTGAAATCAATGGATAACACATAGTTAAGTGGTACCATTTTTAAACGGGCACTGTGGGGGTGCTAATCCTTTTCAACTTATAACCGACTTCTAAACCCAGACTATTACGCAGACCTCAAATTATTTTTTTAATAAATTTTAATTAACTTTAAGATTTTATTAAAATGATATGTTTTAATAGGTGACCAATCGCACCTAACCAAAAAAGATTGGTGGCGACTCTCATTTTTTATTTCATTTCCAAATTAGTTAGGCGAATACAAAACTGTTATGACAGCTTGGAGACTCCACTAGGGATGCCATTTGTTTTCGAGAGTCAGGCTAAAATTAACTATGTGTTATCCTTAAATTTTGATTTAAACATTCTTAATCGGTTTCTTAGATTTTTATTTTTCACTTTCAACAAAAAGGTAAAAAAAAATTGAAAACATTATTTTACTATACCTCTTATGCTTTGTTTTTTTTATATATATTACTCTTAATAAATTATGATATATTTGCACACATAATAATATAATACATCTTATGCATGAGCTCTATACTCGAGCTTTATCCCTTATAGGAGGAAGTAGAATACCTATGTCATCGTGAGGTGATAACCTCCGTAATGGCAAGCGAAATACTTTCTCTCAAATTGAACCATTTTCGTTCGTAGCCTGTAATGGGTAAGGATCGAGGTGTCTTACTAGTCCAATGTGGACAACAGAGAGAAATAATTTGAGAACCTTTAGATACGTATCAATCCAAACTCAGCATGTAATAAGCCTAGAAAACTAGCCTTAGGTATAGCCTCGTCCACCTCATTGTAAGAAATACCTATGTCTAATACAAAACAAAACCAAACAAAAAATCTCAAAACACAAAAAAAATATTTTTTCTCAAACCACATCCTCACACTAACTCAATTTTATTTATTTATTTTTTCTTTTTTGCATAATTATATCGTACAGTTCTTCATCAAGATATTTACTCTAGGATAGCTTTCTCTTAAGAAGTCTTCATGGATCTTAGAAGCAGAATGAATTCAAAATCGCTACGAGCAGTTGAACCTCATTAAAGAGAAAAGACTGCCAGCACTTTGTCATAGTCAATTATATCAAAAAAAGATGATGAGAGCACATGATAAAAAAATTCATCCTCATCGCTTTAGAGAATGAGACTTAGTGTTGAAAAGAATCCTTACAAATCAACATGACAATCAAGAAAAATGGACACCAAATTAGAAGGGCCCGTACGTGATGAAAAAAACCTTTTTTGGTGGGACATTGATTTTGGCAGAGATGGATGGAGGTGATTTGTCTACTCTAATAAATTCAGATGCTGTAAAAAAATATTTTACTTAGAAAAAAAAAGAAAAAAAATGATGACTTATCTAAGCTCAAAATTTGAAAAGACGGTTTGGATGCGAAAGAGAAGCATAATCAAGAGAAGATCTCGCAATGCAGGGGCAAGTGTGGTTTGACAAACTCTAAAGGATCAAGGAAGTCATTTGATTTAGTTTTAGAAGAAGAATCTGGGAATATTTATTCATAATTATCTTATGATCATTATTTAAGCACATTTGTTTAGACTCAAACACTTTACCATGCATTTATTATCAGTTTAATGAGATATATTTTCTTTTCTTTAATAATACCTATCCATTCCTTTATTCACGTTTGATATTTTTGTTTATCGTACAAATAGGAGAAATTTGTGATTACATTTTGTTTGTCTTGCATTTAAAATGATGAATAAATAAATAAACACGAAAGATCTCAGCATTACCTTTTTTAAAAGTTGGCAAAGGTAAATAAAAAAAAATGAGAAAAGCATGACAAGACATTGATGTTGCAGACTTTTGAATAAGAAAAGTATTGTTAAAGAAGAATACAATGGTAAGATGTTAAGAACAGATTAATCATGACAATTGTTGAGAATTCTAATAAAAGAAGCAAAAAATGAGAGATTTTGAGAACATTTTTACTACAATGAATGATTTTAATTGCATTACATGTATTGCATTTAGAGTACTTAATACATGCATCTATGAGCAGTTATAATAAAGACAGAGACTTTTCATTTCCTATTAAAAAATAAGATTTTGATATTCGGATGAAGATAATAATCAAACAGAAGATTTCAAAAGAGAGAAATTTACTTATTCAAAGATGAGAACTTGATTTCGAGAATAGATGAATTTTAAAGTTGTTGAACCTATGTTAAAAGGAGCTTTTTTCAAAATGAATTTTAAAGTTGTTGAGCCTTTATTGAGAGGATTTTTTTTTTAAAATGAAATTTTAAGCATCTACTGAAAGGAGCTTGAAATTTTAAAATTGTTGAGCATCTACTTAGATGAGCTTTTTCAAGATGAGATTTTTAAAGTTGTAGACCTCTGTTAAAGTTGTTGAGCCTTTGCTGAGAGAAGTTTTTTCAAGATGAGATTTTTAAAGTTGTTAGGCCTTTGTTAAAGTTGTTGAACCTTTGCTGAGAGGGGCTTTTTTAAGATGAGATTTTAAAGTTGTTGAGCCTCTATTGAGAAGAGCTTTTTCAAGATGAGATTTTAAAATTGTTAAGTCTATACTGAAAGGAAATTTTTCAAGATGATATTTAAAGTTGTTGAGCCTCTACTTAGAGGAGCTTTTTTTAATTTTTAAAAGTCGTTGAACCTCTACTGAAATGAGTTTTTTCAAGATAAGATTTTTAAAGTTGTTAAGCCTCTACTTAGAGGAAGTTTTTTTAAAATTTTTAAAAATTGTTGAGCCTCTACTTGGATGAACTTTTTTTATTTTTTTTTAAGTTGTTGAGCCTCTGCCCAGAGGAGTCTTTTAAATTTTCAAAAATATTGTTAGACTTCTGGAGCCTTAAAAAAAAAATTTGTGCTCAATGTTTTTTTTTTCAAAACAAAATGGTTGTTTGTTTGTTTTTGTCTTATTCCTAATTATCAAAAATAGGCAAAAAGAGGTAGTTGTAAACATCATTTTTTATTATCATTATTATTTTTATTTATTTATTTATTTCTTTCTTTCTTTTCCTTCTTCTTCTTTCCTTATCCGATACAAATTTAGTGCATTAAATGCACCATCACTAAAGTCCAAAATGTCAGCCTCTGCCACCACCGACAACCGTTTGACACACTACCTAACTTGGTAGTGTGGATTTTTGATTGAAAATATGAGATTCGAATCTTCAAAATTTTGAGATTTGAATCCCAGAAGCTCTATAAATAGAGCTTGTTACCTACAAAACGGAAGGAGGATAAAAAAAAATTACCAAAAAAATTTTATAAAGAAAAAAAAAAGCTTTTTGTAAAAAAAAAAAAAAAGAAGACTTACAAAAAAAACCATTCTACAAAAATAAAAAAAAAAAAAATAGTCCCCTGAAATGGGGAACCTAGCGCAAAAAAAAAAAACCTACAAAAAAAAAGGTTAGAATATAAAAAAAAAAAAGAGAGAAAATTATTTTGGCTAAAATTTAGAAGGCATATTTAGGGAATTGGGGACTTTTTTTTGCTAAAAAAAGGTCAGATTTATGTTTAAGGGGTCGAGAGAAATTTGTTGGTGTTTTTTAGAATTTTTTGACACGACGATAGTGATCAGAGCTCGCCTTCGACAAGGACCACAGTGGCCGTCAAGGTGGACGGCCACTAGTCCTAATTGGCATGAAAAAGAAAAAAAAAAAAAAGGAGATTTTTTTCTAAGAGAAAGAGAAATGACTAAAAAAATTTTTTTAGGACCTTTTATATAAACTGTCAAAATCAAAATGACGTCGTTTTAATCACCTAAGATTCGTGCGTCAACTCATCGACCTAATCCAAGGTTCGCGTAACCGACCCGGTGACCCACGTCTCCTTCAACCTTTGACTAGTCCAGCTGAACCTCCAGATCGAACCAGACCGGACCGAACCATCTATCCAACCAGACTTGCATTGATCGAACCGTTGACCGGTCTGGTTCAAGTAAAAAAAAATTTTTTTTAAATTTTTTTATATATTATTTTACTAATATTTATGCATATTAAAATATTTATATTTGTTAAATTAAATGATGAAATATGTAGTAAAATTTTTTTAAAATTTTATTAATTTTTAAAATAAACTTAATAATAACACAAAAATAATAAAAATGTAAGAAAAAAATTTTATCCGATGATGAGATTCAAAGGTACTCCGAGTAGTGATACCTACGAAATCTCAATGTGAGAAGATTTTTTTTAAATACTACTAATGTATTGGAGTATTTATAAAATGTTTTCAATACAATAAAATTTATCTTTTGTTAATAAAAAAATAAAGATTAATTTATAAAAAAGTAATAAAGTGATAATATCAATAAAGAAAAAGTAAATTTTATCCAATGATGAGATTATAAAAATATTCTTAGTGATGTTTTACGAAATCCCTAGATGAGAAGATTTTTTTTAAAAAATACTACCATTGTATTGAAATATTTAAATAAAAACTTCAATATAATAAAAATTCTTTTTTCCTTCAAAAATTTAAATTAAAAAAATTAAAAAAAAATAATTAATAAAATTTCTAAAAAAGATAATAAAATGTGTGCATCAACATGGTAACATTCTGCATTGTATACACAACATCATTTTTTTATGAAAAGTAAATTTGAGCTTCTAATGATGAGATTCTAAAGTATTATGAGAAACGATATTTAAGAAATCTCTAGGTGAGAAAAAGTTCTTCTAATATTACCAACGTACTGAAATATTTTAAGAATTATTTCAATAAAAAGGTTCTAATTTATTTTTCTAGAATAAAAATGAAACAATAAATAATAAATAAAAAAACAATTTCTAATAAATAAAAAATTTAAGAAAATTATTTTTCAAACACAAAAAATAAAGACTATTTTTATTGAAATCAATAGATAACACATAGTTAAGTGATACCGTTTTTAAACGGACGCTGTGAGGGTGCTAATCCTTCCCTACGTATAACCGACTCCCGAACTTAGATTTTTACGCAGACCCTAAAATTATTCTTTTAATAAATTTTAATTAATTTTAAAATTTAATTAAAATGATATATTTTAATAAGTGACCAATCACATCTAACTAAAAAATATTGATGGTGACTCTCATTTTTTATTTCGTTTTCAAATTAGTCAAGTGGACACAAAACAATTATGACATTATATAATATTATAAAATTTTAAATTTGATTTGAATTCAAATTAATTCTTCATTCAATTCGAACAGGATCAAATCAAATTTTATTAGTTCAATTTAATTCAGTTTATCGATTTTTAATTTTTAATTTTTTTTAATTTTTATATATTATTTTAATATAAAATTTTAATTTATTTAAATAGATTTTGATATAAACTTATTATTTTTATTTTATAAAAATTTAAAATATATATAAAAATTAAAAAATATGTATAATTCAGTTCGATTTGATTTTTTTTTTTTATTTTTTAATCCAATATTATATCTTAATCTATATATATATATATATATATAATATCCAAATTAAATAAAAAATCGTCCAAAACCAAATCAAATATTATAATTTTGCATCAATTTTAAAATTCCTCAAAATTTTTTCTCACCGTAGTAGTTTAGGTCCAAGAGGCCAGGGTTAACGATCTGACCCTACCCTACCGATCATTTATTAGTTGGGTACGAGAATTTGCACTAGACCTTTCTAATCTGATGAAATAAGCACACCTGGTTATGGAGGCCACTTCCCATCACTATAATCCTTATATATTACTTTAGAAGGTTTTTTAATCACTAATTCTTTAATAAAATAATCAAAGGATTATGCGTGTTAGTTGAAAATCGTGATTAGAAAAAAATATGTTCTTCAAGATCAACAACCTTTTTATTTCCTTGACCACAATATACTCCACTTTGGCACAACATGAAATAATAAAATGACGGTTTTTTAGGGTCAATGAGTTGAAAGTCTTGGTAGCATTTATATATGCTTTGCTTTGGAATTTGCATCTGATTTTTTAATTTCCATTTTATAATCAAATAATCATCAATCAACCGACCATCAGACTGTAGGATATCCCAAACACAAATTTATTAATAACAGTGTTTCATACTTGTTCAAGAATCTCAGGTTCAAATCAGAACTTTTTCTTTCGACTTTCCAAGTATAAAGGGCAAGTTTGATGGTAAATTGGCCACCCCAAAAACAAATCTGATCTCAGACACGGAAATCACAGGACAAATTACTTGTGACTGATGTTTTGCAGTTCTTGGGCTGTGCTGGAATTTTTGGTGCTACCACGGCCCATGAAGTCAGGACATATTTACATTATTTGCACAAAATCCATGATTTTAAATTTCAGGAGCAGGCCCCAGAGCGCCCAAATCTTTTGTGTTTGCATCTATGAGGCTGAGATTTCATGACTCCTTTGACACTTTTTCAGTACAAAGTACAAAGCAGAACTGATGTGAAGGCCTGAAGAGCATGTGTTCCCGATTCTCAACCCAACTGCTGGTCAGTTTTTAATTGGAGATCTTAAAGTTTTCGTGGAAATAGTACTAATTTGCCTCTGACCTGCAAAAGACCTGTTGTGTATTACACTTTTTCTAGTTTACTACTTTTGTTTATTTTATCTGGTCCGAGTTCTGACACCTAGCCTGTTTGTTTTGTTCGTGTGCTTTTTACATGTTTGTTATAGATGAATATTTCAACTTGTTTCTTTTCTATTTTTGAACAAGCAATATCCGAAAAGGAAAATAGTGTAGAATGTAGATAGACAGACAGGGACATTGAAGACTCCCATCCATCGGCTGTGAGAAAATCAGGCTTATTAAAACAAGAACCTTTCCGACCAAACTCCAGAGAACCTGGTAAGAAACTTGTTGTATAGGCAAGTTGTGAATGAACTTCATTGAAAACTGTTGTAATAAACTTTGGAGGATGATGTGGTTTTATTCAAGAAAGTAATGGGGTAAATAAGTTTGAAAGGGCCATAGGAATTTGAAGAGTGAAAGAGACACCTTCAAGTTTCAAGCTATAATTTATTATTTGATATAGGTTAATGTTCAACAAATTCGATGTATGCTCAACTCGTTGAAAATGTGAATGAATGACTGGCTTTCTAATGGGATTGCGGTATTTGACAGCATTTGTTGAGCATTGACATTCAGCTCTCAAAGCATGTTTTTTCAACTATTGTTAAATTCACAAATTTACACTACCAAGGAAATTTCAACTATTGAAGCATGAGAAGATAATTGTCATTTTATATATTGTCTATGACTCTACCCCCTTGTTTTCTTTTGGTATTTCTTTTTGTTGCAAAGAACTAAACATAATTAAGCTTTAAACTTTGTGGTTTCTTTCTTCTACCATTTCCGTAACATCAAGTTCAACTTGCTGCATGAAAAATCAAAACGAAAAATTGAGTATTATGGCACTCGATTTTTTCCTTTATGCACCTTCCTAGAGTTTTGGGTAACCAAAATCCAAACAGAAAATCCCCTAAGCAAGTGAAAATGGGATGCTGGAAACTGCAAACATGAAAATGACGGCTATGAAATCGTAAACAAGATTGCCGGGGACACAGAATCTCTGGGCAAGGTCCATCAAATTCATGAGCCATTTAAAGTTTTGGATCCTAGAGGACATAGTAACCAGACATCAACCAAACCAAAGGCAGTCTCCCCGGTCCACAAGCCGCAAATTTTCTTTTATCAAAATTAATGTTTGAGCGAACAGAGATAAAATTTTATTATATTTATGATTTAATAAACGAATAAAAATTAATATATTGTTGAATTATTAATTGAATTTTTTAGTTAATATTTAATTTAAATATAAATAAAATTTATCATATTAATATTTATTTATTTAATAATTTTGAAATATTTTATTAAATTTAATAAATAAATAAAAATTAAATATATTAACGAATTATTTAACTAACGTTTAGTTGTTTATGCCTAAAAGTACAAAAAGAAAAAAAAAATCTTGATGAAATTGGAGTACCGAAAGGCAACGGCACTATAAACGTTTTCATGTCAAGACAAATGAAAATAGAGAGCAAAAGAACTTTAAAAACTACCAAATAGTTAAAAAAAAAATACTAATAAAGTCAAAAGGAAAAACAAGAAAAGAAACAAACAAAAAGAATATACGTCACCACGTGACTATCACGTGGGTGTTCTTATCTCTTTAGAAAAAAAAAGAAATAGATATTATCTTAATTAGTCCAAGGATCGTATGGTTCACAAATTATTGGTCAGGTGTCGGCATCCCCTTCACTTATTACATTTCTTCCTGGACCCACCCCTACCTAAGTCTAAAACTTACCGTGAAAGGGCTCGCCTGAGCACTGGAGCCAGTAACGCTGGTGCGCTCAAATGCGGCAAATGGCCTTCCGTCCTCAAAATCTCGATCGTGGTTCGTCCCCCTAAATGGTTCCTTAAATATTCGGCGACCGAAGCTGGAACCGAGACATCCTTGGCTGTCTGGACTATGCAACAGGGTACTCTGACTAGGCCAAGTATCCCTCTCAGATCACTGTTGAATACGGTCCTGCAAACGAATAATGATATGTCTGGCCTCATGTTGAAAAGGGTTCGGCTGAATTCTCGAACCACTGTCGGCACATCAGCCCCCACAGCTAGTGGGGCGAACCCGTTGACCCAGGCTTCATAATTAGCTTCCATTGCTGAGAAAACCTTCTCAATTTCGCCTTGGTCAAACCCTCCGTGGTAATCTTTGTCATTAAGAAACCTGGAACCCATAAATTTCATTTCCAATTAACATTATTTCATCAGTAAAGCAAACTTATAACAAAAAAATGAAGATCGATCTTCTTCCTTTTCCATTTTTTTTTCTAACCTAGGAGAAGCGCCGATGAGAATGAGTTTGGAGAAGAGTTCAGGGCGGCGAATGGAAGCTAAGATGCCAACCATGGCGGAGAAGGAGTGACCAACGTAAGCGCAACGGTTAACGCCAAGAGCATCAAGAATATTAAGCAAGTCATCAACGTAGGCATCAAGCGTAGTGTATCTTCTAAAATCGAAGTAATCAGGGTTGACACTGCCAGCACAAACGAGGTCGAATAGAATTATACGATAATAAGGTGTGAAAAGTGGGAAAATGCGTTGCCAGGCCGACTGGTCCGTGCCAAACCCATGAGCAAGCACCAGGATTTTTTCGCCGGAGCCAACCACTCGGACGTTCAAAGCTTCTAAAAGGACGTTTCCCATAAGGGTTTGTTTTGGAGAATATTATGAGTATGAGACAAAGAAACTCTCTAAAAGTTATACTAGAAATGTGTTTGGTTGGGGTAGGTTTGTTTTTTCAAGTCTCTGCAGATTTGGAGTGATATTTATATTGGTTTGCAAGAAGGATCTTTCCTTCTTTACTAACTAAAACGGTTCTTCGTTGGTGGCAGGTTAATGACTCTGATGGTGATGGTTTTATCTAAGTGAAATAATTGGGGAATGCAATCTAACGCCAATATTGTGGTGTGCGAAGGAGGTCATAATCAAGACGGGTGAAAAAGGGATGATTTGTTGGGCCGGAAGTTCTCCTGGTCTGTCATTGACGATATGCTATGGATGACTGTTAGACCAGCGGCACTTCTCACTCGCTTCTATCATTTTTTGCTTTTTATTCTTGACTTTGGTGATATTTCTTGTTCTAGGCTAAATGACTAGATACCTAGCCTTGAAAGGAGATTAGAAGACAAAAAGTGCTCCCTTCAATCAAGGGAGTTTCTTTTTTAACTGTTGGTGTGAATCATTTGGGAGAAAAATAGTTGAAATTTGTGAATGATGATGCAAAATGCAACCACCTCAAGTGAAATTAAAGAGTGAATCTGCATTCAAACTTCTCCTTTTAAGATTTATCTAACTGTTGTTGGTTGGTTTCCATATTTACCCGTACTACTCAGACCATTCATTTCATTCTGAACCGGACCAACAAAAAGTTCTTAAGCTTGGGCAGTGGAACGTAGTTTTTGGACCAAATGTAGCAGGACTCTGCCAGAACTTATCGGCACTCAGTTTTGCTGCCCTATTTTCATTCAGCTCCTTTGTGCCATTTCTTTTTTATTTGGTCTACATCCTGATTCCTGTACAACATACTGAGGAGTTAGAGCTTAGCCAAGATTTGTTTTTGCTAGCAACAACGTTCATTTTTCTTTTCCTAAAAAAAAAGGGCCTCTAACGTTATCTCCTTCGTCCCTATGTATTCAACAAAAAAAATCAAGTACTTTTTGGAAGGTTTTTAATATCTAAGCTGTTTTCAGGCCTCCAGAATATAATTGTAGAACTGACAAGCCTGATAGAGATGGTACGTCAAATTCAGTCCCCTATCCCGCTATAGAAGATAAGGAAAAAAGAATCTTTAGATTAATTTGTAGACATGGCGTTATCGCTTTTCAGGGATCTAATATTCCAGAGTCATGAGAAAAATTGGATTTTACCATATTGTCATGTTGATCAATTGGTGGAGAATAAACCCTCACGGTAGGAATGAAGAGTAAATACGACCAATGATAACAATTTCATGAAGGACTGGAATCTGCCTCTCTTCATCTTCTGCACATGGCCAAATGGCAGAGGCAGGAATAATAAAATGGTAGCCCTGACCAAACCAACAATGTTAAGTTTAATTTCAATGGATATGCTAATGTTTCTCACCATTAATTGATCAGCTATGTTTTGTGATTATGATGGTGCTAGTGGCTGCAATCTATGTTAAGAATAATGACTCAAATCTCATAACAGATTTATTTGAGATTGATTAGATATTGCTTGATAGATAAAAAAACTTATAAAAGAAGAATTATGAGAGAAAATGATTCTTAAAATGCAAGTTTGACTTGTAAAAAAAGAATTCTAAGAGAAAATAGATTCTTAATAGATAAGTTTGTATGTTTATAAATAGGTAAAATTACTACAAAGTTAAATATGAGAAAAAGATATAAAGAAATTTTAGGGTTTTATGGGATAAACACACTATAAGACTACTAGAGATTTATGTCTTATAGGTATGTATGTTTATATAATGCATGAGAGTGGATTAAAAAAAATTGAGAGGGTCCATATAAGTATGATGAATGAATACATATGGGTATATATTTGTTTGTGTTGAAAGGATGCACATGAAATGTATTCGTTTGGGTTGAGAATACTTCATAGGACTAGAGGAGATTGAAAATGCCTATAGGTATTAGTTATGAGTGTTTGATTTGATTTTATACTTGTTTGTAATTCTCTACAACTAATGGACTTGTTTCTCATTCATGGACATAAGTTGATTTGATCAAATCACGTTAAATTATTATCTCTTATGTGATTGATTGATTATTTGATTTCACTTTCGTTGGCTTGATTGGATTAGGGCTTTTTGCCTAACAACTGGTATCAAAGTTGTGTGATCCCTAACAAGTGGTATCAGAGCTGAAGGTTCAAGACGTGAAAAAAGTTGATGGTTTGAGACATGGAAAGAAGAGGCAAACCCAAAAGAGCTCAATTCAAGAGAGGAGTTCAAGTTCATACTTTGATAGATTGATTTACGTGAAGCATGAACATACAATAAAATATGATTGCGATAATTTCATTGTAGGTGGAGTCAAGTATGTCTAGTATGAAAATAGTTGTTTATTGAATTTTGAGTTAAAGTGAAGATTGTTAGGAATAATGACTTAAATTCCATAACAGATTTATTGGAGATTGTTTAGATATTACTTGATGGATAAAAAAACTTGCAAAAAAAAATTTTAAAAGAAAATAGATTTTTAAAAAATAAGTTTGACTTGTAAAAGAAAAATTTTAAGAGGAAAATAATTTTTAATAGTCAAGTTTGTATGCTTATAAATATATGAAATCTTTACAGGGTTAAGTATGAAAAAAATATGTAAGAGAATTGTAGAGTTTTATGGAATAGATATCCCATAAAATTACTAGAAATTTGTGTTTTATGGGTATGTATACTTGTATGGTACATGAGAGTGGATTAGAAAAGATTGAGAGTTTACACATAAGTATGATGAATGGGTACATGTGGTATATGTTTGTTTATATTAAAAGGGTGCACATGAGATGTATTTATTTGTGTTGAGAATACTCCATAAAACTAAAGAAGATTGAGAGAGTCTATGGGTATTAGTTATGAGTGTTTGATTTGATTTGATATTTGTTTATAATTTTCTACAACTAATGGATCTTATTTTTCATCCGTAGACATAGGTCAATTGGACTAAACCACGTTAAATTGTTATCTCTTATGTGATTGATTGATTATTTGATTTTACTTTCATTGACTTGATTGGATTAAAATTTTTTGCCAAACAAGTGGTATTAGAACTGTGGAGATCCCTAATAAGTAGTATCAGAGTTGAAGGTTCAAGACGTGAAAAAGCTATTGGTTTAAGCCATGAAAAGAAGAGGCAAGCCCAAAAAAGCTCAGTTCAAGAGAGGAGTTTGAGTTCATGCTTTGATAGATCGATTTACATGAAGCGTAAACACATAATAGAAAAAGATTATAAAACTTCTATTGCAGGTGGAGCCAAGCATATTAGCATAAAGATAGATGTTTGATGAAATTTGAGTTGAGATAGAGATTGTTATGAATAATAACTCAAATCTCATAACAGATTTATTTAGGATTGATTAGTTATTACTTGATAAACAAGAAGACTTGCAGAAGAAGAATTTTAAGAGAAAAAAATTCTTAATAGACAAGTTTGTATGCTTATAAATATGTGAAGTTTCTATAGGGTTAGGTATAAGAAAAAGATATAAGAGAGTTGTAGGATTTTATGGGATAGATACCACATAAGACTACTGAAGATTTACGTCTTATAAGTGTGTATGTTTGTATAAGTCATGGAGTGGATTAGAAGAGACTGAAAAGATCCACATAGGTATGATGAATGGGTACATAGGTATGTGTTTGTTTGTATTAAAAAGATACACATGGGATGTATTTGTTTGAGTTGAGAATACTTCATAGAATTAGAAGAGATTGAAAAGGTCTATAGGTATTAGTTATAAGTGTTTAATTTGATTTGATATTTGTTTGTAATTCTTACCGTAGATGTAGATTAGTTGGATCGAATCACACTAAATTATTATCTCTTATGTGAATGATTGATTATTTGATTTTGCTTTCATTAACTTGATCGAATTAGAGCTTTTTACCTAATAAGTAGTATCAGAATTATGTAATCCCTATAACATGCAGTTGCATACTGGCGTTATCGGTGAATGATACAAGATGGCAAATGAAGCAGGAGAATTAAGTGTCCTATGTTTCTTTCGCCTTTAATCAAGCTTTGTTTTGTTATTGCTATGAAGCTAATGGCTGCATCCTGAAGTTGCATGATGACGTTATTGATGATGATAACAAATGACAATTGAAGCCACAAGAGAAATTAGACAGCATGCACAACAAGCAAGCAGGGGTTCATGCAAGGGAAAGGAATTTTAGAAACTTAGAATAAAAAAATTATTCTTACCAGTGATCAGATTGTTTCATGGAAATTGCTGAGATTATGTGGGGTATGAATGTTACACATGGTAAATGAGCCGGACCTTGTGGGGTCACATTGGAATCTGATTCAATGGGGGTAGCCTTCACCTAAAAGATATACTGGATGGTCCATCTTTTTCTCGTTGCCGCATCCAACTTATTGGCCACAGAATTGACTCTGCATCTCTTTAGAAAATTTGCTCCAATTTGACAAAGATAGGCGTTCCCAAGCGTAATAAGAAGCTGCTTTTTCTTCCCTCTTTCCACAAAATCTACTACTTTTCCAAGTTAACTGCAACAGTACCAATCTCAAATAAATTACTAACTTTCATCTTTAATTACAAACCTCTAGCAAATTCCCATATACTTGAGGTCTTCCCCACCGGTGGTGCTTCCATAAAAATGGAAAAAAGGAAAGATCAGGCCATCATTACAAGCACCGAAGCACTCGATTGCTATAGAATATCATCAATATATTTAGCAAGTTTTCCCTCCACTTGGCTCACACAACCATCATATAGATCGATAATTCAATGAACAATTATACATTCCCAAATCTCACTTGTCACACCTTGTTTAGTTTTGATGGCATACTAACTAGTTCGTTATTGTATGGTCTTAAAAACAAGGACCAGAATTTAACACAATTTAATCCAATACAGTGCTGTATTCTTGCCAACTTTTTCTTTTACATGGTTTCTTATGGTTTATGATATGAATGATATAAGCATGCCAATGTAATAGGGTTGTTGATATATACAAATACTTACGACATTTGGATTTGTCCTGAAGCTGAAGATTGTAATTGACAGGACTAAGCATTGCTTTCTTTTCACGTTATCTATTTTTTTTCTTAGTTTTCCCTTAGTTTGATGGAAATTTAATGACAGAACCTAAGGATTGGGACTATGGAAATGACATCCACGACGAGCAGACAAGTTAAGCATCAAGACAGCGTGAACCCAGCTTTGTTTGTCACCTTAGGCAAGCGAAGCTAAGCTAATAGGCTCATCAAAGAAAATAAAAGGCATGTGAGGACATGAAATTAGAAAGTTTGCAGATAAGTTATGGAGTTTGGGCCCCCTATGCCCGACACTGGCATATTATGGAAAAATGACATTAAGAGAAAGATAGAGAGAGGGAGGATGTGTACGTTATTTGGGCATGGCTTCGTTACTTTGGTACAAAATCTTGTGGAGGCAATGTTTCCTTGGGGTCTTTAAGTGGTTTGATGAGTCACAATTCACAGGGCTTATCTTATCTACACTTCTGATTCTTCTTTTCTTTTCTTTGCTTTGCTTTACTTTGCAGTGTAGCATCTAACCATATTCGACCTTGTCTAGGTAAAGAATGGGATAAGATGGTAGAGCATGAAAAGCTTCTGCTTTCTTTCCCTTTTAGTTGAATGACAGATGGGCAAATAATATGCATTTAGGAAAGCATTTTCATGAAACCTTAAAAAGTCAACAAAACCCAAAGTTTCTGTGCTAATAAATAGGGATAAGATATGGACTTTGAATTTCATTCATATATTATGTCTAATCACTATTGGTATTGGCAGACAAAACCAATGTCACCTCATCATCTAATACTTAAACAGAGCTGCAAGTTTGATTTAGTTAATTCATTGAATATTTTTAAGGAATATCAACAGATTTAATATTTATAATTTTTTATGTACTAAAAAAAATACTTGAATAAGCTTTATGTTTAATAAAAAAAAAAAAGAGAGTTAAAAGGTATGTATCAAATGAATTTTGAATTCATAATTTAATTTAATAGGTTCGTATTATCATATTTAAAAATGATTTTCAATAAATATAAAATTTAAATTTCAGTATTTAGACTATAATCTCTTTTGCAAAAAATTATCTATTATGTGACTATGCCACTATCAAAAGGGAAAATAGTGTAATCCAACTATGGGAGAATCATTGGAAAAAAAGAACTAATGGAGAATCAAAACTGAGTGTTTCCCTTTGAAACTTTCATCTCATTCTTATCAAGAATAACCTTCATTGTTCTTTCAATTTTGTTCTTATACCATAAAATTTGTGAAAAGCATTAGAACTTTCAATGACTTTGATGTTCACTCTCTGTTTATGCATGGGTATATCAACAACAATTAATAAATTCAGGTATTGTAAAAAGAAAGATCGAGTTAGCTCTTAAATCTTATTGTAAAATTCATGTTCAACCATTGTTAAAAAAAAAAAGAAAACATAAAAGGCAGCCCTATATATAATTACTATTGGATTCCCATCTCTGGAAGAAAGAGAGAGTTGGATACTTTTGATTTCATTTTCTTTTATCATTGCTTAGTAGATTATTGTTAAGAACAAATTTTCGACATAATCATTCACTTTCTTTTTAATACCCCCTTTTCTTCCTGTGACGCCAACTCTTGATTTCCATCTCTCTTTAGTCCTTCACTGTTACAAAAAATGGATGATATATATTTACTGCTACTGATAATTAGATAAAAGATAAGAGATTAAGAAAGTCTAAGCTTTCACTTTTCTGGCATGCGAGTTGATATGTGCACGCCTGTGGCTCCCATTTGATGCTCTGACTTGTAATTTGATTTGATATGTGTACTTGGTTGGATAAGGTGGGTTGATTTCAATGACCTACTTCTTCAAAGTCCTCGTCGCTTTCCACCAAATAATTATACTTCACCACTCCATATTTTCTCAGACCAGAATTAGAATTTAGAAACTTTATTCTGATGATTTTTGTCATGATTCCCTTTCTCCTCTCTTTAAAATCATCCTTGGGAAACTAGAGAGTTTCCCATATGCTTGGAATTTTTTGGTTCATGACAATTTCTCTTCCAATCATATGGCCTTTGTCATGGCTTTTGCTTCTAGGTTGCTAACGGTCAGGAGTGTTTTTATGATTAAGGGAGGGTTCTTTGAAATCAACAAGATACTGTTATTCTTATTAAGATTGTTTACGAATTGAGATATAAGATCTGAAAATATCTTTGATCGAGTTAAAAACAATTAATAATGTTTTCATCTTATAAGGGATATACCTAACGTTTCGAACCAAAATTAGTAATCAATTGTCTAATAGTAAATCGGTATCAGGACGATGAAGATGATTTATTAATGGTCTTAGTCTTGTATCAAATGATTATATATAGTTCATGTTTGTTTTGAAAATTTTGATCAAATTTCATGTGAGGTGGGGGTGGGAAGGTGCATACGTTTCTTCCTATTTTGTGGCTAAGTTGGATTTTGTTTAGATATTAGCCTGTTTCTATATGCCAAAGGAGCTGATTTGAGTGATTCCAAAATGAACTGAAAAGGATAAGAAGACAAGTTAATTAGTACTCTGAGGCAACCAATGCCAAAGGGAGGGGATCGGGTGATTAGATTGCGGTTGCACGCGTCCATTGACACAACTCCACATCTATTATTTTTAGTTGTTCTGAGATTCATAGGATTTTAGTGGGGTTTCCACTTTCCATTATATACATATATATATATATATATGTCTTGTAGTCTACTTCCTGTTCTGTTACTGTTCTATCAATTAGTTGATGCTATCAACAATATTTCTCTCATCTTCTTTTTGTGCCTGTCAAAGTGGGTCATTGAAATTTTCTAACTGATTCTCATCTCCTTGCCTTTTGCTCTGCTCCAGCAACAAAAAAACATGGTCCTATTTTATTCTCCTGGTCCTTTATCACTTTCTCCCATTAAAAAAAAAAAAAACTACTTTGGTTTTTGATGTTCAATTTTTTATATGTATTAGGGTATTAGCTTTTGTGCCTGTCCTTTTCTGGGTCGGTTTATTTTCTATTTTATTACCGTTTCCATGGGAAAGAGAAGGTTATACATGAAAACAAAACGAGTCACAGACTGCATTTGATAGCTTTTGTCGTTTTCCTTGAATCAATGCAATTTATCCCAAACTTGGATAGGGCAAACAATGGTTGTGATATGGGCCTATGTTCTGCTAACTCTGTAACCCAAATAGAAGGCTTCTCAGAATGGCGAGCTCAGGGGAAAAAGAATGGGCCAGAGAACTATTGCTAAAGAAAAAAATGAAATATCAGCCCATAGTAAGAACATTGACCAAAATCCAATAGGAGAAAATGTTTGCAGTGATAAAATGAATGTCTCCTGCTTAACCCATGTCAAAAAGAATGGAAATGGTTGCTCTCCTCAATGAATACGTGTTCAACTCTCCTTATCCAATAAAATTATAGCAGTTTTAAGGCATTGTTTATGCTTAAATCATTTGCTGAAAGCTCTCCTAATTTTTTGAGTACCGATAGAGTATATTTACCTACATTGGGAGGTTGGTGATAGGATTTATTTTGAAGACCATAAATTGGGTGCTGTCAGGGAAGAAATTTACAGCAAAAATAATGGTGCCTGGAAGTAAAAAGAAAGGAGGGAGGGGAGCCCTACATGATTGTGTTTGGTGACTTATAAACTTCTGACAAACAAGTGTCATACCCCACAATACAAATACACTAACTCCCCTCCCATCTCTTACAACAAAAGTGCCGGCTAATCTGACCCAGTATTTCACAAGGAGTCAGGAAAGGCAAAGGAGGTTAGGATTCCAAATGTTTCGACTGCCCTTATTCTCTTTCAAGCTTTTTAGAGATGTAATCGATCAAATTCAAATTAATACAACATTAACTTTAAATTTGATTTCAAATTTGAGATTTAAAATTCGATTAAAATTCAATAAATTTTTTTTTTTAGCTCAAGTTAAACTCAAAGTAAAAATCAAATTATTCGAATTCGCTTGATTAAATTTGATTAATATAAAAAAATAAATTTAAATTTTATATTTAATAAAAATTTAATTTTTGTATTCGAATTTGAGATATTTTTTAATTAAAATAATAAAAATTTAATTAAGTTCATGATTACTTAAGCTAAATATAAAAATATCAAACTCAACTCGATTGATAAATCTAATTACTCAAACTCAATATCAACTTGATAATAACTTAATCATATTCAAATTTAATTCAAATTAAATTCAAATAATTTATCAATACTAATATATTATTTATTCACCTATTCTCACTCTTATAACACCTCTGGATACTATGCTCACATGCGTGCGTTTGCTTCCAATATGATCCCACAACCGGCCTCCAATCCCCCATGAAAGAAGGCAGCGATGGCTAATTAAAACTTAATCTACGTTGGGCTCTCATAATTCCCGTCCAGCTACAACAAACGAGCCTTTGATTTTGAATACTCATCTCTTTGGGCATTTGGGCACCATAAAAATAACTAGCATTGTGAGAAGATGATCCGGGCCACTTCAGCCAATTCAGTTTAAAAGCCCAATTGAATTTCTTGAGTCACTGTTAGCGTAACAGTATGAAAGGCCCAATTAGGTTTGCTGCAATATCTGTATTTTATAATACATAAATAAACAAGTTTTCATTAACTTTTAGTTTTAAATCTTATCAATAAAGAAAACAAATTTAAAAAAAAATTATTTATTTTAAATTAATAAAAATCTAAAAATAATTATCGAACATAAAAAATTTCAGACAAAAAAAAACATAAATAAATATAAGAAATATAACAATTAAATTTTGAGAAAAAAAACGTGCGTGAAAGATTAAACATAACTACAAGTAGCATATAAGTATTTTTTTTAATCTCGTATGCGAAGTAAGGGTATTTATTTTCTTGGTTCACGGCCAAAAAATTACCTTTTTTTACCCACAGTAATTTCTTTTCTATTCAGTGCGATTGTTGTTTCTTAATTTTTACGAGTTTCTAAGACAAACAAACGTATAAGAACAACTCAATTCTCAAACCCCACAAAACTTTCCCATAATAATCACGTGTCTTCATCGTAATTCCTCGTGCTCTCTTCCTACACCCGCCTCGCGTCTCACTTGGCGCGTGACGCCGACAATCCCAATCCCCATCAGATCCCACCTTTCCAAGTAACGGCATCCAAATCGCCACGTCATAGGTAGCACAGTTCTGACTACACCTCGCTATACGTTGACCGAATATTCCATTCCTGATACCACCCAAATTTGAATTATTCTGTAGAGTCATAGAGCTCCCCCAATTCCCAAGCCAAACCTAGAAAGGTTTCTCTAATTTTTACAAACGATTATTTTCCTTAGTTATATAACCTACAAATTTCACCTATATATATATATATATATAAACAATTTTAATGGCTGCATCGTACTTCAATTCACTTTTGTTGTCGTCTTTGTTGTTCTGTTTGGTTTCTTCTTCGGTTCAGTTCTGTCTTGTTGATCGTTTCTTAATTTCAAAGCCATCTCATCCTAAAATTGTTAGTCAACCTTGTACCTGTTTCTGACATATAAAAGCTTACGGACGAGAAGTCATCACCGACATGGGAAAACGTAAGAAATTTTGTTCCTATTTTGTTTTTTTTTTTTTTTGGGTTTTTTTGGCTAATTAATTTGATTAACTTTTTTTTTTCTTTTGGGGGTGAGCTTAGCGTTGACTTTATATTTATTTTGTTAAAGATTTCGTTTTTTTTAGTTGAATAAGAGGAGTTATTTGAATTTGGCAGGTAGAACTCAGCGTAAGAATGCGGCGATGTTAGATAGCGACGATGATAATAGTAGTGTGACTTCATCGTCAACAATGTCGGTTTCTGGTACCGAAGAATTAGAGGTTAATAAGGATAGTTTACTTGATGAAGCTGTCGATGCTTTATATGAAAAGCGGTTAGATTCAGTTATTTGCTTATTTATTTATTTATTTTTGAATGAAAATATGATTCATTTGAATGGTTTGATTGTTTATTTTGGTGAATGGAACAACATATAGGTTAGGTGAACTTAGTTACTTTGCTAGGTTTTTGAGATTTGCAAAATTTCGAGAATAATTAGGCTTCAGAGTTAAATGTCGCTCAATTGGTTTTTTTCTCTTTTGTTGGTGAAGGGGTTCTACGCGAGAGAAGGCCTTGACAGTGATTATTGAGGCTTTCAATGGCAACTTGCAGCATCAGTTCGTGGAGAAGAAGTAAGTTGCTCTTTTTCTAAGTCTTTTTTTTATCTTGATTGTGATTTATGTTATTGCAAGAATTGCAGAAGGGATTAAGATCATGGTTCTATGAGATTTCATGGAGCTTTGATGGGCTCACTAGGATCCATTAGTTGCGTTGGTAAAAAATTGGCATGTGAAGAATTAGGAATAACATTCTTTTAATGAGATTGAGAAATTAATATACTTCAAATTACATGGTATTAGATTGTTGTTTTGTATTGCCTAAGGCATTTGCATGTGTGGGTGAAAATGTTTCTTATGATTGAAATATATGGTTTGATTTCTTGAATCCTTGTGCTTCTGATGGTCATATTATTATCTTTGGCTGTTGTCCAGATTTGCTACATTACTGCATCAGTGTCTGAATTCTATCAAAAAAGGGTCCAAGAAAGAGATATCTTTAGCATCACATGCCATTGGTTAGTCTTGAATGCTTTTGCAAATTTTCATGCGTACAGACACAGAAGAATCACAAGGCTTCAGTATTCAAGCTGATAATTTCTTTTGGTAGGTTTGCTGGCTTTAACTGTCGGTCTAGGAGATAATGCACGGGAAATATTGGAAGAATCAATCACTCCTCTTTCACAGGCTTTTAAGTCTGGTTCTGAATCTTCTAAGATAGCTTCGGTATGTCAGAAATTAAATACGAATTTATTCTACCTCTAATGTTTTGTTGGTATTACAATGCTCAACCAGTTGTTTCACATGATCTGGTTTCTTATTGTAGCTACTGGAGTGTTTGGCTATCATCACTTTTGTTGGGGGGAATGATCCAGAGGAAACAGAAAAATCAATGCAAATTATGTGGCAATTGGTTCATCCTAAACTAGGTTCTAATGTAAGCAAGCATGCTTGACATTCACTAATTGAAAAGCATCAGATAATGTATTGAGGTTCATGTATCAGTTATTGCTTATTAGATCTTGTTAATGGAAAAACATGATGATTTATTAATGCATAGTTCTTTGCTTTATTTGAGGACTAATTACTTCTGTTTGACTTGTAGGTTATTACTGTCAAACCTTCTGCAGCTGTAATAACAGCAGTTGTGTCTGCCTGGTCATTTCTTTTGACAACCATGGATGGAAGGGGACTCAGTCCCAAAATTTGGCAAGGGTGAGTGAACTCTATGGATAATACTTTGTTCTTTTTTTTTTTTTTCTTATAATTTATTGTCTTTAAATCCCTCCATCCATATCTATCTCAGCTAAACAAAATTTTGGGATTTAAATCTGAGAAAAGTAGGTCATGGAACCTTGTGAGATTTGATTGTCCCGCAATATAGATACTACTGAACTAACATGCTAAAAAACACAAAGCTGGGCCAACTTGAATGGGCTAAGAGACTGATCAGTCTTGGCAAATTATGCAGGTCCATTACATATTTGTCTAGTTTGCTAGATAAGGATGACCGATCTGTGCGCATTGCTGCTGGTGAAGCACTGGCAGTAATTTTTGAGGTGGGAAGCTTAGAGAAGTTTGCAGCTGAATTTAAAGGTTCCAGTGATGGTTCAGTTTCAGAAGGAAATAAATCTAAAGAAGGGTACTCACATATACAAGGACTGAAGGGAAAAATTCTGAATCAAGTCAGAGACCTCTCCATGGAAGCTGGTGGTAAAGGTTCTGCCAAGAAGGTCCTTAACGACCAGAGGAACTTGTTTAAGGATGTTTTAGAGTTCCTTGAGGTACTCATATTATTGTCTTTTATTTTCATTAATTTAGGATTATCAGGACTTCTCAACTGTTATTATCTTGATGATGTTAGGATGGTTACTGTCCTGAGACATCAATGAAGATTGGCTGGGATTCACTACAGACGTCAACATGGTCACAGTTGATTCAGGTTTTTCTTCCTCTTCTAATTCTACACCTTCCTATAGTAGTTACATGCCATGAATTTTTATAATAATGTATAAAATTTCAATCCAACAGTTGAACTTTTTGAGGCACTTTCTTGGTGGAGGTTTCATTAAACACATGCAGGTTGGTCTTCTTTCAGTGAAGTTGACAACTGTTGGTGCAAGTTGCTTGTCTTTTATTTGCTGGTTAATTAAGATAACATTTTTTGTTTCACTTGTACAGGAAAATGAGTTCCTTAAAGATGTTTTTGGTTTCACACCAAAAAGAAGGAATCTTCTAGGCAGTGAACATATATCCAACAGTGAAAAGGTTGGTTCCTACTTTATTAATACGTTTATCTCAATCAAAATATTTCTGTAACCATGCTAACTTAAGTGTTTATCTGTCAGTTCTTTCTTTTATATTTTGATTGTAATGGTAAGATTTAAGCCTATGATTCGTTAGGCCATCGTAATACTTTAGCTCTTTGTCCGGTCTGTAAGGCATGAACTACTTACTTTGTGAGCTATCGCATTTTTAAAGTACAATGCTCCGTTAATTATCATTTTTTTCCTTCCAGGTTTGCAATCATTTTGATACATATATGTGTCTTGACTAAACCAAAGGAATGAAATTAATAGTTGATTTTTTTTTGGATTCTGTGGTACAGAGAATTTACAAATCACCAAATTCAGTCATCAACAAAGTAAGAACCCAGCACTTGAACAAGCAGCGGATGCTATCTGAGGCAAGTGTCTTCCATGGGGAGTTGATCAAGTGTGTTTTACAACCAAATGCACCATTAGTAAATTGCCTGGTTAATGTTTGTTCTTCTTCTTGTATTCAGGGTAGAAACATTGGGCACTTTGCTGTCAATGTAGGTGATGAAGATTCATAAACTTCTGCTGGGCAGGAAGAGTTGATTGTAGTGCTGCCGTTTGTTATATCATTCATACATCAATTCATTGAATTCCAAAACTCTAGAACAGATAATCTAGGAACCATTTTGGCTTCATACACAGAGTTATTCTAGTTTAACTTGTGTAACGTTGATAGTGTTGATAGTATTCTGTGAATATTTTGAGGCATCAATGAGAAGTTAAATTCTTTTCAGTTTTCATGGGATTGAAATTGAGTACTGTTTTTCTCCTTTTGCTTTCCTTCCAATCTTTTCTTCCATATGTGGATGTTAATAACTTTCCCATGGGGTTAAGACTGCTTATGATCTGAATTTTCCGCACCACAATTCTCGAGCGGCCAAAGTTCGACCGACAGCCTATGATCAGTCCATCATTTATTGCAACTTGGCTATAAGAGATTAATAGTTTCAACTAACTGCATATAGTGAAAGTGAAACTCAAAAGAAATGTACTTAACAAATATTTGCAGCTTCCTATGGAAATACAAATATTTGCAGCTTCCTGTGAAAAGAATTCTTGAAATGGATTTAAGTAAAGTTTTGTATGGAATAGGTCCTTTTCAAGGGTGAAGACAGGATTTTTACTTTGGAGGAGCCGATATAAAAATAAGATGAATTAATAAAAATCTAATAAAAAAATTAATGTTAAATAAAATAATAATAATAATAATGTAATTAAATAAAATAAGTATAAATTTCATTTTACAATTAAAAGAAATTTGTTGAATATTTAAAGAACAATTAAAATATAACTAATAAATTTTTTGAAAAAAATAAATAACGAAAATAATTTATTAAAAGATTTAGTTTTAGAAATGAAAATTTCTATAAAAATAAAAAAAGAATTTATAATGTACAATTAAATTTGTAATTTTATGTACACATTATATAGATAGTTGAATTTTTTTAATTGTATTTTTTTTCTGTCTATATAAAAAGAAATGTTTTAACTTGGAAAAAAAAAAACCGAGAGGAAGGTTGCCACCACGTCCAAGCCCATGTATTAATTCTTCCTGAGCTTGGGTAACCAATGAAGCTTCATTGGCATTTGCAACAGCAACTGAACCTGCAACCTTATAACTATAATTCTTACCATCCTTGAATTAGTATTGAGGCTTCTTTCTTTAGCCCCATTTTGAAATACGCATAGATTGAGCATGGCAGCAGGATCACCATCAAAATACCAAGCAGTTTGAGAAGATGTTGAACCATATGATGCTGCCAAATAATTACCAGGTGACGCCAACGTGATGCTTACACCTCGACTAGATGATCTCAAGGCAGAAGCACCACTTGAATCTGAAACTTGATTCTTGTCAACATTCTTAACGTGTTTTCTACCTTCAAAAGAGTTACTCTTGAAGTCCAGTGGTGCCCTAGTAGCAGGTGAAAGCATCTGATGTCTTGATAGGGTCCCTACGAACAGAAGAACTGCTACTCAATAAATCCCCATGGTCATGCCTTTCAAAGTCCATGGACCTTGAACCTCCACTATCAAGACTAGAACCAGCATTCAAGTGGAGATTAGTTTCAAGGGGAAAAATGTGAGAATTCAGATATTGACCTGATAAATTTTCAACACCACTCTCATTGCTGGATTTAGCTCTTCCTGATTGGTCACTCAAGGTTTCATGTTGATTGGATCTTCTAGAGATCGAGTGTGGCTGACTAACAAATTTTGAGGAATCAGAATCATCCTCATTACTGTCTACTTGACTGGCTTCTATGTTAATATGTTTCCCAAATGATTCAAAGATTCCGCCCAAGCTAGACATTATCTCCAGTAAAAGATTTAGATGGGGATAACCTACAAAATTCTTGTACTTTAAGAACATCCAACTTTTCAATGATGGGTTTCTACTGAAAACCTGCATAAAAGGATATGAGATGCCACTAGAAATGAGCAATCTACGAACGTATGCAAAATTTTAGAATATAAAGACAAATTATTCATACAACAAAGGGTAAATGACATTGATTTAGTCAGAAATAAGAAATTGGAAACAAGTAAACAACTCAATTCCATTAACTTTATTTGATAGATGCAGTAATTATAAAGTATTACCAGATCCAACAAAGAACTCTTCAGAACAGGAGAAGCATCTTCTATGACATTGCCAATATCTGACCTTGGTGTCTTACCAAAAAGCACACAGCCTTTGGTGCTTGTTCCAAAAGAACCGTACAGCATTCAGGCCCTGACCTAAGCTTACTTTATCTAAACCACTATCAGCGTCAAGATTATTAAGCCTTCCTGTTGCCTGTCTCAGAAAATACAGTCCTTTATCAGCTTCTTCAGTTGCAGATGACCTGATGAGCTCAAAACAGGCAGAAAGCAAATTCTTAGGACAACGGAAAAAAATCCAGAGTAGACTTGGGATACGGAATTTGGATAACTTAATCAACGAAGATTCATCTTCATCAGAAAAGTTTTGCTTTAGCTCAGAAACATTTCATCAGAATCCTGCATTTTGAAATTATCATTATCAACAATCTAAAACAAATCCTTTCCCTTGAGGGACAAAACGAAAAAAGAAAGCACAATCTGGAAAACTGCTAAGCAGATACCTCTGATAACCGATGATGTTGGTGCCTCTGCAGAAGCTGTGGAACAAATATCAGCTAGACCAAAAATGCAAGCTTTGGCAGTTTGAAATGCAACATTATCAGCATCTTCGCCCCTATTTATCGCTGCCAAGCTAGAGTTATGCACATTGACACTGACTTTTGTAGCAGCTTCAAGAGCAGTTGGACGGACAGTATGAGGCATATCGAGGAACGAAATCAGCCACAAGACGCTGTACACTTGAACAACCTGCAAAGTAGTAAAAACAAATGTTCCAAAAAGAGTTTCAGTGCATAACTATGAATATTTCATTGCATCCAAAACACTATAAAGAATTGAAGCTCTGTTGAAATCCAATCAAATTATTATATTAGTTCGCTCCTTGAAATCTACTCATTAACTATAATTCAACTCATTTTGGTTTAAAATAAGGAATTTTGTCTCAATTTCTGATTCTGTCCAAAACTTGTTTAATTCTATTAATGTTTCTGCTTCAACTCATTGTGGATTAAAATTCAATGTCACTAATTAACGGAAAAAAAAAAGAAGGTGACCTCTAGATGCAGTTATGAGAGCTAGGTAAGCTTGTTCACGCTCGGGCAGGTGCCGATCATCTTTGCCTTTCAGGGTAATACAACTTGGTTCTCTAGTAATTATCGTAAACACTTCGAATTTCGTCTCCGTTTCTCCTTCTCGCGAGAATTTCCTCCTGAGACAGCGGAGGTGGAGTGGTTGGTGGAGCCACGGAGGTCGCCGGCTGCCGCAACGGTCTCCGGCCGCTCAGGTGGCGGCTCGTACAGCCTTCGGTTCTTCAAAGGTTGTTCGGAAGATGCCATCGCCATGGCCGAGTAGAGAAAGATCAGAGAGGCGATGCCGAGTGGAGCGATGTTCCTCTCTCGCTACGAGGAATGAGGAAGTTTTGGGGACTGCAAGTGGAGTTCGTCGGGGATCGCAGGGGTTTAAGGACAATACGAAATTACGTTCTTAACCCCGTGCGTTACAGGCCAAGAGCCATGCCAAATGCCAACTGTTGCAATTTACGTGGCATGTGCCACGTAAGCCAACAAAATATTTTCTTATGGATTTAATAGGCCCGGCCCAATTCAAGATAACTTGCCGAGGCCTATCCAGAGGTCCAACTAAATATTATATTATATTTATCAAGTTTAATTTCATCAAAATCCAAATAGTGAAACACTTAGGTGAATAATGGTATGTAGTATTTAATTTGAGAAAACATGAAATTTTTTTCCTACAATCAGTTGGGTTTAAAGCATCATTTTCTGTTTTATTTGCTCCAAATATATTAATCCTTGGTTCAGCATTTTGGTTTTTGGTTGCATTCTCAAACATCAATCTTGATTGAAGATTATGTGAATTCGCTTGAGCATTGGAATTGGCGTCAAAACTGTAGTTTTGGAATATATTTATACGCCTACAATGCAAACAGAAAGCTTAAACTAACGGATTCATGGCCACATGATTGCTATTTATACTTAATTTATACGCCTATTTATACTGTCCAGTTTGGTGCTAAGTTCACTTCATAGTTCATAACATTGAATTGCTGCAACTTTGACAATCCCCTGCGGCACAGGCATCTGTAAGCATGTGCCAGGGGACGTTCAGCTGGAATAACATACAAAAATAAAAGAAACAGATGGGATGGGATGGGATGGGATAATTCATTATAAAAACAAGGATTAATTACTCATGTTTCATTCAGATTTCTCAAGATCTACAAAGTCAGAAGATGTATATATAATAGTATTTTTTTAATTTGTTGTCAATTAATTAGGTACTTAAGTCTGTGTCGGGTAGCCCTTTTTCCAGGGTCATAGAAGTGTGGAGATCTTCTTGTCCAGACCGATATCAATGCCATTGTAAGCAATGGGAGCATACATCCATAGATCATCAGAGCTCAAAAGCTGCAATCATGCACAAAGGACAGTACAATATTAGAGTAATGATTTAAAGCAACCCTTGTCAAGATTTGTTTTAGGGTTTTATTCAATCCCATTTTTCCCTTACCTTGATTTGGAGCTGCAAGAACTTCACATAATGAACAGCCTCTTCAAGCATTGTGCTGATATCAACCTGTATTGTATATCATCAATGAACAAAATATGAGTTTCAGAACCTTGTATTTTTTGCCTCGTAATTATAAAGTAGCTATTTAATTAAATCATATATACGTGGAATTATAATTTTGCTTAGTTACCTTTGTTCCATTGGGGACAAGTTTCTGTAAAATTCTCAATCTCTCGTTAATCCTCTCTCTTCTTTTCTGCAATAATCAAGCAAAAAACATTTAAATATATGGTCTTGTATCAATGGAATCATAATAGCTCGGATAAGCTGGAAGGAAATTTCTTACCCTTGCATAGAGGCTCTGGGGATCAGTTGCTGACCCTCTACTGGCTCTTGTCTTTCCATTCAAGTTAAGAACTAGAGAAGCCTTGGAATCTGAGGTTGCCACCCCATTGGTGTCCTGAGAAACATTGTCATTGTCTGAACTAAAGGTGCTAGAACTCTGTCCATCCGAACCAATGTTACTCTCTCCTTCATTGCCATTTAAATTACTATTGCGGTTCTTTTTTGAGTACTGCACATTCTTATGAACTTTTGGTGCCTGCATTTTCAAACCATGAATTAGAACTAGAACTACTATAATAAGATTATATATATGCTTGAGAGGAAAATTCTTTTTTTTTCTCTTACATCTTTTGAAATCCGAGTTCTTTTCTTTGTGTTCTCATATAAATTGCTATTGATTTTATCCCCTTCAGCATGCAATTCCAGTGCATCAAACTTCCTCTTGAGTAGCAATTCTTTAGCAAGCACAACATTAGCTGCTGGATGGCTAGCATCTAATTTTCCCAAACAGTCAGTTCTCAAATCTTCAATGACATTAACAGTGTCTTCCATTGAAATGTTTGGGAATGCTAGAGGAAACGAGTCGGTAATTTTATCACTTACCCCGCCAATGTCCATAGAAATATCCAAGGACATGGCTTTATCATTTGTTAAAGCAATTTGATTAGAACCAGTAAGGTAATAGGTTTCATGATTTGAAGAGGGAACAAAAACATTACCACTAGAAATGCTACTTTGACTACTTTCCTGAGAATTGTACTGAAAATTAGAGTAAAGAGCATTGGAAGAACATAACAAACTCTCATTGACCCCATCAATGCTCATATTGGCTTCAGGATTAGGACAAAAAGTCGACGGATTTATGAAGCCCAATCCCTCTTCATGCTCGACAGGAAATGAAAACTGATGAAGAATTTGCTGAGTGAAGTCAAGCTCTTCAGTGGAGAACATTCTGTTAAAAGAGTCGCACTCTCCAGGAAAAGCTGCAAGCGACTCCATCTCTCTTGTAAATTGAGAAGCCTGTGGAGAAAATAAGGAGCGGTTTTGTTTCTCTGTACTGATACTTGCTAATTGAAGCTCTCAAAGGTGCTTGAGGTGAGCAAAAGCCAGAGACATATTTATACCCCGAATCATAAAAATAATGTTAGCAAGGATTGACCTGCATTAGTTTATTGAGTTCTTAATTCAAAATAATTATTCTGTTATTAATCCAGGAGTCCACTGTGGGGCCAAAACCAGGCAAAGTACAACTCAGAGGGTGGCCACGTTCATGCATTGATAGATTAAACTAATACAAGGGTTAAATGACCCTTAAACACCATGGACCTGATTAAAGTGCATTTAAAATGACATAAGGGGTCCAAGAACAAACATTGAGAGGTGCCTAAATGTGATTAATTAGTCATTATGCGGGTGATGCAGTGAGGCTGAGACAGCATGAGAATGAAGCACGCGTAAAGATTAGACTATTCTAACCATTTTGAAATGTCAGAACGTGGGAGTCTTCCCTTCAATATAATAAGCATGAGGAAAGTTAGCAGATTAAACAAAAGTGCAGCATAAGGACGGCAAGATCGTGGGAAATGAGTCTGACATTCTTTAAAATGGACTTAAAAATCCGGCACGGTCACCACCAAACTCGTTCCCTGTCCCAGATAGCAACTGGCAGGAACCTAAGAGTTGTTGCTTTGGTTTATCCCTTTTAACTTGCTATGATCTATCTATTAATATTATACCTTCGTAAGACTGGTGGTACAAAGTCTTAACAACTTAGTTTTAAAAGGTTCAAGTCCAATCCTGAAATTAGGCCTCCCGCATTGCCTATATGTGACTAGTTACTGACCTATCTATCCCCATTCCCCAAGCTATTGCAAAGGCAAATTCATATGTATCAAGCTTGCTAATATTGCAGCCCTGAAACCAGGCTGTGATCAATCAAGCTTGATAATGTTGTACATATCTCAGCCTGTTAATTACTCTCATGGCCAATGGCTGCACCTAAAGCATGCACCTGATGAAAAGGTTCTAACCATAAACCATGTGAAAGTTATAATAAAATGCAAAGTATTCCCCAACTGATCAAATCCCCTCAGGCCTCTCAGCCATTTATTTTCGACCATGTATCTTTTGCCTGTTTATATTTTACATGGCGTATGTCATGAATTCTTTGCATAGTTTTGCAAACCAATCCCATTGCCCCTAAAAGAAAAGAAAGAAAATCTCTACTCAGATCTGTTAACAGGCAAACTTTTTGTAAACTAACCAAGATTCCCTGAAAGCTGAAGCGCAAATCTAACTAGCTATGACAAACTCAATATAATCCCAGCTGTGATATCTTAGTTAAGAGAAATACTAATAGAGGGTACTGTTGTCCAATATATTGCCTGAACAAAGCCACAAACACACTTCGAAATTATCGTACGTTGGCCCCTACGATTCTGCCGATCGTCAGAAACTGACGTGTCAGACAGACCAATTTTGAGGTTTTGTTTTGAAGGAAAGTTCGATAAAGTCATTGGTGTTCTTTGGAACTTATACTGGCCATTGCACGACCTTTCAAACAGCAAGGCTCTAACATGTTCGAAAATTTAAAGGAACAAAATCAAGAAAGACTTGGCCGTGGTGGGAATTTTAACTTGTCAAAATCTGATATTATTCTTCATTGCAATTTAAAATTAGCTGTTCCTCACTTTCCACTGATTCCCTGAAAATCACAACCTTTTGATATTGGTTCATTTACAGAGTTTTTCTTTCTTAGTTTTTGGGGATCGAAAAAATGACTAATCATAAAAGGACAGCTTGCTTGATTCATGTCTCATCAAACTACCAACGACCATATAATTTATCTCGATTTTCATCAGCCACCATTTGGCTACCTGACAGCTCTTCATTCATCCGTGTGTCTATTGGCTGCATTTCCAGATTATTAGAAAAGAAAAAAAATGGTGAATTTCTCGAGCAGTTCGTTTCCATCACTAAACAGTGAACTATGCACAAAAAATGAATTTAGATTAATTTATTTAACTCATACAACCACGTCTTTAATTAATTTGATATTCAAATTTTAACACATTAATTTTTTTATTGTACGCTCGACCTTCATTATAAAAAAAAATTATACCTAAAAGATAAGTAATCATATTTATCACATGTTTAATTACGAATTAATAAAAGTTTAGAAATTATTATTAATTACCCCTAAGAAATACACCGAATTCTAATTAGCATTAATTAATTACTTACATTATATACATGCAAGCTAGCCGACTGCATTCGACAAAGAAGAAAAATATGTTAATTATTTTTGTATTAGTCCTAATTGATTTAATTAAGGATTAATTAGTTGTATTTTTACAAATATAAACACAAATATAATAAGATGGGATAGTCAGAAAATTAATATTATTTCTTTGAAAAGCCGTGTTAATGTGGACCGTCGTGGTTGGTAAAACTATGCTTTCTTCGTCAACATAAAAAGTAATTATATGCATGAGCTAGTATCTGTCCAAGCTAATACATATTGTAAAAATAAATTTAATTTCCATGTTCCATTAAAAGAAAAGTTTAATTTGTTTTCGAAGCTTGGTCTAAAGTCTAATTATATAATTAAACAATATTGTGTTCATCAACTGGTGACAATTGCAATATCAAAATTTCCCAAAATGATACAAAAAAAAAAAAAAAGAATGCAATTTAATTCTAATGTTATTGACAAATAAAGTCAAAGCAAATAAATAAAAAAAATTCATTATTAAATTAGAATTTGCATTCATCACACTTTTTCCATCTATTATTATCATAATAAATTCAATATACAACTTAATTTTCAAGACGCATGGATCCATACCCAAAAAAAAAAATGAAGATAATGGCTTAAAGAATTATGATTTAATTATTTTTAACACTTGTCTTATCACTTTTGCTTGTAATTATTAAACTACTTACAAATTGTTTGAGAGAATGAATGCTTGGGAAGAGCATGCGGCATGCGGGAAGAAGCTTGGTTGAGTAGACTGTACAACATAATTTGCTTGCTATTCTTGTTTATTGAGGGAAAAAAAATATATGGTTATTCTATTTACAGCCATTTCCCGATTTAATCTACTCGAAATAGGAAAGATAAAAAACAGATCGTATTTTACCTTTTTTTTTTTTTTTTTCTTTCTTAAGGCCAAGGAATATTGTGAGGTTAGGCGAAGAGAAAAATGAATTCAGTTAGTCAAATGCCAGGGGAAACAGGTAGTCCGATTATGGTTGATAATCTGATTCGAATTTATCAGATTTTGATCTGATTTGATTTTATTAAATTTTAAATTAGATTAGATTGAATTTATAATAAAAAAATCAGATTAAATTTTAAATAAATCCACTCTGTCCTTATGTATATAAACAATGTTTTTTTTTTTATTTAATTATATATATTATATATTTTTTATATTTATATTAAAAAATATTTTATTAATTTTAAATCAAATTAAATTAATTATAATTTTATACATATATAAATTTAATCGAATTTAAATATAAAAATAATATTTTAACATTTAATCGAAACATTCAAAACTAACAAAAACCCACTCAAACTTAACGCGTAAGCATCTCTAATTTCGATGACCATGAATTTAAAGTAGTTGTTTAGGATTTCAGGCCCGAAAATCTCACCAGTTCTTTTAGATGGGCTTTTTTGTGGTATGGAAGAGCAAAAGAAACAGACCAAATTAATTTTTGGGTTGGGTTGTCAAATGGGCTCGATAAATTTAAAAATAAAAATAAAAACGTGATTAAATTCCTTATATTTCATCCGTGGCTCTTACCAATAGGCCAAGACTTTCACCATCTGATGTGGGTGGGTGTCTAATATTAGACAGGGAGCATTTCTAATTACAGTCCAATGTGGCAATGTCCAACCGAACAATTGGCGTGAAAAATGACTTCAATAACGTCACAATCTTCTTACGCAACTCAAAAACACTTGCGCTACCAAAAGATTGTGACGGTTTATGCCATCCTCCACTGAACACTGCCGAAAAAATCTTAAGCGTCTGATGCTTCAAGACCTTAATCTGTATATCCGAGAATTTCACTTGTGCAACAATGAAAGAAATGTCAAAGCGAGCTGAATCAGTTCCTTTGACAATGCACAAAATCTCGATTTCGTGCAGCAGTTTGACAAAAGTTTCTGAAAACCCACATGTTTTTCATTTTCTTTACAACTTTGCAGTGATGGGTTTTAAAGTATTAGATAAGTTCAATGACTCTTCACTGACTGCATTGGATAATCCAAAACGAGAAACCCATGTGTTGTTATTTTGTAGTTACCTTTGATTTGCACCCAGATTCTGTAGGTGGGCTGAAACTGAACTAATAAAAGAAATAAGAATATTTGATTATGTAAGCGATGACTTAAGGCGGCCACTGCTTGCCCTTGCTGCTCTCTGATGCCGACTATATGTTTTTTTTTTTTTTCATACTTATCCTGCTTTCATTTTCATCTTGGATCAAAAGAAACTTCTTAGATTACAAAGAATTATACAAATTTTCAACAAAGACAACCATTTTTTTTTTTAATTTGCTTAAAGTCGTATGCTGTGTTTTTGGATGATTTAGCCTTTCTGCACATGGCAAAGAGCAGTGATATTTTTATGTACGCTCCACAATTATTGGGGAATCATAATAGACTTCACACCATGTTCCCAGGCTAAGAAAATGATACCTGGCTTCAAAGATTGTCCAACGAGTAGCTTCTAGCGTATTAGCGAGTGAACGGAGCAATACTTAACCCAATACGTTTGGGATAGTTACTTTCATTATCCCCTTCGTTTTTTTTTTTAAGGTTGATTTTAATTGATTCGTTACTATGGGTATAAATAATTCATTAATAATCACAATATATTTAGATTCGATTCGAATAAAATTTAAATTTAAATTAATTATTATCGAGTCGAATTTAAATTTTAATAATTTGATTTATCGATTAAATTATGTTTAAATATTTTTATATATGAATTAAATAATTTATGAATTTAATTAAATTTTTATATTTTTATTATTTTAATTAATAAAATATTTTAAATTCAAATTCGAATTGAAGTATAAAATATTAAATTTTTATTAAAAATAAAAATTAAGTTTATTTTTTATATTAATCGAATTTAATTAAATAAATTTAAATAATTTAATTTTTATCTTCAATCGAATTTAAATTAAAAAAAATTTAATCAAATTTGAATAAATTTAAAATTTAAAATTAATATTATATTAATTTAAATTGGATAAATTACATCCTTAAATAACCCTAGTCACAGCTCCCAATTGAGTGGATCAGTCTGGAATCTACGCTAGCAAAACAAATGTCAATCTTTTCCCCTTCATAGATTTCAGTGATTAAACTTTGATTTGTTTTTATTTGGAATTTGGACGGCTATTTTCTGATTTATTTGGGGCCCAAATGGACCCTTCAACCATTAGTCGGCGTGCGGTGGATGTGATTATCGCGATGTTTCGCGTAACTTCCTACAGCTTTCTATAGAAAACTCAATTACAAATTAGAAACCGAAAAGATAAAAAATAAACAATTCTTTCTCTAATTATTCAACCGACTTACTTCATTTTAGCTTGCATAGTATCATAAGGCGAATAACTCAACCAAATTGTAGCTTTATACACTCACGAATCATCAAAACCGTGTGGGTCTCATCTTACTAAACGAAATCCAAAATTTATTCGATTTTGTTCACATGACTATTAAGTTCAGTTTCATTCACACACTGTAGCCATAATAGCAGTAAGACTTCATTGAAAATCAAATCAAATATTGATTCATCAAAATTGTTTGGAAAGCTCTTGTCCACGTGCATGTATCAGAGACTTTACCTACCAAAAGTTTTTGCCGCGCAGAAATTAAAGAAAGGTCCAATCTGGCAACTAATAAGCTGATCCTACAAGGTAGATGGTGGAATGGGAAGTGAGTCGGCACCCAATGACAAGGTAAAGTCTTAGCAGCAGCGAGCTGGGGTATAGCCTAATTTATCGCCTGGTGCTTTGAGAGGGGCCTGGGCCCTGAATTGCACCGTGTTTGATTTTGAACTCTGCTTGGGGTGTTAGTATTTGACTTGGAAGCTGTCTTCCTTCCAAGTCTTCCTTCACTTCAATCTCGTCTTTGACCAACACTGGAAAGGAATCGCCCCTTAGCCACCAAGAAAACTCAACTAAACGTGCTCCACGCCCTTTTCTATTGTTTTTTGTCACCGTTATGCTAAATAACAACTATTTGTCTGTATTATAGCAACTATAGCTTTTCTACTTTCTCACCACTTGTCACGCAACTTCCATCCCTCCACTCCCTCTTTAAAACCTCCCCCACCCTCACTCTCACTCTTCAACTCACAGTTTACCATTCACTCTTCCCTCAACCAAGAACTTAAAAACTCCCCACTCGAAAGGACGAAAGACTCTTCCCTTTCTTTATTTTGTTGTTTTTCAGTGTTTGAATCAGATGGCTTTAGAAGCTCTTAACTCTCCAACAGCTGCCGCGGCCCCTTTTCAATTTGAAGATGGCAATTTGCACTGCCTGGAGTCGTTTGCCAAGCGCAAACGTTCAAAGCGACCACGTTTCGACCACGTTCCCACCGAGGAAGAATACCTTGCTCTATGCCTTATCATGCTAGCACGCGGTGGTGGAGCCGACTCTACCTCCACTTTCACTATCCCACACCGCCACCGCTCTCCTACTCCAACCACCTCGCCACCGTCAGCGCCAGCCTCGACCTCAACAGAGCAGAAACTTGGCTACAAGTGCAGCGTTTGCAACAAGGTCTTTAACTCTTTCCAGGCTTTGGGTGGCCACAAAACCAGCCACCGTAAGTTTTCAGGCGGCAACGACGATCACTCATCGTCAACAACTACCTCTGCAAACGCCGGCGGAGTCAGTTCCGCTGCGTTGAACCCAAGCGGTAGGTCCCACGAGTGTTCAATCTGTCACAAAAGCTTCCCTACAGGACAGGCCTTGGGAGGCCACAAGCGATGCCACTATGAAGGTGGGGCTGGGAATAGCGCGAGAGGTAACGGCGTGACGCCATCCGAAGGAGTGGGCTCCACCAACTCCAACGGCCACATCAGCAAAAGGGCCTTTGACCTGAACTTACCGGCTTTGGCAGACTTCTCATCGATTAATTTCTTTGTTTCTGACGGTGATGATGAGGTGGAAAGCCCACACCCTGCTAAGAAGGCTCATCTGTTGATGCGGATGCCATCCAAAATTGAAGTCAACTAAACAATTAGGAATTAAATTATATGTCAGATTCGATGTATTTCTTCTTTTTTTGTCTCTTTTTGGTTTGGTGAGACAATTCTTTTCTGTACATAGCACTTGAAGAATTCCTAATCTCAATTGCCACTGTTTTTATTAATTAGTCAATTCAATTCAGTTAATTTAATTCCTCTTAATTCACAACTCACCACTTAATTTTTATCTGCGGCTTACTGTTGTATAATTTTCATACGTTTACCCTAACATGCGCAACAAAATGGATATAATTGCTGGTGGCTGTCAGAGGCTGTTGAAGCTTCAGTTTGACGGACGGGTATTTTTGGCAAGGTATAGTTCCAGACTTACAGTGGCAAAAACCAGCTAAAGGCTAAAAGGTTCCAACCCATGAAGATCACGTGCATGTTGCATTTGCATGTTTTATTGGCCTTATAATTCTTAATTAATTGTTTATATAAAGTTTTGAGGTCGAGGGAAGAGAAATACTTAAAAAATTTTTATTAAAAATAAGTAAATCAAAATTAAAATTAAAAAATTAAAAAATCTCATTATATAAATCAAACATAAAAAAATTTAAAAATTAAAAATCTTATTATATAAATGAAACGTGTAAAATTTAAAAAAAAATTTAATAAATTTTGATATATTTATTAAATAGATATTTTTAATAAAAATATTGATAAAATATTTATCATTGAATAAGTATTGAATAAATTTAAATTATAAATAAAATTTTTAATAAAATTTTTTATATATTATTAATCTTTATATTAAAATTTATTAATTTATCAATTTGAATTTTTTATAAAAAATTTATTTACTTATTTTTAATAAAAAATTTTATAAATTTTATCTATATAATTTCGTTTAAGTTTAATCCCGAGTGGGGAGGACGAGTGATAAGAAGGGATGCTCGGTGTGGATAAGAAGATAGGCATCTGGTGGTGCGGGGGCTGTTTCGGCACGCGGTTTTCGTGTGGGAAAGTGATTAGGATGGTGGGTGGCTTTTGCTGGCCGGGGAGGGGGGTTGCTTGTTTTGCTGTCTTCCATATGTCTAATACAACAGGAAATGAAACAAACACCAACGAATCCCAAAACTGTATCCCTAATGATGGGTTTACTTTAATTTGCTTCTCGTAGTTTTCATGGAAACTCCCCTTCATAGTTTTCTAACTAAAATATAACAATCAAATGCATAATGCATGAAAATCATCATCAATCTTAAACAACATGCATGTGTTTTTCTTTCTTTCTCTTTTTTTTTTTTTAACAAGGTTCAGCTTTGTTTGTCTGGCTCTTAATGGTACACCAGCATCAATATGGACTAAAAAACAAACCCACCTCGAGTTTTTCCAGTTTCTACGCGCAAATTTTTTCTACAGTTTATGTAACTTTCTAGGAACCGTATTTTTCAAAGTGCAAAAATACATTTGAACTTGATGTTGTCTTTGAAATCTTTCCAAGTTTAACGCTACCACCAAGAAGACTAGCTACCAGGCCAAGACATTTCCATGTGTGTTGTCAAAGTAAACTCCAACCAAATAAACAAAGAAATTTGCACACAGTCAAAAGTTCTGACGACCAAATCATCATCAGTCGACTGATCTTATTGCAATCTGACGTTAATTGAAGTACTTCATTTCGGCTGTTTGCCATTCGCACTTCCATTGCAGGAATGAAAACCTGATCAAAATTTGGTGATTGAGTTGGCATATTCTGTTTTTAAAAGAAATTGAAATGTAAAGCTACACACATTAAACAAGATGCTTACTTTTAGCCATAAAGTGCGAAAGGTTTACTTCTGGATCTAACCCAAAGTCCAGAAAAAGTTGGGATTTAACTAAAAAAAGGGAAAATGAAGGCCCCTTGCGTAAGCGAAGGACATAGAGATATGATTTGAATACACTGTTATATGATCAGCGCAAAGAAAAACTAATAAAACACAACAAATCTTTAATGAAAGTGATAAAGTCAACTAGACAGTGTCTGAATTGAAGGTTACTGTCCAACTAGACAGTGCTTATTGATTAATTTAGTTGGTTGGTGAACCGACTAGCTATAAGAAAAAAGAAAAAAAGGATTATTTTGATAAGGTCACCTGCCTTCGTTTAATCAGCTTGATTAATGAAAGAGCCATACCAAATGTATTCATCTATTTGAGCTTAGATTCATAAATTAAATAGTATTATAATTTTGTTTACCCCATTGGTCCTATTTTTTTATCCTTTTTATTTGGAATTTTTCAAAATGATTTTTTTTTTCATTTTTAACATCTTATATTATTATTATTTTTAAATATTTTTACTATTGATAATAAAAAATAGGATACATTAAAATTATAAAAAAAATTTAAAATTTAATATTAAATAAATTAAAATCAAAGCTTCATAAAGTCAAATAAAGACAACAAAAATGAAATCGAAGGATTATTAATTAAAATGATAGTACTAAAGTGACAGCATTATATAGTGATGACATACAAAAGGCTTTTAGATCTTTTTTCATGATTGTCAAAACTATATATCTTTGATGCCCATTGGAAAAGGCATGTAAAAGTCAAATAGTCGACAACTTCTAGAGGTGCTGACCAATTGAATTTCCAACCAAATTAAATGATATATTAATTTGTATGATTTTACCATGTGCTTTTGAAATTCCACTGAATTTGTTCATAGTTTGCCAAAATTTTAAGAAAGAAAGTATAGTTATTCTTGTGTCAATACCTAAAATTTCAAGTTTCAACCGCCAAACTCCATTACCAACAATGCCAAGAAGCTTATCCGTTCACAGTTCTTTATATTTGAGTATCTTATCGTACGGTATGACTTGGTGCAGAACGTCGGCGTTCTAGTTTGGTGGCCAAAAGCATTAAAAGGAAGAAAAAGACAAAAGCTGAAGTCAAACATTGACTCTGTGTTGGGTATGGCTGCAACCAGTAGATGAGAAAAAGTCTTAAATTAATTATCTTTATCAAGATAATTAACTCATAAAAAAAAAAAAAAACATAAAGTATTAGGCAAGTGGTTAAGCCCAACTACAACTCTATCTCTTCTTTTATATATATGTATATAATATATGGGGCTGGAGGACCACTGGACCACGATGATGGAAGCAGCTGCTGTAGATCAGTAGTGCATGTTGTTGCCCATATTGGATGGAATCGGTCATACGTGGCTTCCACATTTACCATTAAAAAAATGCTATAGTGGCACGCATCGAAGCTCAAATGAGTAAAATTTATTTTCTATGGCGTTTTTATGACAAAAGGAAAGAAAGCAATCATCACGACGATGTGCTCCGCGGAGCCACTGGCATGAAACACCAGTTTAAGTCGGTAAATGCCTTCGAAGTGATAGGTCAACGCGAAGAATACAGAGGCATAATCTGATGCTTGCAAATAAAAAATCAGAACATTAAGAGCCTTTGTGCTCTGCCAACTGAAGTTAGCTAGACGGGCTTCACTGGCTAACCCAAATGTAGAAGCTTTTATAAATTTTAATCTGTGACACGAGGATATAAGAGGCCCAATCCAAGCCCACATGTGCTAAAGGCTTTGATTGAGCCAATGGTTGCATTTCTTTTACGGAGAAGGAGTCGCAGCCCATTCTTGAGCAGAAATTTGACAACATAGAGATTACTATATGCCCATTACCAGGCAAAATTAAGGATGCATGATTGAAACTTTTTAGATATATATACATACATATGATCCAATGTCTAAGCCATAAAATAGAAAAAGAGATTATATATACTTCAACTTCTAGATGAAAAATATATATATGTATATACATATTGCCATCATTCCTACCTAATGCAGTGAATGGATTTTTTGAATAAGTACTAGAAAAATGATTTTTTTATACCTAGCTGAGTCAGGTCCCAAGTGAAATTTGAAACAAATCATATTCATACATATACTGTCCAATTGCATGCTGATTATGTGCTAATGAGACAAATGTTTGATGAGCACTAGAAGGAAGAAGGAACTGTCAGAGAGGAATATAAATTCATTATCCAAGCCTCAACATAGATGCTTCTAACCAATTATTCTGTTGTTATATGCTAGGGAAGCTCCCAATCTGACATCGGTTACAATTAAAGTACCTGACGAAAGACAAATATGGTTTCATGTTCTTAATCAGATTGAAATTATTGGTGCTGTTGGGAACAAGAAAAACAAGGCCATGTTCCAAAGATAAGACTCAAAACTACTCAATGCTTATTCATCACATGGCAGAATGCAGATAGATATGGTGGGAGACAGATTTGAAACTTATCAGACCTCGATCTATCTATATGCAACAAATAGTATTTAGACAGCTAAAGGAAAAGAAAGAACAAAAAGGGGGATTGAACTGGCTAGCTTTGTCATCAAAATCAATTATATTCCTACCATCCCATATGTTCCATTACTATTTATTGACGAATGCTAGAGCACCACCTTTACTTATAAGTATCAATATCTGGTTCCATCCTGAACTCTACATATGATTTCAATCCCTCATCAATTAAGATTCTCATTAATTATCGTTACATCTCATATTCGAATCGATTCGTTAAAATACATTTATTTTATTTTATTTACATTAAATTTAATAAAATTATAAAAAATATTATCTCGTAATCTTTCATCGAATTCAAACCCAAAACTAGATAAAATATTAGTGTAATTGATGAAAAAGTTATTTCTTTATCAATCAGTTTCGATAGGTAAAGGATCGGGTTGGTGTATTTAGTAAGAGAGAACATAGAAATTGAAGGGTTTAATTTACTTGGTTTGAAGGAGGTCAAGGATCAGGTTCTACAGTTTTCTTCTAGTTTTGAAAATTCGTACGAAAAGAAGGTAAAGAAACGATTGAAAAATTGGATGGACTAAACCAATCGAACGATCCACATCAATCAAAATGATGGAATCGAACGGTGCACATGAAAACAAGATCAATAAAGGAAGCGGAAACCCGGAGCCGGTCGTGCCCAGAGTTTGGAAGATATTCCCTTCCCACCACCACGTACCCCAACCCAACCATGGTTAATTTAACTAAACCCTTAATCATCACGTTGATTAATAAACCCCTTCTCTTCATTTCCCTTTCATCTCGGGCTATTCCCTTTCTTCTGGTATTTCTAGTTCACTTCCTTCACTCTCTTTCTTTGACTTGCTTGGAACCCAGGTAATCTCCGGTCAACAAAAGGATCAGATTTTTTTTATTAAGATCAGACGGTTATTAGTTGAGGAAAAATATGAGCTGCAACGGCTGCCGAGTGCTCCGAAAGGGATGCAGCGAGACCTGCGTGTTACGGTCGAGCTTACGCTGGATCGAATCCCCCGAAGCCCAAGGCAACGCCACCTTATTTCTCGCCAAGTTTTTCGGCCGTAGTGACCTCCTCTCTCTTATCTCCTCAGTCCCCGAATACCAACGCCCCGGTACCCTCTCAAAAATACTTAATTTTCTATTTACATTATCGAATTTTTGTTTTTTTTAGGTATATTTTTTAAAGTTTTTTTTTTTTTTTGGGTTTTTTATAGCTTTGTATCAGTCTTTGTTGTTTGAGGCTTGTGGTCGTACCGTGAATCCGGTGAACGGAGCGGTAGGGCTGTTATCGAGTGGGAACTGGCATATCTGTCAAGCAGCGGTGGAGACGGTGCTTCAAGGCGGAGCTTTACGGCCGATTCCGGGGATTTTAGCCGGAGTTTGGACGCCGAGTTGCGACGAGTCATCGGTTCTTTTCTGTGCTAATTCATGCAACTTCCAAAGCCGCTACGCTCAGTCTAAGCCTTTGATGACGATGATGAACGAGAATCAATCGGCTTCGGATCTAAGCCTCTCTTTGACGACTAAGTTCGGTGGAGGAAGACGTGGAAGCGGAAGCCGATACCAGGAAGAAAATAAGAGAGCAAAAACGGCGTCGTTTTATTCGGAGGAATCAGAGATAACTACCTTTGAAAGCAACGGAAACGAAGGCAGGCAAGAGAGAAAGATTTTGAATCTTTTCGTTTGAGAAAACTAAGACCAACAAAAAAAAAAAAAAAGCGGTCTTTTTTGATAAGCCGGCGTTGTAGTGAATAATGAAGAGAAAATAACAAGAATAGAAGTTTTTTTTATTATTATTTTAATTAATAATTTTGTGAGTTTTGTTTGGGGAGGGTGAAAAAATGAGGATAATCTGAGTCATTATGATTTTGGTATCAAGGAAAGCATATTGATAATCAGTATAGTTAAGCAATTAATGATGATAGATTGAAATTAGTAGTATTTGAGTTGGGGAAGATAAGAAATGAGTAATTAATCCTTTTTAAGTAGGGAAGATGATTAAAATTGCTGCTATTTTCTTGGTATGATATGTATGGATGCCTATTCTTTTGCAAATAGATTCATTTATCCTTGAGAAATTATTGCCCGAAAAGAAGATGACTGGCTAACCTTGAAAAAAGTTGAAGTTTTCATCATCTTCAACTTGGTAATTGGATTTGTGAAAGTTCATTGGAGATGATAAGGTCACCATAACTTTTCGTAGAGAACTTGAGGAAGTTGGTTGAATTTGGTAAATAGTTTAATTTAATCAACTATTTTTAGAGGTTTCCAAAGGCCACTCATATGATATCATTACAACATCTTTTTAAGTTTAATTTGAAAATTTTTTTAATGATACAATCAAATATTGATAGATAAGAAAATAAAAGTGCTTTGAACTTGCCTTTATCCGTTTTAATTTTTTTTCATATATGTATGCTCTTTCTAACCTCACTTTCACTTAAAGAATAATAGGGGATTAAAATATTACTGCTAGAATCTTTAACCAAAATTGAGAAAATATACCAGTTTCCAAGCAAAGCAGGGCTGAAACTCACATTAAAGTCAGCTGAGCCTTCACTTTGTGGTCTCAAGCAAGATAGTCAGCATGCATAAGAACGAAGGAAAAAGGAACAGACAAGGGAACTTTAAAGAATGGAGAAAAAAAAAAAAGAAAGGGAAGAAAAAACAAAAAAAAAAAAGGGTGGGAAGCGGGGCTGGGTCCCAAAGTTTAGATTTTATAAAAGCAAAAAATGGTGCGCTGCACGTCAGGCTGCCCCGCCTCCCTCTACTCCCCCTAGTCCTCCTCCATTGGAAGTGGGTTCCACGGCATCACACATTCCTTTTTTTTTTTCACAAAAGATCGTTGATAGGAAAGGGTCTTCGATTCAATTAACCAAAAAGCAAAGCTTGTTGTTCCATTCCACCGTTCCGCCGCGTCTATTTGCATATGCTGTGGATCCCACAATGATTTTAACTTCACTTGCATCACATCGGTGTTGGATAGCTCCACTCAAATTAACATCACTAAATGGCTATAATATTCGTGTAATGTGCAAAAGCGTTTTCGGTGTCATCTTAAGTGTTTCGAATATAGAAGTTAATAAATTAAAAGTTTTTCTTTTCTTTATGTTTCATTGGCTTCTTTTTTGGCCTCATATGATATAGATTTACATTTCATTACTTCTTTCATGCTACACAACTTTGCCTTGTCTGAAATATTGATGAATGGAAACCTCACCTTCCGGTTACATCTAAGCAACAAGTTGGACGAATTATGAACCATTATCCAAAACAATACCAATGATAACATTGATTCCCGGTTCAACTGGTCCATTCCTTTTCAACACCGACCTCAACAAGCCAGCCACATCTTTTTGCATGTTTCAACTTCTTCAATTCTTTTTTACCTTTTAAACTATGCCTTGATAAGAGAAAAGTGGAAATAGAATAGTTGAATGGAAAAGGAAAGTAAAAAATGAGAGACAACAAAATACATATAAAAAAACTTTAAAACATAAAAAAAAAAAAATCCATTTCTTTTACTTACAAATGATGAATTAATTCCCATGTAATTTTCTATTTTTCTTGCCAAAAAAAAGGTGGACAGAGAAAACGAAAATTTCCTTCAATTATTCTATCTTTTCATTTTTATACCGAGCAAAGCCTCAAAGGGAGTTTGGAGTTATAAGTAGTTTTTACTCTAAACAAATACAGAGGATTACAACAGAAGATGAACATCAAAAGATGGATGACACATCATTCATTATATAAAAGCAAACAAAAACAAAGCTTAAATTAAGAACCATTGACTGAAATTGGAAACATCATTTTTACATATATTTACACACTTTCCTTTGGCCTATAGAAAAAACAACAAAGAATACCCTGTAAAACTATCTAACTTCACAATGAGAATAATTTCTTTCAAGCCATCAAATTACACATAAAGGCTAAATTCACGTATCAATAGAAAAGACCAAACTATCACTCTCATGCTTGTAAAACTCAATCCATCATTGAAAACTTTCTTATTACCTTTAGTACAATATATTCGGATGAAATGGAAATGGGGTTGATGTCATGTTAGTATCAGAAAAAGGCAGTGAAAATCACCTGAGCTTTACAATTTTGGTGTCAAGCTGGAAGGTAAATGATTTAGTTGTAAAATGTGTGTTCTCAGGCTACATTCCTTCACCTGGTCATTAGAAACAATTAGACTAAAAAACAAGTTATATACAGCAATTCCTCTAATAAAACAAAACAAATAAGATGTTTACCTGCATGGCTGCAATTGCTGACAAAAGTTCTTTGCATTGATCAAGTAAAGCAAACTCATTTGCGCTTAAATTTCCAAGTTCTGTCACCAAAGAGTTAACTTTTTCAACCTAGAAACCAACCAAAAAAAAAAAAAAGGTTAGATGCAAGCATAAAAGAACAGACCAAAATCAATAAAATCTGCTTTTATTGAGGATAAAAACAACTTTAGAGGAGATCCATTGTCATTACAGTCAGTAAGCTGTTTATCATAGTCATCCAAAATTCAAAAGGTAACTTCCATAACCAAAAGCAAGACGCAAAATTGGATCAACCTATATCACTTTTAGTACTGGTTGAACTGATTGGGCAAACAAGCCACTAAAACTAACATCAAATCAATTTGATCAGCTGCTGTAGTCACTGCAACAATTTTAGAACTTCGTTCATTGAGTATAATAAAGAATTTTACAGTAGCTGTACCAGTTGACTCAAAAGATCACATGTCAGACAATAAGCTCCAACGCTTAAGCTCATACCAGAGGTCAAGCTTTAACATTGTGGTACATGTGGCTACATGCATTTCTAACAATACAAATCAACAGCTGGTTGCTTTAGTCAAGGAAGAAAATATTCTATGTAGAGTACAAACAGGGTAACAGGAAAAAGTCAAAAGTCTTGATTTATTTATTGAAGGCTATAACATAATTAAAGAAAGATGGAGACAACTAACCAGATAGACTAATAACCTGGTGACCTTACATGTAATATGGATGGTTATTTTCATTTGACTGGGATTAATAAAATAAACCAGAAGCCAGCCAACCAGTATATACTCATCATTCAGCAAGATTAGGAATCAAACTAGGGCCACAAGAATTAAACCTAGTCCTTTTATACAAACGGAGAGTCAGAGACATGAGATCATTATACTTCTTTCTATCATAGATAATCTTTAAAAGATACTTATCATTAAATGAAAGAGTACTCAACCTCTGATCTTTGTCCAAGAAAAAACCCTCACACAGTTAGCAATATCTTACTATTACACGAACTTTTGCTGGTTGCAACTTGTCTAAAACCAGTACTTAGGAAAAGAAAAAGTTTGCACATAAAAGAGGAACAAAGGCAAATTCAAAATTTGCTCATAATAAAAGAAAATGAGGGGAAGGTGAGGGTGAGGGGCTAAGGATGATGAAGAAAGAAAGAAAGAATTACCTTTGATAACGATGAGCATACGGAGGATGCCATTGCCTGCATTATGTCAACTGCTGAACAAATAGCATCCTTCAATTTTGGAATATCAACCTGCACAAATGAAGAGAAAACCAAGACGTTTCTTTTAAGACGCAACATACCAATGCATTGGCAACTGAGATGCCACAGCTTAAACGAAATTGACAAAAGTCAGAACAAGGAACTTACCCTAGCCCCACAAACAACTGGAAGGCGGAGCGTGCTAGCCATCAAAGCTTCAGTAGCCCCAGACAAAGAACCGCAATAATCATGGTCCAGGGCAGCCCATTCGTCCAAAAATACCATCTGCACTCATCAATGAAAATAATATTATATACAGCAGTCAGTCGATGAAAAAGCATTGGATTACATGAAGTGAAAAATGCAATCCAAATCAGATATTTGAAAGAAACGATGGCTATAGATGACAAGAATACAATTTTCAGGTTTCTTCCGATAAGCAGCAAATTCAGGCTATTCATGAGGTTACACAATCAAGTTCAAATTTCAAGCACAATTAATGATGAGGCAAGGGGGAAAGAGAGACAGCCAGACAAATAGAGCAAGACAGAGAGATCTACACTTTGAAATGTAATGGAAGATGCAGACATGAAAAACTAGCAATAATCAAGTTAAGATCATCAAAATGATGAGAAGATGTAAAAAACCCAAGAAAATATCAAGTCAACAAGAAACAAATCCACAATGGAGAGATGGTTCTTACTTGCCCCTTGAGGATGGAAATCAGCTTCAAGTTTTGCCTCAGCAACTGTAACTCGGTTCTTTTGGCTCTAACAGATTCTCGCAGTTTTGAGGTGGTTGTCCATGCATTATAGAGGCTTTTCTGTTATAGAAACATGATGACAAAAGGATTCTTCGTCATATTTTAACCAACTAAAATGAAGATAATCAAAAACATAAACCATCAGTAACCTGAAAACAATAGGAAAGTTAAAAATGAAGCGTCTTACAGATACAATCAATGCAAAAAGATTAAAATGAATGTTAAACATGTCAATCATTAAAATATGAAAAATATCAACTCTCTTCTTTATCCTTTCTCAGACATCAATAAGTCATCAACCATAGATGTTTCTAGGGCACATATAATCTGCAACCTCTGCTTGCCTCTAATTTGATCAAATTGTTCCCAATATGATGAATGCTCTCTTTGACTCATTCCTTACAGCAACAAGATCAGCAACTAATGAACCAGTGTCTTTCACTTGGACAATTAGCTTTCTTGACATTCAATGTTAATTTGAAATCAGAATCTACTGAACTCAGTGTCTCTCACATGGCCTCTGGATTTAGTGTGAAGGAAAAGACCATGCAAAGCAGGCTGCAAAGTCTCTTTTTATCCCATTTCTATCATTAGGTTCCCTCTTTCATTCCAGTATCTTCATCCATTTTCACTTATCAAAGATTGTACCAAGATATCCCTTACACAACCGAGATTAGTAACTCTGATTGAAAAGCTGTTAAAAATACTTCAGCTTCTCTGCCCTCAACATGATCAATCTCATAAGCCACAAAACAACTCTCACAGGCTGCTTGCACATGATATCAGAACTGCTTCTACACCGCAAAAGCAATTATAAAACAGAATAACGAAAAAGCCGGAGTACAAGCCCTATCAAGCAGAAGTGGCCCAGAGAATTCCAGCTTTAGCAAGAACATCACTGTCTGTGTTTTTACGATAGAATATAATTCAACTCAATTTTATTTGTCAGGGTTCTTCTTGTGTTTTTAAGCGAAAGTTCTCAAATTCTGGGCAGTAAGAGCAAGACAAATTACGTGCAGCCGGGGTAGATTCTAAAAAATTTAACATAATACAAATCTTAGCCATAATCCTTTACAATTGATGGTAAGCAACATTTAGTTCTGCGCATTGTACTGTGAAATTACATTAAGGGTGAATTCCTACGAATGTAGAAATAGTACAGCATGCAAAATTAAAAGCATAAAAAAGTCGACAGCATAGTGATAGTACCAAACAGCAAGCAACTATAAAGGTCAAACGCAACAAGAGAGAAATTCAAAGTCAACTCTTAGAGTCATACCTCCGCATTAGACCTCTGGAAAGACAGAGCAGCATCTGCTCTAGCATTAACAAAACGCCACTGCAACAACCGGTTATGAAGTAGCCTCAATAAATGAGCATCCGAAACCTTATTCTCCCCGATCTTACCCATCTTAATAACATCACCAGCAAAGCTCAAAATCGACGGTGTATTTATGAAATTACCACTCAATCCATTCTTCACTCTAGAGGGACTCATTCCCCTCAAAGGAGACGAAGTTGAGAACGCCCCAAGCTTACTAGGCGATGCAGGCCGAACCGGCCCACGAATTGGCGATAGCTGTGCTCTGCTGTTCACTACACCTTTCGGAGACGACAAAGGACTATCAATTGCGAACTTGTCTGGTGCAATTAGCTTAAAGTGAACCGTATTTTTCTTAGAAACCGGAGAGCCAGGATCGGACAGGCGTAACCGGTTGTTAGTCTCTTGCCAGAAGCGGGCCGGGACCTTTATCCCCCGAGGCCCACGTTTAACGTCTCCTTTATCGTTACAAGAACTTTCTGGAGCTCCTGAAGTACTACCAGAAGAAACGCTTTCAGTATCAGAAGCCGCAGGATCACATTGAGCCTCAGATCCAACGGCCGTAACGGCCGTTAAATCTCCATCATCAATCATGGAATTTTTTAATGACCTAACTACATTGCCAGTAACAGATCCGTTTAATCTCTTCTTCTCGTCGGTGCAATCCATGCTTCTACTCACCGAATTCGGTTGCCTTAACCTCGCCGGCCACCGCTCCGTCTTTGAATTCTCAGTTTGATCTGTTCCTCTCCCCGGAGTCGTTATTGCCGCAGTTGGCCTCCGCCTCTCCGGCGTGCCTTTTCTTGCCGCGCTTTGTGATGGAGTTGGTTTAGCTTTGCTAAACTGATAGGAAAACGACTCTCCCTGAAACGAAACAGATAAGCTTCTCGTAGAAGTGAAGAGCAACTTCTGAACAGCGGATAATTCGCCGTTGTTGTTACCATTACTACTTCTCAAATCCATAGAATTATTAGGCCGCGGCGTAACAACCGCCTGTCTCCGTTCTACTGATTGCGACCGCTTGATAACCGATGGAGTCGCGTGCTTTGGCGTCGTAACAGCCGTCGAATGAGAAGAAGTCCGCGAAACCAACGGCGACGGACACCGTTTAGCAGAAGCCGCAGAAGAAGATGATGATGACGTGGACGAATTAGAGGAGGATGTCGACGTGGACAAATAACGAGAAGAGACTTCTCGGAACTTTTGATGGCGCGGAGCAATGGCATTGTCGGTGTCTGAAGGCAATAACGGAGGCCGAGACGGGTTTTGATGTGGTGTCCCTCGTCCGTGCTTTACCGTCGAGGACAATGCAGCTACCATTGCGGGCACTAACACAATTCAATTCTATTATCTGACTGATCCTTTAATCTCACTCTCCTCCCAAACCTAACCGTATCTATTAATCATACCCCCCCCCCCAAAAAAAATTTTTCACTTCAAAAAAATTTTAAAAAAGGAAAAACCAGAGTTTGGAGTTAATTAAAAATTTTCAGAGCTTAACAGATTTTCCCTTTTTGACCTTATAGTCGGAATTTAGGGGAAGAGCGGAAAAATGAGCATTGCCGACGAGAGAGTGAGACAAAAAGCGAGAAAGAGAGAAGGGAGTGAGCCTTGAGGGTTGAGGGATGCCGTAGCGAGATGTGAGTATAACGGTCTTACTAGGCTTTTTTCTGCTTGGGGATACGGGAAAAAAAATAAAATAAAAGATTAGTTTTTTTTAATTGAAATGAGAGGATTGTACTCGCGGGTTTTTATGGGGGAGACTGGAACTCGCGTGGAGGGGTGGCAACGTGTTTAGTTGAGGATAATATTGGAAAAAGAAGTACACGTGGAGGCGGGTTTTGTGGGGAGTAACGTTACAGGATTTTTTTGGGAGAAAAGGACTGTGAAATCCTCAGAGAGACGTTACGCCTACGCTAACGACGCACCGAATTTAAATTCTTTTAAGGGAATTGAATTGTTATTATTATTGTGATAGCAAAATATAGCCGTTTATATTTGCTGTGCAAATTGGGACAAGGAACTACTTTACAAAAAGCCTATTATCAACGCTGACCCTCTTCCTCTTTAATTCGTAGTCGATCCAAAAATATTATGGCACCAAAGTTAAATCATACGAAAAATAATCATTAATCTTTTTTAATAAATTATTAGATAAATATTTTTTTATCACCACTCACTTTATTACAAGCTTGATAAATTTATAACAAAATATATTTATAGATACTCATTCCTATGATATTATTTTAAGAAAGATTTTGTATTAATCAAATTATTATTCTCATTAATTTTAAAAAAATACACATTAATCACATTAATTGTAATTTTTTAAATATCATTATAACTAATCTTTTACTTATATTTGTTTGTTTAGGACTTTAATAAGTTTGGAAGAGAAAAAGAAATAAAAGATTAAACAATATATTTAATAAGTCTGCAGCATTCATCCAAACATGCCCTAAGCAAATGATCACTTGCTTAATTATTTTGTAATGTCTCACAGGGCAAACTTTTAAGTTTCTTTAAAAAAAAAAAAATTGTTAAGTTTCTTTACTCAAATTGCTAATGGAATAGTAGGGGATGTAAAAGAGATGTAGAAATATGAGCATCAAATTAACGATAGAACCGGAGACCAAATGATTATAATAATAAGCAAAATGTCAATTAACTAATGCGTAACGAACTCTTTAACAGCTTCTGAAGGAGAAATTGACAATCAATTATTGTCCAACCCCACCAAATTTTAACCTTATTCCCAAGTCTTTGTCTTATCAAAATATTCATTACGTCAAGCTTCTTTCACCTTGCTATGGTTTGGGTTCCAACGTCATGATGATTTTTTTTTTTAATGTAAATTTTGAATGTAGTTAATAATGAAGGTCTTAAAAATACATGAAAGATTGAAACAATTTTACCAATCCTTAATTTCAACGAAAAAAAAAATATTATGTCAAAAATCAACTTCTCTTTTTTAAAGAAATTCAATTTTAATTAAATTAATTGATCGAATAAATTTAATTAATTAATCAATTGATCATTAAATTAATAAAAATGATTTGAAAAAATTTTAATTTTTAAATAATTCGATTCGATAATCGAATTAAATTCGATCTGTTAAATTTTTAAAATTGATAAATTTGATTTATTTAATAAAATAAAATAATTTAATTAATTCGATTTTAAATAATTCAATTTAAAATTAATTGAATTAACCAAATAAAAATCCCTATCTCTTTTCCACCTCAAAATGTTTCATCTATTACCTTAATTATGCTCTAATCTTTGTACTATGTCGCCTAGCTATGATGAAGATTAGCATAGAGAACCAATCATTTTCAACAATTAAGCTACTAATACAAAGTAGAAAATGCTTTTCCTTCCCACGCTTCAACATTAAGGCACCTTCTTTATCTTAATATGAATTGCTGACTTTGAGAATTATCCACATGAAATGCCCACTTTCACCGACTTGCAGCTGCTTAAACAAGTGGAAAAGAGGTTGATAACGAAGCTAAGAATTGATTTTTTTTCCCTACTTTTAATCTACTCCTAAACCACCCTTTTCGCCCAATATACCATGCTTTGCTTGGCGTTGGCTTTGAAAATTTTCATCACAATACAATTAGAATTTGGCTATTTTTTCTTTTTTTCTAAGATGAAAAATATAATTAACCATTGTTGGTGCCGAGCAGTCCTCACGGGGTAAAACCCTGAAATCAATAGGAAATGAAAGAAAGTTACTACAAATAAAGGTTGAGATCTCTTTGAAAAACAAAATGTGATTATCAATTAATTAGGCTTTATTTTAATTTTATTAATTATGTGTGTGTACGCGCGATGTGTGAATGCATGTGTTACTAACGCATTGAAAGTTAGAAACTTTCTTTCATGGCTCAAGTTTCCACTTCTAGCCTGGAAAAAGTATCCAACAAAGTTTACACATAAAGCATTTAATCTATATGAACCCCTGTCTTTTATGGTCCTAAAGTTTTTGGTCTGTGCATCACTCAAAGAATCTGTCATGAAAATCATATTTGATTCGATGAACTACACAAAGAGAGCAAAAATCTGCAAATAAGAATCACATTTTTGAGATGCCAACACATGCTTCTATGTCCCTCTAGTTAAATTCCATCCAAGGACCACCCTCTCCCAAAAAAAAAGCAAGTTTCCTTCTCTGGCACTCAGTTTCCTAAACATCTTTCTTTTGTAATGCTACTGTCAACAAAGAATAAACTATTTCGTTATTCCAATTCTTATCTTACCTACAAAAGCATTATCAATAGTATATAAGTCCGAGTTTTAAGCATATTTATTCCGTGAACATTTTTTTTATTTCGCTTATGTTTTAAAAAAAAAAATTTTTTGATCACTTGAATATGATTCGATATGATTAAGGAAATTATTTATTAAAGCTACATTTGGGAGCCCGATTAGAAGATTTCTATTATAGTTAAAGTTACGTTTTATTATTGAATCCATTTTAATCAACTCTTAAATGGAATCGAACTAATGGAGAATAATTATGAAATACGATGAGGAAGAAATTTCTTTATCAAACATAACTCATGACAAGCATCATTCTTCCAATAAATAATAGATGCTTTATTATCCCCATAAATGAATGACAAACTAAGCTAAATTATGTCCTTCTATGGAAGTATTCTCAAATACCCTGATCAAAGATTACTGTTTTATTGGTTATTAGGTTATGGTTAATGCAAGAAGAGAAGGCTAAAAAAAGGCCCCCACATCCCAACACAAAGAGAAGCAAACACCTCATAGTTTATATAATTAACCAAAAGCATATATCTCTTTCTAGGATGCTCCGTCCCATATTGTCTGCATTGTCCATGTCGTACTTCTCTCCCCCCCCCCCTACTTTCCTCACTGCTTTATAGTATGGGTTCTTGCCAGTTGCCACTCTTTCCTCCCCATCTGCCCCACATTTCTGACGACCTCTCTCTATTTCTCAGGCTTCCAGGGTTAAGGGTTAGAAACTTTTTTTTGGGTAGATTGGTAGGCCTGTCAATTGGGCGGTGATAAAATTATCAATAAGATTCTAAGATATCAAAAAGTTGAATTGTGAATCATGCATGTGTTAAGTACCCGACAAAGATGAGAAAATAAAAAAAGAAAAAAGAAAAGGCAATTAAACCAAATGGATAACATGGCAGAAAATTTTCCACTTTCCTGTTTGGAAAAAGAAGCGGGTCAGTTTTAATCAGAGAGAATATCAAAATGAAATCCTAATTTCATTCAAAACCAGAGTAGTTTGTCTATGTCTGCTGGTATCGTATCATGGCTTTTAACTTTGCTTAATGAATCTATTGCTTGTAGCAGAAGCAGAGAAATATTTGTTCCCCATGAAAAAATGGAACTTTTTTTTGGACACATGACAAAGAAACCCTGCTATAATTTGTAGGAATCTTATTTGATTGAAACCATAATTTAAAGTTAACGCCACTGGTTTTGTAATGGACAATCCAACAAAAGAGAGAAGATTTACAGTTCCTTCAAGGCTTCAGCACGACCATTTACTAAAACATCAGTTAAACATAATTATATTTTAACAAATCAAGTTTGTTTGGTTTCAAAGATCATTCTAAAGGGGTACTCTTCAATTTCCTCCACAAGCAATAACATTTTTATTTTTTTGCATTAAACGGGGATGGTAGGTCTATCAATATGAATGAGTAGCCAATTTGGAAAATGATTGACTAGGATACCATATGGGTTGAGTTTAATCTCTTTGGTCAGAATTGACATCTGCCAATTAACTATAGGCGGCTAGAGATGATAGACAGTTAAAAACTTTATTAACAAATGATGATTAGTAGGAAATCGAAAACGTCCTGCCTTCATCATCACTTCATTTTATAATTGAAGTTAAAGTAACTAATCCTTTTTAAGTAATGTTTTTAAACTCTGGTGTATATGATGGTGGCTGAAGCCATGGCCAGAGGTCCAAAGCAAATGATTTTTCTATGGTCCCATAGCTTTGGTGATTATGATATCTACTTTCCACTTTGCATAAGGCAAAAGCCCAGAGAAAAAAGAGTAGTGTGGTAGTTAGCTGTAGGAAGGGACTGAATGAAAGCAGTTGCTTTTGCAACTCTGTATCATGACTTTCTGTGTTCCATTAAGCTGTGGGAAGGAAAGAAGTTGGCACTCAGACTAGGGAAGTTTTTCACTTGGTGATATGTTGATTGATGGGTCTAAGTGTTTCACTTTGTAGGCAAAGGATTGGTTGATATGAATGAAGAAAACCAATAAAAATGGTAAGGAAATTAACTTAAAGAAGAAGAGATAGAAGTGGTTATTTTTGTGCTATAGTCAATGGAGTTGGTGATATAAATAAGTCCACTCTAGTTCGCTTTCTTAGCTTTGGTTGTGATTTGATCACCCTCTTTTTTGTGCCTCTGGTTAAGCAGGTCCACCATTGGTGGCGCCATGATTGTTTTCTATCCATGTTTGCTTGTTTTCTGATAGTTGCCTAGTGGCTCAACTCCATTAACACTCAGGCAAGTTGGAAACAATATATCGCTAGTCAAACTGTTGCCCCATCAAAAAGTCAGGATAGCCCTTCGCTTTACAAATGCAAAGAATATAGTAGTAGGTGAAATATTTAAAGGGTTTGTGGAGCATAGGACTTCAAGTGTTTCTCAACGATTGCTGGAGTGAAAAGGAGGTCTACCAAGCAAGCCTTTCAACTACTAGTGTCCTGTTTAGGCCTTTCAAGTGTATCTTATTATATGGTAGAGTTACGCCTAGCTGAAATTCTATGTTCGAGGTAAAGATTACCAAAAGATTTCACCAATTGCACTTGTTTATCATCTTTTTACCTTTTCCATAAATTCAAGAGCCAGGAATCCATATGAATAGCAGATCATAGAAGAAAAAAATAGTACTGTGGTAAAAATGGAAAACAGCTCTGCATTGTAAAGAAATGAAAGTGATATCAAGTCAGGTAGTGGTATAGTAGAAAGTACTAACATGGGGATCATGAATTTTTTCTTGGGATAAGTGGTGTTTTCATTTATCCAAGAAACACTACATACTGCTACCATTAACAAACACACCAGCATCAGGTATCATGGGGAATGCTGGCGGCACCCGTTTCCTCACTCCCCTTACAACACTGAAGAAGGTGCACGACGTTGTATATAAACCTTTTACCCGAATTTCCAGTAAATAATTTTTTATTTGTTGTAGTTTATAAATGAAAAAATATTGGCTCTTACTGCAATAAAATTTTGACAAAGACAACAAATCTTTTAAAATTTTTCATAAAATCTGAAATATCATTCATACACACTAAGTTATTTTTTTTGCTAAGTCATACACAGTAATTTCGAGAGGTTAACTAGTTAATTTTCTGCATGCTACAGGAACAAAAAAAATTAATTTTACAGAGTATACCATTTTTTTAGTACTACTATTTTAAACTTAATTACTTTCATGTTTAATTTTATTACAATATTTTAAAATCTAAATTTAGTTTATATGTATAATCTTTTGTTGAATTTTTTTTGGTTAGCTAGATAAAAGATTTTTGAACAGGAAATAAACTAAAATTATTTAAACGTAAATTATTAATAATATTAATAATATTATTATTATTTTTAATATTTTTAATATTATTATGTCGTTTGAGCTTGAAAGTCTTTTTACAATTAAATTAGTTTATATAGTTATTTTTAAGATATGATATTTAATTAAATTTGTTAACCTTGACTTTAATAATTTTAAATATTTAATTGAATTAAATTTTAATAAATAAATTTAAATATTGTTTTATTCAAAATTTTGAAAGATTTATAAAATTATTCATCAAGTTTTATTTGACCAAGCACCAAAGTAGAAACCTATTAATCAATTTTTTTTTTTTTTTGGGTGCAAGTTGGGGGATCAGTCAGCGGCTGTTACACTCTTTTTACTGTTTCCTGTTTTAGTTGGATAACAATATTATCATGTTGTGCAAATAGATATGCTAATTATGCCCCTGGAAAAGGAGATTAGACAAAAAGAAAACTTAGAAAGCATAAGTATATAAGCTAGTTATTTCTTGAAAAATGGAAGTGACGTTCATGATACAAGGTCAATGCCAAACACATTCATACACAATCATATGCCGCTTACATAGGCAACTTGAAGTTATTTTCTGGACATGGTACAGAAAACAAGCTGGTTAAAATATCAGATGATACAGATCACATGCCACATTCTTTAGATCATAGAAATGACTTTCCGATGGCTAAGTGGAACCACCAATCTTGGGATGACCCGGAGGTGAAGGTTTTGGTATGTATGGGATAAGAGGACTACCATGCTCGATAGGACCAGGATTTATAGAGCCCCTTGAGCTTGGAACTGGATCGATAGGATGATAATCTTCTAGATCCACATTGCCCTTCTTTTCATTGCTTGGATTGTAGCCATTCCCCTGCAATTTCAGAAGAGAAAATGTCTCAAAATCCACAAAGAAAAAGTTCTAAGTTGATTTTGGCCATATAGTGGATTTACCCTCAGCTTCCTACTTGTTCCTGTTAGACTCGTACCATCACCATGTTGGGAAAACTCCATACCTGGAATGACATTTAAGAAGTCAGCTGCTATTAACATATATTTGTTGATTCCTACAATGATATATATCTGGTTGCTGTTGTTTTACTAGATTTATCAACGCACTGCATTAAATTTAGCAAAAATATTTGATCTTCATCAGTTCATCTAGGCAAAAGAAGAGGACATTTCTGATCAGTCAGTGAGTGAGGAAGAATTGGTAGTAGATATCATGAATTGCCTTGACATGCAAGTTGCAACCTAAGCTATACAATTACTGGCATGATCTAAAATGGACCAATCAAAGCTTAAAAGTTGATCAAATAGTTACAAATATAATAAAAATAGACCACAAATAATTGCTTTAAACCCTCCCCTATAACCAACAAGGCAACAACCAATAAAGAATGAGACAGAAAGCAAAATTTCTCTAGGCATATTAACTGAAACAACTAAACACTATCATAAAAAAATTCTCTAGGCATATTAACTGAAACAACTAAACACTATCATAAAAAAGTGGGAGTTAAAGACTGCTGGAGAATAAAGAATTTGAGACAGTTGAACAAAACTATCGACATACAACAATATAACAAGATAAGGTTAACTGGCATTTCAGGTTTCATGCAATATAGTATAACATCAGGTTAAGAAACCATGCATTTGGCAATAACACATCCCCCAATTTACTCTTACGAATTCTATCTAGACCAATTAGTCGAAGTGAAAGAAAATGACAAGTTAAAAATATTTACCATGAATGGAGGAGCTGCTGGAGAAGGTAAAGACAAACAAAGCTGTTCCGACCACAAAGAAGAAAACCCAAATCCCAGGAACCTTCATAATGTCAATGTTATTGGCAGATGACGATTTCCCCTTCAAAACAAGTAAGTGTATTTGTCCTTTACAATTACACCCTCAGAAAACCTCTCAAAAACTCCTTATATGCAGCAACTCAGCCCATTAACATTTTTCTTCCGATCAAAATATATTTTAAAAAAAAAAAGAAAAAAACTTGGAATCCCAGCTTTCGTCACCCAGATTTGAAAAACTTCAAAGACTACCGGAAAATCCGTGGAGATAAGGAGATGAAGTAGGGGTGAGTACTATCCTAGTGCCTAAGAACGGCCCATGCCTTTGAACTCGTTGATATATAAAAATAAATAAATAAATATTGTAAAACTTTAATGGTAAGTAAGTGAATAATAAAAGAAAGCATGTGAATTTCATTGTCTGATCTCTCATGGCTGTAGTAGGGATGCAGAGAAGGGAGTAATTGCCATTGCTTTTGCAAGGGGAGTGAACACCGTCACAGTATAAGGAATGAAAGAAGAGACTTTAATGCAGCAAGAAAAATAAAAGATGTGTGATGGAATGCGAGCCGTTTGGCCATGTTTATGACTATGGAACGCTTTAGCATTTTGTTTTGTGCCAACTGCCATGCACTTCGTTTTTACTTTTTGTGCACCGCTTGCTTGCCTTCTCTCAGACAGAGACTGACCATTTTGTCACTTTGTAGGATTCAAGTTCCTAGACAAAATTAACAAAAAAAGACCGACCATGCCAAAAGGCTGATCGAGGGACTGTACCTGACATGCTAGAGCGCTCGCTTCGCATTTAACCAACCTCAGGACTCAAAGTCATAAGAATAGTGTCGGCCCATTTTACAACGACCCTTAATATCAATCGTGGATGTTGTGGAACACTGGATGCGGTGAACATGAAAAGTGATGTTCTTGGCGGCTTGGCTTCTTTGATATAATTAAACAAGGAGTTATTATCGACGGATGTTGTTGTAAGTTGTTATAACCAAGGATTCTAATCTCTTCAAACTGGTCATTGCGTTAGGCTGCCTGCTTTGGTTACTTGACTTATTCGCAGGAACATCAATCAGCAGCCAAGAACGCTCAATTTGGATGCCACCAACTAACAGCCTAGCAATTATTGAATTAACACCAAAATTGGATTCAGAATTTCATTTGTGATAAGCTCCGAAAGGAAAAGTTGGGCTTGGTTTAGGATTTGGGAGGAAATGCCCATACAAAAATTAGACCCATGGAGGACCCAAGAGGAGGAGAAGCAGCTTTCCTAATAGCATCCAATGGGCAGAAAACATGGGCTTAAACCCATAAATGGCATTTTACTTTTGAATGGTGTTGTGCTTGAATTTTGAGTATAGTATTTGATTTGGAGCTGAAATCAACAGCATTTGACATCACAACGTTTATGGTTTGGAGACCTTTAGCTTTCAGATCATAACTAAATCTAACCCAATCAATGCAATTTTGATGGTCAGAATAAATGCTTGCGTAATGTCTTGATCAAATGAAGAATGAATTATACAAACCATGACAAAATGCACCAGCAACGATCAAAATCAAATTGATTTAGACCTTTACCGATCAATTTAATTTCAAAAACAGAAACGGAAACCTCAAGGAGGGAGGACACCTAGCACATCACAGAAACCACCCTCAAATGACATTAGCTGCAAGGATGATCACCTTCCTATCAATGGAAAAATCATACTATTTCCTTTTGATCAATTATTAGCTGAAGCATTCCAGAAAGATTCAAAATGAACCAAATGCCTAAGCCTTTCACACTACCTATCAAAATTTTAGATTTTAACACCATGTTTTTTGCATATTGTCATGTAAAGATGCCCAAATAATGGCCAAAAAAGAGAAAGAGCACACCCAAAAATTGTAAAGGGATCATTCAAAAGTTCATAGATAAGGTAGAGCAGCTACCTCATACCCTATATATATAATAGCATAAACATGGCAGCATGTTTTTTAAGACAACAAAAAACACATATACCACATAGTACAAGATAGAGCGTGAAGATAGGAAGTAATGGAGCACATTCACTTGGCAGGCAATTAATATCTACAGATAGCTGACATAAAAAGGAAGAGGGGCAAATCTCATAAGCCAATCCATCCTTTCTCTCTTTTTTATTGTGGTTGGACCGATATCAACTTCAAACGTTTCTAACCCGGAAGATAGGATGAAAACTGAAACCCTGAGTGAAAATCACATGTTCAGAAGCTGCGACAAAGAAAAGGAGCCCATTCAAAGCAATTCGTCAATGGTCTCTTCTTGCATCTTTTTGGGGATCGACCAAATTCTGTTTCAGTTTTCCTCAGCATCTCCCACATCACATGCACATCCTCATACTCACAACATCTCACATCCTTTCGCAGCTTCGATAGCCCTGTTCAATCCCAGAAACACAATGGCTAAGTAACCGGGTGAACTCATACCGAAGGAATTCTCTGTAGTTTCAGACAATCCAATTTCGTTGCAACATTCCTAAATAACTATGGAAAAATCCGAATTCCATGTCGTTTAAAATGGTTCTCAACAGAGTATCGATGTTAGCCTTTAATTACTTATATCCACCATGCCCTCTACATGATTTCTTATCCCCTTCTTCAAATGTAGCTGATCGTCTCGTAAAACGTAAAAACACATGGGAATCTTTACTTTTCATGGTAAAGCCGTAATTTGAGATTGCCACGGACAGTTTCAATGATTGATCCCAAGTGAAGAACATAACATTCCCTAATTATTCTTAAAAATTCAATTATCCAATAATCATCCTATTGAAGAAAAACACGCATGCCACAAAAATAAATATTTTGTTTAATAAAAAATCTTAGCCAAAATGATGGTATGGTTCATAAACATTTCAATTGACAAAAAAAAAAAAAACACTTACAAAACTTCTAAGAAAAAGATAAAAGAAAAGAAAAGAAAAATGCTTTCTTGATCTCAAACGGAAATTAAAATAATCAAATCGGCGGCAAATGAATCAGACGGTTGCCGAGAAATGAGACTTACCGCTTTTACGAACCCCGAAGCGCGTGGCCACACCGGCCCAAACTCTACGCATTGGAATCGTCATCCTATCAAAGACTTGCATTCTTCTACCAACTGAAATTTCTTCGTCTCCTCCAGCTGAGAGGAGAGAGAGAGAGAGAAATCCTCTGAGAAAGGAAAAAGAAAAAAAAAATGAGATTTTAAATTTCCTGCAACCAAATTCACCAAAAAGAAAAATCAAAGAAAAATTAATAATCCAAGAAATATTAAATCGAAGTAAGAAACTAGATGTTTAAAAGCTTTGCTTTACCTCTCTCTCTCTCTCTCTTTCTCTTTCGTTCGCTGTATTTTTTTTTTCCTTTTTGTTTCCTCTCTGCTCTGGCAATGCACAGCTCTTCGTGTTCTGCATTTTAATGGCTTTTTTGAACCAAAAATAAAAACAGATGGCGTATGCGGATGACGACAGCATGTCGTCGTAAGGGTGCCACTTGTCGTTTCAGCCGTTAGGACACGTGTTTGGACTAAATGACTCTGTCGCTTTCGATCGCGACGGCAAATCTGGTAACTACCAGACCCGGTGGTGCTTTTCTATCCGACGTGGAGGTTTGCAATTGGTTACTTGTTTATCGTATCGTACAGCCACGTGAGCGCGTTATGTTATTGGACCCTCCAAGGATTTGCCGTGGCGTGTGGTTGAATTTTGTGGAGTCTGGTTGAGGCCAAACAAATGTCGCGTGACATTGACCGCAAGATTCAAAAAAGAGGAAAAGAAAGTAGAGGATTTAGTAGGCGAGGCCACGTTAGCGGTTGTATGTGATCAAAGGATGAGGCTTTGGTTCAGTATCAAAGAGCAAATCTCAGAATGTCTCAAGTTCTATTACGCATAAATTTAATTGTTTTGATTATTTAATTATGTTTTAATTTATTAATTGATTATTTAATTATTATAATTTAATTATAATGTAATAATTAATTTTTTAATTAATATAAATATAATATTTTATTATAATTATAATTTTAAAAAAGCAATATCAAAATAGTACAAAAATATAAAAAATAACATTAATTTAAAATTTTAAGAAATATGTTTTAAAAAAATAAGAAATATTTTTCATATTTTTACTTGGATATAAATTATAATATGTAATTTTTATATAAAATATAAAATGAATATACAAATCGTCAACGTTTAATATTATGTAAATATTCGAATTGTTAGAATTTTTCTCTCCAAATGCCATTCATACTATCATTTTCTTTATGTTTACCATAGTTTCGTTGGTTTATTGAGTCCTGTTTACTTCGTCAATTACGATTCAACGTTTACAATCCGTTCCTCCAACCCATCAAAACTAGTCACATACAGACGAAAAAAGCCAGGTACCATTGGACTAACCAACCGACGGAGGCAATCAACCTAAATCATATCCATGTTCCATCTATTTAGATTTTAGACTCAGTATATGAAGAGGCAATATCAGAAATCAAATTACCAAATGATAAGTTCCTTTGTAATAGAATACAATAATAAGTAATTAAAAAAAAAATCATCGTGAAATAGCTCAATAAAAGAATACCAAGAATCACGTATCAGAATGCTTAAAACAGCTACAAAGCTGACTTAAAAAATCTAACTCTAAACAACTTGAGGCATGGTTACCTGCATTATAGCAAATATTCAATCCTAAAGGTTGCTTTTCACTAGTGTATCTCAATTACGTGTTAATGCAGTTAACTTGAACAACTCTGAGAATAAATACCTCAAGATTCAAACTCAAAAGCCTCATTAGTCAATGCTCGCTTTTTTTAAGCTTGCCATGTATGTCAAATAAATTGTCCACATGTAGGCACATGAACTGTTCATTAAAGGCTGTCAAAAAAATATTAGCAAGGTATTAGTTATAGCGGGAAAGTTGTAACAGCGCAATAACATTCTCCACTGCTCAAACAAGGATTTCATTAACTGAGTCATAAAACAAAAAATGGAAGCAACACAAAATTACCTGGAGATGGACAGGTACGAACTTGTATGTAACAAAATCACAGATTGGCCAGAACATAGCACCATTTATCAATGTCGGGAGGAGGTCACGCTTCAATCTAGCCACAATCTCTTCACCACTTTCACCTGAGTTTGGCACCACAATAAGAAGTCAGAGATTAATGCTTTACTGTAAACAGAACACCACAAAACACAACCTGAAAGTTATATACGATAAGTACAAGATAGGGGACCAGGCTTTCATCTTTGAAAACCCTAGCAGTAGAAGAACTAAGCTATCGTGCTCCATTTTCAGAGGATTGATTCAACTGCTGGAGTTAGCCAACAAAAGACCAAAACAAGAACAAGGTCCCATTACAAAGACAATAAAACGAAGGGTTTTAAAGCCAGGCAACCATTTCATCCAAGAAAAGGTCTCAGGAGTTCAGCTGAAAAGAGTCCATGAAATAATGATGGTTAGATATCTACTATATGGCCTGCTGAATTCCACAAGGACTATAATAGGTCCCACCCAAGCGGGTTGAGATTTGGGAATATAGTTT